>JABTXL010019262.1:0-13447 GCA_025134845.1 Neodon shergylaensis
GGGCCTTTTATCTATATAAGCTTTACTCTGAAAGATAATCACGTTCTCTTGAAAGTGTTTTATTTCCCTGAAATGCTTTTGTGAGAAACGCACATGTGTTTCTCTGAAAAGAGAATCTTTTGTTTCAGATATGAGACAGTATTGTTAGAAGCGAGAACAGTGTGCCTTTTCTCTGTAACAGCTTTAATATCAAAGATAATCACGTTCTTTGAAAGTGTTTTAATTCCCTGAAATGCTTTTGTGAGAAACGCACATGTGTTTCTCTGAAAAGAGAATCAGTTGTTTCACATATGTCACAGTATTGATAGAGCGAGAACAGTATGCCTTTTCTCTGCAGCAACTTTACCTTGAGAGATAATCACGTTCTTTTGAAAGTGTTTGCATTTCAAGGAATGCTTTAGTGAGAACCACACGAGTGTTTCACTGTGAAGAGTAGGTTTTTTTTGGGATAAGTGAAAGCATGCTTAGAAGTAAGAGCAGTGTGCCTTGTCTCTGTAGCAGCTTTACTTTTAAAGGTAATCACGTACTTCTGAAAGTGTATGAATTTCAAGAAATGCTTTCGTGAGAACCACACGAGTGTTTCACTGTAAAGAGTAGCCGTTGTTTGGGATATGTCAAAGCATGGTGAGAAATGAGAGCCGTCTTCCTTTTCTCTGTAGAAGCTTTACTTTGAATGATAATCACGTTATTTTGAAAGTGTTTTAATTCCCTGAAATGCTTTTGTGAGAAACGCACATGTGTTTCTCTGTAAAGATAATCAGTTGTTACAGATATGTCACAGTATTGTTATAAGGGAGAACAGTGTGCCTTTTCTCTGTAGAAGCTTTACCTTGAAAGATGATAACGTTCTTTAGAAAGTGTATGAATTTCAAGAAATGCTTTCGTGAGAACCACACGAGTGTTTCACTGGAAAGAGTAGACGTTGTTTGGGATATGTCAAAGCATGCTTAGAAAAAAGAGCAGTGTGACTTTTCTCTGTAGCAGCTTTACTTTGAAAGATAATCACGTTCTTTGAAAGTGTTTTAATTCCCTGAAATGCTTTTGTGAGAAACGCACATGTGTTTCTCTGAAAAGAGAATCAGTTTTTAAAGATATGTCACAGTATTGTTAGAACGAGAACAGTTTGCCTTTTCTCTGTAACAGCTTTAATATGAAAGATAATCACGTTCTTTTGAAAGTGTTTTAATTCCCTGAAATGCTTTTGTGAGAAACGCACATGTGTTTCTCTGAGAAGAGAATCAGTTGTTTCAGATATGTCACAGTATTGTTAGAAGGGAGAACAGTGTGCCTTTTCTCTGTAGCAGCTTTACCTTGAGAGATAATCACGTTCTTTTGAAAGTGTTTGCGTTTCAAGGTATGCTTTAGTTAGAACCACAGGAGTGTTTCACTGTGAAGAGAAGATGTTTTTTGGGATACGTGATAGCGTGCTTATAAATAAGAGCAGTGTGCCTTGTCTCTGTAGCATCTTTACTTTGAAAGATAATCACGTTCCTTTGAAAATGTATGAATTTCAAGAAATGCTTTCATGAGAACCACACGAGTGTTTCACTGTAAAGAGTAGACGTGGTTTGGGATATGTCAAAGCATGGTTAGAAATGAGAGCAGTGTGCCTTTTCTCTGTAGCAGCTTTACTTTGAATGATAATCACGTTCTTATGAAAGTGTATGAATTTCAAGAAATGCTTTATTTAGGACCACACGAGTGTTTCATGGAAAGACTAGACGTAGTTTGGGTTATGTCAAAGCATGGTTAGAAATGAGAGCCTTGTTCCTTTTCTCTGTAGCAGCTTTACTTTGAAAGACAATCATGTTCTTTGAAAGTGTTTTATTTCCCTGGAATGCTTTTGTGAGAAACGCACATGTGTTTCTCCTAAAAGAGAATCAGTTGCTAGAGATATGTCACAGTATTGCTAGAAGTGAGAACAGTGTGCCTTTTCTCTGTAGCAGCTTTACTTTGAAAGATAATCACGTTCTTTTGAAAGTATATGAATTTCAAGAAATGCTTTCGTGAGAACCACACGAGTGTTTCACTGTAAATAGTAGACGTTGTTAGGGAATGTCAAAGCAGGTTTAGAAATGAGAGCAGTGTTCCTTTTCTCTGTACAAGCTTTACTTTCAAAGATAATCACGTTCTTTTGAAAGCGTTTTAATTCCCTGAAATGCTTTTGTGAGAAACACACATGTGTTTCTCTGAAAAGAGAATCAGTTGTTTCAGATATGTCACAGTATAGTTAGAAGTGAGAAACGTGTGACTTTTCTCTGTAGCAGCTTTAATATGAAAGATAATCACGTTCTTTTGAAAGTGTTTTAATTCCATGAAATGGTTTTGTGAGAAACTCACGTGTTTCTCTGAAAAGAGAATCAGTTGTTACAGATATGTCACAGTATTGTTAGAAAGGAGAACAGTGTGCCTTTTCTCTGTAGCAGCTTTACCATGAAAGATAATCACGTTCTTTTGAAAGTGTTTGAATTTCAAGGAATGCTTCAGTAAGAACCACACGAGTGTTTCATTGTGAAGAGTATATGTTGTTTGGGATATGTCAAAGCATGCATAAAAATAAGAGCAGTGTGCCTTGTCTCTGTAGCAGCTTTACTTTGAAAGATAATTGTACGGTCAAGGGTGGCGGTAATTGATAAATCCAGGCAATTGTAATTTATACAATATTAATAGAAAAATCCAACTCAAGAATCCAAAGTTCCCACGCAGCACAGGAAACCAGAAACCGGGGAGGAAGCGCAGAGAGCTTGCAGCTTCTGCGCTCTCCCTTTATCAGTAGAAACTTCGCCCCAGGCAACCCCGCCCAAAACGGGCGGGGCCTATCCCTGCATCTCCCCCTTTTTGTCTAAATAAGGCAGAACTGAACCAAAGATAACTATAAACAATAATAACAAATAATAAATATAATAAACAATATTGAGAACAAAAGTTTTACCAGACATTCTATCTAAAGGAGTCTAAATAATGTAGTGAGTAATTACAATTATATAATCTTCAACTCAGTCAAAGATCTGAGAAGGGAATAAATATTACTTAACAAATGAGAGATATCCAAAATGTGCCATAAATGACAGAGACAACTGACTACCTGGGCAATCACCCAAATTCTCGTTCACAATGTTGAGTCAACCAACTTTGGCTAAGGCCGAGCATTACTGACATACCAATATCAAATGCAAGGAACTTTCTTAGAATTATCCTACCCTGTCTTGGCAAGATAAGACAATCCTGTTTCATATCTTTGTCAGTAGATGAGGTATGGGCTTTTCTTAACCCAAAAGGCCAGTTCTGCCAAGAAGACAAGCTCCCCGTGGAGTGTCTTGGTGCTCAACTTCCTCTCGGGAGTAGAGTGGTGTTGCCAGGAGTAATTGTGTCTCGTCGGCACAGAATTCTAGGTTAGATTAAAGGCCATTTTCTACAGCTCTTTAAAGAGGCTGAAGATTATACTATCTATACTAAATATAATCTCTCTGTAACTAGAAAACCTGATTAACCTAAGAATAAACATGGCAAACATATAATTCTCAATACCTATCTAACTTGAAGACTAAGAGAATAAACAACGGTGCAATATATGAAGACAGTGATCTTCATCTGTAAACAATGTCATTACATATCAAATGTAAACAATGTTCATCTGTAAACAATGTCATTACATATCAAATGTAAACAATGTTATTACATAAATAGTATCAGAGGTAGAAATGTACATTGTGATATGGTAGATGTATCAATACAATATAAGCATACTCTTATTCAAAATTAGAGGTAGGAACACTCACATACAATATTCAATATATCAATATACAGGAAACAGTACCAATACAATTTTCTAACAACAGTAACTCACAAATACCAATCATCCTATCAAACCAGTTAATCCCTTTTTTTTTGAACATACCCCTAAATCCATAAAACATCTCTCCATCCCCTCAACCCCGAACCAACCAATAAAAGATGTCCCTAACCCTGAGGACAATTCTGTTGGGAGAGGGTACGTCGTCCTCTAAGATTGCTTCAAGCTGACATGGGGCGACATTCTTCTTAGGGGCTCCTGTGAAAGCAAATGATGGTAAAATTCCCAAATTAACCTTTGATCCAAGAAAATTGTAACTAGTCTCTGTGCGTTTTGAGAAGGTCTGGCCAGAGTGTTATCAAAAATGTGCACCATTCGAAATTGTCTCGTGCAGTTGGTACCAAAAAACAAGTCTAATATTAGCGCTTAAAAAAAAAGAAGAAAGAAAAAAATAATAATAATCATGAAGTCATAAAAACCAGATTGAGTTGATGTTGTGGGGCCCCATCTTCATCCTGTAAACTTCAAAGATTACTGTAGGAAAATTTGTTGCTTGTTATGGGAAGTGTAAACATTAACAACAAGGACACATACTGACATATAAAGAAAGACACAGATATGAGGAAAAGCAAAGAAAGTTCATCAAGTATACAATTATTCTTATTCTGTCCCATTTCCTGGCTCCTGATTTGAGACAGAAACTCTGAGATATCTCTTATTAACAGCCTTGGAATTGAAGAGGGACTGAGCCATAGTCCAACTCCAAAACCAGCTCTACATTTTTATAAAGAAGCATTCGATAAAACATATAAATATATATATATAAAATCAATACTTACTGATCCTTAGTGGGTTGTAACTATTTTCCATCCATCAATAATTAAATATTCAGGGTCTCTTAAATTCTTTGAAGACCAGTATTTTCCTGTGGAGATAAGAAAAGAACCCTGCCCCCAACCTATTTGTATTTCTTACCATCAGTATGTTCGCCTTCCTTGTGAATGAATCGTTATTTATCTTTTCCAAATGGCTTCTCTTCTTCATACCGAACCTTTATTAGTTTTGACGGTATCCATAATTTTTCCTCACCTGTGGAGATAAGAGCAAAACCCCTTCCCCAACGCAGCACATCTCCTGGCTTCCATTGTGAGGTCAGCACATCCTTGAAATAAACTGGTTGATTTAGTTCAGTAGACTTTTCCATTATCCAATGTCTTTCTGCAGCCGTTGTTCCCTTCTCATTAGCGTTAAGAAAATTCAAGGTTAACAAAGCATTATGTAACCTATTTCTGGGGGTGTTTTCCACCCCTTTCTGTTTGTTCAACATATCCTTTATAGTTCTATTTGATCTTTCTATGACTGCTTGGCCTGTAGGATTGTATGGTATACCAGTAACATGTTTGATATTGTAATAGTTAAAAAACCGTTTCATTTTCCTAGAGACATAAGCAGGACCATTATCTGTCTTTATTTGTGTAGGTATACCCATGATAGCCATGACTTCTAATAAATGAGTGATTACTGAATCAGCTTTTTCTGAACTTAAAGCAGTTGCCCACTGAAAGCCTGAATAAGTGTCAATGGTGTGATGAACATATTTCAATTTGCCAAATTCTGTAAAGTGGAACACATCCATCTGCCAGATTTCATTCCTATGGGTGCCCTTTGGAGTAGCCCCTGCAGGCAGTAGCGTTTGGTTATAGAAAGAGCAAGTAGGGCATTTCTTTACAATCTCCTTAGCTTGTTGCCATGTAATAGAAAACTCTTTCTTCAAACCTTTGCTATTAACATGATGTTTTTTATGAAATTCAGAGGCTTGAAGCACACTACCAATCAATAATTGATCAATATCTGCATTACCTTGTGCTAGAGGACCTGGCAGACCCGTATGGGATCGGATGTGTGTTATGTACATAGGGCAAAGCCTGTTCCTGATCAATTCTTGAACCTGGATAAACAATGAGGTTAGTTCTGTATCATCAGGTATAAATTCAGCAGTTTCAATATGTAAAATAACTCTTTCTGCGGCGAGCTACCTGCAGGGGCGTGGGCAGATATGCTCCACGTGGGAGCGCCAAGTGTTGGGGTCAAGGGTGGCGGAAATTGATAAATCCAGGCAATTGTAATTTATACAATTTTAATAGAAAAATCCAACTCACGAATCCAAAGTTCCCACGCAGCACAGGAAACCGGAAACCGGGGAGGAAGCGCAGAGAGCTTGCAGCTTCTGCGCTCTCCCTTTATCAGTAGAAACTTCGCCCCAGGCAACCCCGCCCAAAACGGGCGGGGCCTATCCCTACAGATAATCACGTTCTTTTGAAAGTATATGAATTTCAAGAAATGCTTTCATGAGAACCACACGAGTGTTTCACTGTAAATAGTAGACGTTGTTTGGGAATGTCAAAGCAGGTTTAGAAATGAAAGCAGTGTTCCTTTTCTCTGTACAAGCTTTACTTTGAAAGATAATCACGTTTTTTTGAAAGCGTTTTAATTCCCTGAAATGCTTTTGTGAGAAACGCACATGTGTTTCTCTGAAAAGAGAATCAGTTGTTTCAGATATGTCACAGTATTGTGAGAAGCGAGAACAGTGTGACTTTTCTCTGTAGCAGCCTTAATATGAAAGATAATCACGTTCTTTTGAAAGTATTTTAATTCCATGAAATGCTTTTGTGAGAAACGCACATGTGTTTCTCTGAAAAGAGAATCAGTTGTTACAGATATGTCACAGTATTGTTAGAAGCGAGAACAGTGTGCCTTTTCTCTATAGAAGCTTTACTTTGAAAGATAGTCACGTTCTCTTGAAAGTGTTTTAATTCCCTGAAATGCTTTTGTGAGAAACGCACATGTGTTTCTCTGAAAAGAGCATCAGTTGTTTCAGATATGTCACAGTATTGTTAGAAGAGAGAACAGTGTGACTTTTCTCTGTAGCAGCTTTAATATGAAAGGTAATCACGTTCTTTTGAAAGTGTTTTAATTCCATGAAATGATTTTGTGAGAAACGCACATGGTGAACGAAAGCTTGGCTGGGTGTAGTAGTCTGGGCTTGCATCCATGGTCTCTTAGCTTTTGTAGTACATCTATCAAGGACCTTCTGGCTTTCATGGTTTCCATAGAGAAGTCCGGTGTAAGTCTGATAGGTTTACCTTTATAAGTGACTTGGCCTTTTTCCTTTGCGGCTCTTAATATTCTTTCTTTATTCTGAATGCTTTGTGTTTTGATTATTATATGGCGAGGGGATGTTTTTTTTTTGATCCAGCCTATTCGGTGTTCTGTATGCTTCTTGAACCTTCATAGGTACATCCTTCTTTAGGTTGGGAAAGTTTTCTTCTATAATTTTATTAAATATATTTTCTGGATCGTTGAGTTGCACTTCTTCACCTTCTTCTACTCCAATTATTCTTAGGTTTGGTCTTTTTATTATGTCCCATATTTCCTGAATGTTTTGTGATGAGATCTTGTTGGACTTGCTGTTTTCTTTGATCAGTGCATTTATTTTCTCTATGTTATCTTCAGCATCTGAGATTCTTTCTTCTATCTCTTGTATTCTGCTGGTTATGCTTGTTTCTGTAGTCTCTATTCGTTTACCTAAGTTTTCCATGTCCAGCCGGCCCTCTGTTTGTGTTTTCTTCTTTGCCTCCATTTCAGTTTTCAAGTCTTGAACTGTTTCCATTATCTGTTTGATTGTTTTTCCTTGGTTTCCTAGGGTATCATTCACTGATTTATTCAATTCTTCAAACTTTCTGTTATACTTCTCATCCATTTCTACAAGGGCATTTTTTACATGCTGTTTAAGGGCGTCAATCACTTTCATAAAGTCAAATTTTTCTGCTTCTTCTTGGTTAAGGTGTTCCTGTACTCCTGTTGTGATGTCGCTGGGTTCTGGTGGTTTCATGTTGTTCTTCAGATTGCAGGGTGAATTCTTGCATTGGTGCCTGCCCATCTCTTCCTCCGAATGCTCCCCTATGGGTCTTTTTTAACAGGATCGGGTCTCCTTGCCCACTGATGTACCTTCTCAGTGATGTCACTCCCCAGTGATGGCTCTCCTAATGCCCCAATGATGTCTCTCCTGGTGCCTGGATTGGGTCTCCCTGCTGCTTGGGTAGCTCGTAAACAAAGGGCCTGCCTTGCTAGCTGCAGGCAGGCTATTGAGATGAAGGCAGCATAGGAGCTTAAAACTGATCTTGAGCACTGGTCCTCCCTTACAGCAGGGCCGGGTTCGGGGGAGCGTGCTGAGGGGCTGGGTCGTGAGTAAGAAAGAAGGCCCTGCAGAAGGAGCTGGGGGAGGGGGGTTGTGCTCTCCCCTGGGACAGACTGCCCCTGGATAGCACACACTCACCCACCCAGATGGAATTCAGCACCTATGGCCCTATGCTCCGGGGACAAAAGGAAGAACATGGCAGGCGGGGCGGAGTCCAGGAGAGCACAGGAGAGCCAGGAGCACAAGCTTGAGGTGCCCAGCTCACTTACTGGGGACCTTGAGTCCTACCTGGCAGGCAGGCACTCACCGCTCTGCGTGGGTAGCCTTAGTGTAGGAGCTTAAAACTGTTCTTGAGTACCGGTCCCAGCTTACAGCAGGGCAGAGTTGGGGGGAGGGTGCTGGGGGGCTGGGTCGTGAGTAAGAAAGAAGGCCCTGCAGAAGGAGCTGGCAGGAATCAACCAAGTTTCCAGTCCTCTGTCAGGCCTAAGCACAACTGCAACAGGTGGGTTCGGATCTCGGGAGCTGGGTGGCTTATGCAGATGTATGCACACGTCATGGGCGTCCTGGGAAGTCACCCTGCATATTCATGAGCCCCTGGGATGGGCCTTGAAGGAGCCAGAGTCAACCCTAGTCTTTATAGACCTCGGGCCTTTGCACAACTACAACAGCAGGGGTGGGGGTCCGGGGGGGCGGGGTGGCATATGAAGCCATATGCACAAGTCAGGGGGAATCTGGAGAGTCAACCTGCATATTCATGAGCCCCTGGGAGGGGCCTGGGAGGAGCCAGAGTCAACCGTATGTTCCGTAGAACTCAAGCCTATGCACAACTGGCTTCATGCCTATTCACAACTGTGACAGGTGGGGTGGGTGTCTGGGGGGCAGGGTGGCCTATGGAGATGTGTGAACACGTGAGGGGGGTCCTGGGGAAGCAACTTGAATATTCAGGATCCCTTAAGAGGGGCCTGGGAGGTGCCAGAGTTTACTCTAGTTTCCATTGACCTCACGCCTATGCACAACTGTGAGAGCTGGGGTGGTCTTCTGGGGGGCAAGGTCGGAGTCTGGTAGGAGGGCTGGCCTATGCTGATGTATGCACAGGTCAGGGGGGTCCTGGGAAGTCACCGTGCATAGTCATGAGCCCCTTGGAGTGGCCTGGGAGGAGCCAAAGTCAACCCTAATCTCCATAGACCTCGGACCTATGCACAACTGCGACAGCAGGAGTGGGTGTCTGGGGGCGAATGTGGCCTATTGATGTTTGCACAGGTCAGGGGGGTCCTGGGGAGTCACCCTGCATATTCATGAGCCCCTGGGAGGGGCCAGGGAGGAGCCAGGTTCAACCCTAGTTCCCATAGACTTTGGGCATATGCACAACTGCCACAGCCGGGGTGCGAGTATGGGGGACAGGGTGGCCTATGCAGATGTGTGCACACGTCAGGGTTGTACTGGGGAGTCACCCTGCATATTCATGAGCCCCTGGGAGGGGAAAAAGCCTGGCAGGAATCAACCAAGTTTCCAGTCCACTGTCAGGCCTAAGCACAACTGCAACAGGTGGGTTCGGATCTTGGGGGCGGGGTGGCTTATGCAGATGTATACACACATCATTCATGGGCATCCTGGGGAGTCACCCTGCATATTCATGAGCCCCTGGGTTGGGCCTGGAAGGAGCCAGAGTCATCCCTAGTCTTTGTAGGCCTCAGGCCTATGCACAACTACGACAACAGGGGTGGGAGTCCGGGGGGCGGTGTGGCATATGAAGACGTGTGCACAGGTCGGGGGGACCTAAGGAAGTCACCCTGCATATTCATGAGCCCCTGGGAGGGGCCTGGGAGGAGGCAGACTCAACACTATTTTCCATAGACCTCGGGCCTATCCACAACTGTGACAGAATGGGTGGTGGTCTGGTGGGTGGGGTGGGGGTCTGTTAGGAGGGGTTGCCTATGCAGATGTATGCACACGTCAGGTGGTTCCTGGGGAGTCACCCTGCTTATTCATGAGCCCCTGGGAGAGGCCAGGGAGGAGGCAGAGTCAACCCTACTTCCCATAGACCTCAAGCCTATGCACAACTGTGACATTAGGGGTGGTGGTCTGGAGGGCAGGGTGGGGTCTGTTAGGAGGGGTCGCCTATGAAGATGTATGCACACGTCTCGGAGTCCTGGGAAGTCATTCTGAATATTCATGAGCACCTGGAAGGGGCATCGGAGGAGACAGAGTCAACCCTAGTTCCAGTCCACTGTTAAGCCTACCTATAACTGTGACAGGTGTGGCGTCTGTCTTCGGCTAGTTGGCTTATGCAGATGTGTGCACACGTCAGGGGGGTTCTGGGGTGTCACCTTGCATACTCATGAGAACCTGGGAGGGACCTGGGAAGAACCAGAGTCAACCCTAGTTCCCATAGACCTCGGGCCTAAACACAGCCTGGGTGCAGGTATGGGGCGGGGTGGCCTATGCAGATGTGTGCACAAGTCATGGGGTTCCTGGGGAGTCACCCTGCATATGAATGAGCCCCTGGGGTGGGCCAGAGTCAACCCTAGTTTCCATAGACCTTCCATTGACCTTGGGCCTATGCACAACTGTGACAGTTGGGGTGGGGTTCTGGGGGGCGGGATGGCCTATGCAGATGTGTGCCCACATCAGAGGGGTTCTGGGGAGTCACGCTGCATATTCATGAGCTCCTGTGAGGGGCCTGTAAAGGCCCAGAGTCAACCCTATTATTCAAAGTCTTCGTGCCTATGCACAACTGTGACAGGTGTCTTGGGTTTCTAGAGGGCTGGATGGCTTATGGAGATGTGTGCACATGTCAGGGGTTCCTGGGGAGACACCCTGCATATTCATGATCCCCTGGGAGGTGCCTGGGAGGAGGCAGAGTCAACCATAGTTTCCATAGACCTCGGGCTTATGCACAACTGTGACAGCAGTGGTGGTGGTCTGGGAGGCGGGGCAGGGGGTGTCTGGTAGGCAAGGTTTCCTATGCAGATGTATTCACAGGTCATGGGGTCCTATGGAGTCAGCATGCATATTCATGAGCCACTGGGAGGGCCCAGAGCCCTACAGAAGTCAAGCTTGGTTCCTGTCCACTGTCAGGCCTAAGCATAACTGCGACATGTGGGGTACGGCTCTCAGGGGCGGGGTGGCTCATGCAGATGTATGCACATGTCAGGGGTGTCCTGGGGAGTCACCATGCATATTCATGATCCCCTGGGAGGTGCCAGAGTCAACCCTAGTTTCCATAGACCTTCCATAAACCTCGGGCCTATGCACAACTGCCAGAGATGGGGTGGGGATCCGGGGGGCGAGTTGGCCTATGCAGATGTATGCACTGGTCAAGGGGGTCCTGGGGAGTCACCATGCATATTCATGAGCCCCTGGGAGGGGCCTGGGAATGGCCAGAGTCCACCCTAATTCCAGTCTACTGCTGGGCCTACCTATAACTCTGACAGCCAGGGTGGAGTACCCGTGTATGGGGTGGCCTATGCAGATGTATGCACACATCAGGGGGGTCCTGGGGAGTCACCAGGCATAGTCATGAGCCCCTGGGAAGGACCAGAGTCAACCCTAGTTTTCATAGACCTTCCATAGACCTCGGGCCTATCCACAACTGTGACTGGTGGGGTAGGGTTCTGTTGGGCAGGGTGTCCTATGCAGATGTGTGCACACATCAGGGGGTCCTGGGAGTCACCCTGAATATTCATGAGCCCCTGGGAGGGTCCTGGGAGGAGGCAGAGTCAACCCTAGTTCCAGTCCACTGTCAGGTCTACCTATAACTGTGACAGGTAGGGTGCAGGTATGGGGGGCTGGGTGGACTATGCAGATGTGTGCACACATCAGGGGGTCCTAAGGAGTCACCTTGCCTATTCATGAGCCCCTTTGAGGGGCCTGGGTGAGGCCCGAGTCAATTCTAGTTTCCATAGACCTCGGGTCTATGGACAACTGCCACAGCCGGGGTGCGGGTCTGTGATGGGGCAGGGTGGCCTATGGAGATGTATGCCCAGGTCAGGGTGGTTCTGGGGTGTCTCGCTGCATATTCATGTGCACCTGGATGGGGCCTATGAGGAGCCAGAGTCAACAATATTTCCAATAGACCTTGGGCTTAAGCATAGCCAGAGTGTGGGTATGGGGGGCAGGGTAGCCTATGCAGATGTGTGCACACTTCAGGGGGGACCTTAGTGTCACCCTGCATATACATGAGCCCCTGCGAGGGGCCTCGGAGGGGCCAGAGTCAACCATGTTTTCCAAAGTCCTTGTGCCTATGCACAACTGCGACAGGTGGGGAGGGGGTCTGTAGGGCGGGGTGGCCTATGGAGATTGTGCATAGGTCAGGGGTGTCCTGGGGAGTCCCCCTGCATATTCATGGGCCCGGGAAAGGGGCCTGGGAGGAGCCAGAGTCAACTGTATTTTCCATACACCTCGGGCCTATGCACAACTATGACAACCTGGGTGGTGGTCTGGGGGACAGGATGGGGGTCTGGCAGGCGGGGTGGCCTATGCAGATGTATGCACATGTCAGGGGGGTCCTGGGGAGTCAACCTGCATATTAATGAGCCTGGGAGGAGCCAGAGTCAACCCTACTTCCCATAGACCTCGGGCCTATGCACAACTGTGACAGTTGGGGTGTGGTTTTGGGGGGCGGGATGGCCTATGCGGATGTGTGCTCACATCAGGGGGGTCCTCGGGAGTCACGTTGCATATTCATGAGCCCCTGTGAGGGGCCTGTGAAGGCCCAGAGTCAAACCTATTTTTCAAATACCTCGTGCCTATGCACAACTGTGACAGGTGTTGTGGGTTTCTAGGGGGCTGGGTGGCTTATGGAGATGTGTGCACACATCAGGGGTTCCTGGGGAGTCACCCTGCATATTCTTGATCCCCTGGGAGGTGCCTGGGAGGAGCCAGAGTCAACCATAGTTTCCATAGAACTTCCATAGACCTTGGGCCTAAGCCCAACTGCAATACCAGGGTTGGGGTCTGGGGGGCGGGGTGGCCTATGCAGATGTATGCACCTGTAAGGGGGTTGTGAGGAGTCATCATTCATATTCATGTGCTTTTGGGAGGGGCCTGGGACAAGCTAGAGTCAACACTAGATTCCATAAGCCTTCTATAGACCTCAAACATGAGCACAACTCTGACAGGTAGGGTAGGGGTCTTTGGGACGAGGTGGCCTATGCAGATGTATGCACAGGTCAGGGGGGTCTTGGGGAGTCACCACGCATATTCATGAGCCCCTGGGAGGGGCCTGGGAGAGGGCAGAGTCAACCATATTTTCCAAAGACCTCATGCCTATGCACAACTGTGACAGGTGGGGTGGGTGTCTAGGGGGCGGGGTGGCCTAAGGAGATGTGTGCACATGTCAGGGGGGTCCTGGGGAGTCACCCTGCATATTCATGATTTCCTGGGAGGGGCCTGTGAGGAGCCAGAGTCAACCCTAATTCCAGTCCACTTTAATGCCTACCTATAACTGTGACAGG
>JABTXL010019263.1:0-19479 GCA_025134845.1 Neodon shergylaensis
GGTCGACTTCTCTGTTTTTATGCCAGTACCACGCTGTTTTCATTACTGTAGCTCTGTAATAGAGTTTGAAGTCAGGGATTGTAATGCCTCTAGAAGTTCCTTTAATGTATAAGATTGTTTTGGCTATCCTGGGTTTTTTGTTTTTCCATATAAAGTTGACTATTGTCCTCTCAAGATCTGTGAAGAATTTTGATGGGACCTTGATGGGGATTGCATTGAATCTATAAATTGCCTTTGGTAGAATTGCCATTTTTACTATGTTGATCCTCCTAATCCAAGAGCAAGAGAGGCCCTTCCATTTTCTGGTATCCTCTTCAATTTCTTTCTTCAATGCCTTAAAGTTCTTGTAAAATAGATCTTTCACTTCCTTGGTTAGAGTTACCCCAAGATATTTTATGCTGTTTGTGGCTACCGTGAATGGTGATGATTCTCTGATTTCCCTCTCTGCTTCCATATCATTTGTGTATAAGAGGGCAACTGATTTTTTGGAGTTGATCTTGTATCCTGCCACATTACTAAAGGTGTTTATCAGCTGTAGGAGTTCTTTGGCGAAGTTTTTGGGGTCGCTTATGTACACTATCATATCATCTGCAAATAACGAAAGTTATATTTTTAAATGAACTAAACAACCACAATACCTCATTCAAGAGCAGAAATATACATATAACAAGATTGACCTTAAATATATATCAATAAAGTAAACTTCATACCTATGCAATTATTCATATCTATATCATATCCTTTTTAAAATGTAAAGAAAGATTTATAAACATTATTTGGGAATATGTGCATATTTATTTCTCTCCAAACTTCTTCTTGCTGTATGAGGGCGCTATTAATCAGATCCTTCATGGTATATTGTGTGTGCTAGGTTCATCTCCATCAGCAGTTGAGTGAAGTAATTTTTGAGGGTGTTTACAGCAACCTTTCAGGAGGGTGTGTTCTATCATACCATATTGGTCTAGAAGCAATCCACAGGGTCTCTTCCTCTGTGAAAACAAAAGAAGAACCTCTTTTCCAAAGTGCCATATCCTTATACCCAAATTGTGAAGTCATAATACATTTATAATATACATGTTGGTGTAGCTTAGCAGACAACACCATGAAAATTTTCTCTGTCCTTAGCTCCTTCACAGTCAAAAAAAAAAAAAAAAACAAAGCACAATAATATATAGAATCCAGACTCATTGTGAATTTTCCATTTTTATGTGGCTTAGTTTTACTCTATTACCTTACTGTGTCTCTTTAAAGACTTTACCTTTTTTTTAAACATTAACTCTATTTTGTGATATTTAATACTCTTTTTTTTTCTCTCTCCCAAGCCTACAAGCGTTTATCTAACAGTATGACCCATTTATAGGTCTTTTATGTCTGAATCTTTCCTATTGTCTTTCTACTGTCTTGAAGAGCTTTTAAAATCCTAAGCAGCTCGGTTGTGGCTGCTCTGAATGTTGGTTCCACCTCTTTCCAGTTTCAAAATGATGAATGTACCATATGTACTAGTTCTGGGGCCACTAGGTAGGAGGCGCACTCAGCACTTTAACTCTGAGAATGAGCACGCAGCACATACACTATTTTTATCTGAGTTACAGCCAAGTTTGCCATGCAGAGCATTGTGCAGCTGGAAAACATCTCTGTGTAGGGCAGCAGGAATTCTCCATGCTCTCCTGCTTGTGCATGCCTAGTAGACCTGATCCAGCCACGTGCCCAGGTGAGAAGCACTGAACCATTGACATGGTCTCAGAGTACTTTCTTTCAGATCCCGAGCAAGCACACAGACATCTGGGTCCACAAATGTTCCATAGCCAGAGTTTGCACCAGAGGCTGGGCCCAGGAAGCCTCATTTTAAAATGGCGTCCTTTTTTTCTGATACTATTGCTGAGTCAGAGAACTCTCTCTGCAGCACCCTGCTAGCAAGTAGCAAAAAAGCTGTGTTAAACTCTATTTTTTTCTGTGTGTCTAGGATTCCTTTTCAAACCCTCTCGGGTCTTACGTGGAGTTAGTTGGGCATGTTGAATCACCAAATGTTACATGGTGTATGGGCTTTTTGTTCTGTCCCAGCCACCCCACTTACACCTGAAATAATCACAGTGAAACTGTATTAATTAAATTACTGCTTGGTCATTAGCTCTAGCCTTTTTTTTGGCAAACTCTCACATCTTGATTTAACCCATTTCTATTAACCTGTGTGCACCACGAGGTCATGGCACTTATGGGAAAAGATTTAGCATGTCTGACCTAGCAGCTCCATGGAGATTCTCTATTTCTTCCTTCCAGAATTCAGTTCTGTCTTTTCCGCCTATCTAAGTTCTTCCCTATCAAAAGGCCAAGACAGAGTCTTTATTCAACCAATGAAAGCAACACATAGATAAAAGGACCTCCTATACCAGATATACCTACTACTAATGTTAATGGATGTGACCTACTCCAGTCCCTTCCCTGGAACCTGGCAGACACAATGCATTCTAGAGCTACTGAAGGTGAATCTATAACTTTTTGTTTTCTATAGAAATAAAGATGTGACCTCTTCCCCAAGATGATGTCATGATACAATCACTTCTACACAAACGCATTGGCCAAGATAAATGACCCAATCCAGATTAAGTGCAGAAAGATTTTTGCCCAAGAGGACAACACCTCTCACTAATGTGATGTCTAATCTATATGTTATCCTTTGGATTCACATCTCAGACAAGTGATAAAATTAAGTTTTCTTGACAAGATAAATCAAACCCATCTCTTGAATGTCACTAACAGTATTCTAAACTTTAACAGGGGGGATAATTCAAACACAATATTTTTTAATGAAAATAATGAACATGTTTTGAAATATCACCATTTGAATCAAGGCCTCATATAATACACAAGAACTCTTCAAGCAAGTTTTAAGAAAATATTTTATGTTTGATAACATATATTTTTCTGTATGAACAATTTAGTGCTGATTATGGGTAGAACAGTGTTCATGGAAGTCAAAAAATGGGCACTGGGACCTCAAGAATTGCAGGTGGTTATGAGCTGCCAATTGTGGTTGTCAGAAACTGAAGCTGATCCTCTACAAGACAGTATGTTCTCTGAACTACTGAAGTGTTTCTTCACTACTTGGATGAGCAATTAAAGCCTTTCCTGTCATGTTTTTTCCAGTTCTGTTCACAAAGGCCTAAATATAACAGAGCTGAATGAACCTGAAAGACACTGTTTGAGTGAAAGCCAGACACCAAGAAGACAAAATGACTTCTTATCAAGTGGAATCTGAGAAAACTGACTTCAGGTTAAGTAACACTGAGGGGAGGTTGACCCTGGCTTACACACTGTAGATTGAAATGTCTAAACAGTTATATTGGGAAGAGTATTCCAACAATGAACTCTATGGATATTCACCACAGTTAATATAATGTTATGTTCATCTATGGAGTGAGTTGATCTTCTGAGATATTTACCCAAACAATAACTGTGTAGTCACTCAACAGTGGACACATATGTGAGAAGATAATGTTGGACATGGTAAATAAAGTTTCAAGCACCACACAGTAGTATAAGACCATTACTAAAAATACAGGCAGAAGAGAAATAAATGTATTATGAACATCTCTCTGGTTATCAGTTAGATCATAATCTAGTGAGGTTACTTCATAAATATCAACTTACAAATTTTTATTTTACATTAAGAAGTTATAGTACCATTTGCATATATTTAAAAATTTTAAGATGTAAACAATAATTTACTATATTTTAATTATACTACTATTATATTTATAACCATAATTTTAATCAATCACCTTTCCATTCCTGGATTTCTTCTAATCAATTACAATACTTTACAGATATCAGTAATTTAATATTTTTACCTAGTAAGAAAAAATTTAAAAAAATCTGACTCAACAAGTTTATAGTACGAATAATTATAAAATTATTTAAAGTGGGAAAAGAATATATATATATATATATATTCATATATCTTATTTGGAGCTACCAGGCACTGATGAAATATATTTTCATGTCTGCTCTGAGTGATTTAGGGTCAGCCAATTATTATAGTACCATCTTCTGGACCAATAGTGAACTGGTCAGATTCTTCAGTTATTTGTATAAGACCTATTTACAGAAAAATCTATACATAATTTATAAAATAGTAATTTGCACGAATTTGTTTATTTTACAATTGACACCAAATTGATGATCAGACAAAATAAAGAAAAGAACAGCATAGGAATCTATGTGCTCTAGTCACACACTATAAGGACACATGTTATAAGAATACCTACTCCAGTGTTTTTGACCTTGAGATTGTGCATGCCATGATTCTGCACTCATAACATCTAGGTATGGTATCCTTTATAACTCCCTAGAACAAATCGCTAGACAGTCAAGAGCAGACTAATTCAAGGGACTTTCCATGTACTCTTAATTTTTCTCTTGTATTTAAGAGGAAGATACTTGTACTTTTAGTTTATTAATTTACTGACATTGATATGGATATAGGATATAGTCATTTGAGATATAGTGTTAGAATCTTAATATCTTGTCATGGAT
The DNA here is from genome assembly GCA_025134845.1 of Neodon shergylaensis. NCBI lineage: Eukaryota > Metazoa > Chordata > Mammalia > Rodentia > Cricetidae > Neodon > Neodon shergylaensis. The sequence goes on from JABTXL010019263.1 coordinate 4,534, forward strand.
ATTTTTATCATAGTGTAAATGCTTAGAATTAGAACCTCTAGTTATTGGCTTTGGTATATTTTAGTTCTAACCAAACTGTTCAAAACTCTCTCCCTGCTCATACCTAGTCCCCCGCAGTCATGAATTCTGATCCTCAGCGTGACCCAGGTAACATGAGACTGAATAAGCTGTTTCCTGCTTTGTGTGGAATTATGCAATTCATTGTCATAAGTCCTAATGTCAGGATTCTAAGAATCTAGACACTTCTGTACATATCCAAACCTTCAACACTCACTGCTGGTGTCACTGCAGCTGTCTATGATAAAACTGATGATAGAGGGGACAAGACTGGAGCTGACATCTGGTGAAACATGCACACCGGAGTTTGAGAATTTTGTGATCTGAGGGTTCAGGACACACCTGCAGAGGAAACAGTTCTTTGTATTTTGATGTGAAACGTAAATTTTACCAAGAGGGAAATACGTAAAAATGTGAATTGTCAGAAATGAAATGAAGTGAATACTTCTACGTCCAGGTGGTTTTGAATAAGAAAACAATGAATATTAAATTTCCAAGATGTCTTGTGAAACATTAATTCAGACTACACATAGTTTTTCCATCATTTCTATAAGAAAAATTCCAAAAAATTACAGATTACTGTAAATTCCTAAGCATACTTAATGAACTTATATTTAACAAGTGTCCTAACTTACAGACTGCTTTTGAAATATACATTTACACACACACACACACACACACACACACACACACACAATGTATTGAATGGAATTAAATGGAAATGTATATGTAAATTCATGGCACATATAAAATTATATGTCAATCTGTCTGACAAGAAGAAGAAAATTTATAGCTCAGATGATTTGATTTGTGGGTATAATCCATTGGTTCTAGCTTGGGAACAAATAAGAACCTTGATAGGCTTCAACAGATGAATAAAACCTCTTGACTTTTTTGAATGAAAGAAGAAACCTCACATTTTAAAATTAAAGCAAGAGTTGGTGCAGCTTAGTCTATAACTTCCATATTTCTAAAGTGACGCCGAATGGTCTTGAAACTCCTGTTGGTTCTTTGCATCTGCTCCAGTTTCCAAGTTTCTCTGAAGAGGGGCTTTCTGCAGGCTCACACTGGATTTCCCTCATTGTGTGTCAGTCACAGTAATACATGTCTGTGTCCTCAGTTTGCAGAGTGTTGCATTTTAAGAAAACTTGTCTCTTTGAGGTGTCCCTGCTAATGGTGACTCAGGATTTGAGAAATGAATTATATTTGCACAGATACAGAGATGCACAGGAAGATGTAAGAGGTGACTTTGACTGTGGACATCATTTTTGAGTTAATGGAGAAGTAGGATGCTCTCAATTCTGAGACATGATGAAGAGGAAATATCAGCTCCTCAACTCTCTGAGCTAGAGAGTTGCCAGCCCAGCTTCTGGCTTCTGAGTCTTTATTGGTAAATATAACATTAGAGAATTTGTTACAAACTACATTTTATGGAAGTGGCAGGTTTGGATCTAATTGACTCAGGAATGGGCTGGTTAGTAACTGTGGAGTCACAATCACTTTTCTGCAACTGCAGCAGCTACAAGTGCAGTCACTGTGAAGGTGTTAAAAGAACAAGTTTTTATTTTTGTATACATGGAAGAAAAGAAGATGATAAAATTAAAGTGAACATGGCAAAAATTAACAGTTTGAAATACATTTCAGGTGACAAATCAAGAATCATTAAAATCATCTTAAAACATGCATAAGCTTTCTTGTTGAGAAAAGTGAGGGGGAGCAGTTACAAAATTTATAACCACAAAATGTTATATCTTGCCTGTTTAATAAAACAGAATGTATTTTAGCAATGAAAATTCAAACATTATATTTCAAATTTTCTGGATAATTTTGTATCATGTGAATAAACAGGAATGTCTCTAAACTGCCTGAGAATCAGAAAAACATAAGAACTGTTGCCTAACCTTGACCAAATTGCAGCCCAATATTTACAGCATGGTCTTCTCTGATAAAATATGCAAATAGGACCCAGTGTCCACACCTTACAATTCATTCTGAATACAAGTATTTCTGTGCATTATGCCAAATCCTAGGGCTTCTTGTCAGAGTGCCCCAGATTGTGGACAGTAGGTGGGGATTTCAGGATTTCCCACTGGTAAGTGGCAACAAAGAGATTTAAAGATGTTATCTTCATTGCCCAGACATATGGAGCAGTTGGAGGTTGTCTTGCAGGCGAACAATAACAACATGAATGATTTTTATATTCCATGTATCTTTTAAATTTATTTTAAATTTACTAATAAATAAATTCAACAGATACATAATTTGTGGTTATTATCAATACCATGGAGTAAAAAAATGTATAAGAGATATTCCTTATGCCTGAAGACAGAGGATAAATATGAGAGCTTGGAGAAAAATAATCCATTAGAATGGAAAACACAGTGACTAGGAGAGTCTGCTTCAATTAGAAAAAAAATCAGTCAATGTCGGTTCAATTGCAACAAAGGCCAATAGCCAGTGAGCAATTCAGTGAACTCATCAAGTGAGCATAACTGTTGTAAGTAAAAATGCCCCATGTTCACTAAAATAATCATATAAGGTAATCATGAAAGGGGCTTCAAGGGAACAATGAATGGTTTTCTTTTCCCTGTCTTACAGTATAATATTTTCATAGGTGTTTACTCACTTGAAAACTTTGCGGGATACTGATATTTGAATTCATAAATTATTATTTGTCCACATTAATTCAATAAATTAATTTACAGAAATATAACCAATGTAACTTCTGTGCCCACTTTTATTTATGGACAATTGCCATACTGAAAACAATTAAGTGAATATTATAGGGATATGATAACTACAATCACAATTAATTGTGGGTTTCTCTGTGAGATGTGACACCTCAGGCTTCACTTAAAGAGATCCATCAGTGAGAGACAGTATAACAATGGCATATGGAAATAATCACTGAAATGCAATAATCTATTTTTATGGTGTGCAGGAAAATGTCTGTTCATGAGGGCATTAGTTTAACAATGAGAGTCATACTTGTTTGTTGGAGTTTCTGTCCTCCCACCAGGTCCCACAGCCAGCAGGACCCAAATAAAGTCACACAGCGGTCTCTATAAATTATAAAGCTGATTGGCCCATTAGGTCAGGCTATTTATTAGCTCTTGTAGCTTATATTAACCCATAATTTTGATCTATGTTAGCCATGTGGCAGATCATATCCTGCTGCTTCTGTGATCTGAGCAGGAGTGGGAGGAATCAACTTCCTCCTTCCTAGAATTCTCCTGTTCTCATTGCATTATTTCTATTTCCTGTCTGGTTTTCCCCCTTATACTTCCTGCCTGACCAATCAGCGTTTATTTAAAACATGATTGACAGATGACAGACAATTCTCCCACACCATATTAGAATTACATGCTATCCTTAGAATCAAATTTCAGACAAGTGATAGAAATGAGTTATATTTGAGAAGAAAAATGAATCTAATTTCTTGAATGAGGCAAAAATGATAGGATTTAAAGGTCCTAACCTTTTACTTTTTAAAATTTTCTATATGAATCAAAGCTTCATATAAATTATGGAGAACTCACAATGGCTTAACTCTCACCAGTGGATGAGAAAATGAAATATTTTGTTTTTAATTATGTGTGTAAGTTTCTGTGTGAGTAGTGTAGTGTGCATGGGGACAAATAGAGACCATGGGTTCTCCAGACTTACAGGTAAGTATGACTTAACATTGTGGGTGCCAGAAATTGAAATTGTTTCCCTGCAGGAGCAGTATCCTCTTTGAACCTAGGAGCTGCTTCCCCAGTGCACAGATGATCAGTGGCAACCTTCCCTTTTATGTTTTCTGCAGCTCAGTTCTTAACGGTTGAAATATCAAACCAATCTGCATGAACATAGAGGGCCTTGTATCCGAACAGTCAGGCATCAAGAGAACAAAATGACCACTACTTAATATGTGCAACTTAAGAAGCTCATTGTAGGAAAAGTAATATTAGTGAATTCTGATCATAGTTTGAACAGTGTAGAGTCAGAATATTAATCAGCTAGTTGGGAAGGATTATCCCAAATAATAAGTTTTATTGAAGTTGACCAAAATTAATAAGAACACATCCTGTTCTCATATATGGAGAAAGTCAGTATTAAAGTTAGACAGACTCTGAAACAATAACTATTTGTTTAGCTAGAGGAACCACTGCTTATACGTCTGATTTGAAAGCTAATTTTTACCAAATGCAAATGCATGAAATAGGATCTATCAAAAACAATAATCAATTCTATCCTTTTATGAGACCTTCTTGGTGTAGAAGGAAACTATGGATATTTCAGTTTCCAGGGTGTTATGGGAAAATAACTTTAAATTACGGAAGTTGTGGTCTCTCTATCACAGGTGCAAAAACAAAGAGGACAAATTACACCTCTTTTAAAGTTCTCTAGCTTATAACTGAACCTAATATCCAACAAGTGTCGTAACTGCTCACTCCTTTAAAATACCTACATATATAAGAAAATGTGTGAATATGTAGTTACATATGTGTGTATATGTAAAACATGTAAAGTTACATGTTATTCTATCTATAACAAGAAGCAGATTGTTATCTTACAGGACATGTGGGAAAAGCTATTTGTTATAGTATTTGAAAATTAGGAAGTTTATTAAACGATGACAGTAAAGAAAGGCCTCTAGAGAATTTTTTATATGTGTTTGGAAGAGGAAAACACAGATTCTAATATTGAAGCATATTCTCATCCAGAATAGTCTGGAACTTCTTATCTTGTTAAGCAGCCACATATTGCTCTTGGGAGACCCTGTTGGTCTCCAACGCCCCCTGCTGGTCGTGAGTGTCTCCATTTGGAGGTTTTTGTGCAGGCTCACACTGGAGTTCTCTCACTGTGTTTCTGGCACAGAAATACATGGCTGTGTCCTCAGTTTGCAGACTGTTCAGTTTTAAGAAAACTTGGCTCTTGGAGGTGTCCCTGGTGATGGTGATTCGGGACTGAAGAGCTGAATTATACTCTGTGCTTCCACCACTCCATATTGCTCCCATCCACTCCAGACCCTTTCCTGGAGGTTGGCGGATCCAGTGTACAGCATAGCTGGTTAATGGGAATCCAGAGACAATGCAGGTAAGAGACAGGGTCTGTGATGGCTGCACTAGGCCAGGTCCTGACTCCTTCAGCTGTATCTGGGAGAGGACACCTAGGGACAAGCAACAACATTATTAGTCATATAACCCATAGATGAAAATCCTGGTCCATTTCCTGAAACCCTGAAGCACTTACAACTTGGAAATGTCACCAGGCAGAGGAGCAGCACCAGGACAGCCATGCTGTGTTGGAGGCTCTAGTCAGAAGGAGATGGGGCCTCTCAGCTTGGCCTTGGATTTCATCCTGAGCTTGAGGACTGCTTTGCATTGGGGGAGGTTCCAGAGAGCATAAAAGGAAGCACAGACAGTGTTTGCAATTTCTCCTCCAGGAAACTGAGATTTGCTTTATGCTTCTTAGAGGTACTGAATATTGAAACTCAGTAACATTGCCTTGATGCTTTCTGGATTTCCAATTCCAAAGAAAGAGGAAATATTAAGAGTCATACTGTACAAGTTTAGAAGAAAAACATGGAAGTGTTTGCATTAATTAGGTATACATTCATCCTGCAAAGGCAGAGGGGTATACCAGGTTCTCAAAGGATTTATGTATCTTTGTATCTTCCAGTATAGAATTTAAATGTTATTGGTATATTGGTGATCAGAAATCCTGTTTAAGGAACTACTTAAAATTCTTTCTCTTGGTGTCTGTGGAGTTGTCTCATTCTTATAACTTCTCAGGAAATAACTTGTGGAAGCAGCTCACACACATTTCATACACATGATCTCACATGTTTATCTGTAAGGAAATCTGTGGGACTGATTTGTGTCCCATCTTATTAGGCTCAGGTTTCACCTTTTCACTTATGAACATCCTACCTGGACACTAGTTTTCATTCCTCTTGATTCATTTCAGTCTATGCATGTACTTTTATATCTTTGTCTGTCACTCTCCTAAGCTTATATCCAATCACAGGTACCTAAATATGATTGTTGCTTTGGTAAGTTATGGGAAGCTCAGGTACTCATAACACTTCATAAAAAGCAACAGTATGGCGCCAGGTTTGAGGGTTATGTTCACTGAATTAATAAAAAATTAGAGAATATTTAGTGATGACAAGAAGTGGACTGGAAGGCTGATATGAACTTGGGAAAACCTGTGACTTGAATGATAGTCAAGGTATAGATAACAAGAGTTTCTAGTGTCTTTTCCTGTGTCTTGTTAATGCAAATCACCAGGGAAGAGAAGTGCAGAGCTGGAACTAATCTGTCCATTCAAGACTCAGGAAATGTCTGTCTAACTTGGCATTAGAGACATCACAATTTGTGTCCATTATTTCTTTACACATAGTCTTTTCACTTTTGACTGTGAATTGCAGTGGTAGAAACTGCTCTTTACTTTAAGAAGACAGCCATCTTGTGAAGCACTGATCATCATGTACAGTATGAGTTGAATCTTCCCTGTATTTTTTAATACTTCAGCATTATAAAAAGACTTTTTCAGACATAATGCTTAGTTTGTTTCATTTTGTGATTGTTTGATATTTTCATTGTGTTTACAACAATCTGGGAAGGAGTATCACAGAAATAAATGAACATTTCTTATATTATTTTGGGTAACTAGGTATAAATTCACTTGTTCAAATATTTTTTTGTCCTTAGTTACTTCAGAGATATTGTCTAAGTCAGAATTCCATTTCTGTGAGAAGACACCATGACCACAGCTGTTGTAAGAAAACTGTATAATTTAGGGGGCTTTCCTAGAGCTCCAGAAATTCAGACCACTCTCATCATTACAAGAAGAATGGCAGCGTACAGGAAGTCATGGTGCTGGAGGAATAGCTTCTTGCAAGGAACAAGAAGTCAACTGACGGACTGGGCAGCATCCTGAGCAAAGAAAACCTCAAAGCCTACCCTCCATAGTGACATATTTCCTCCAATCAGGCCATGCCCACTCCACCAATGCCACGCATCTTAAAAGTGTCATTCCATTTGATATTATGTGAATCAATTTCATTAAAACTCACACAGAGAGTTAGTGTCCATATCCCATACTCTCTTACTTCTTCTGTTTCTCTTTTTCCATGAGACTCTTAAGAAAGAAGTCACTGGGAAAACATAATTTGCCAAGGGAATTCATTCATGGTAAAGTCACACATATTCATTATTATCTTCTATTTGAGTGGTGTATCCTTAATCTTTTTTTTAAAGATTTCTTTATTTATTATGTATACAACATTCTGCCTCAATATATGCCTGCATGCCAGAGGAGGGTGCCAGATCTCAGTACAGATGGTTGTGAGCCACTATGTAGTTGCTGGGAATTGAACTCAGGACCTCTGGAAGAGCAGCCAGTGCTGTTAACCTCTGAGCCATCTCTCCAGCCCCCATGTATCCTTATTCTTAAGGGATTATGCAGTCATTTGTTTAATTATGTAAAGTGGATAGATGGATACTCACTTAATGGGTCATGTAGAATTAACAGTACTGGACTGTCCACTTGTGTGGTTGTCAGAATCTTCTTGCATGATATAAACTTGGGTCACCATGGAAAAAGGAAACTTATTTGGAAAAAAATACCTACATTATATTGGTATGCAGGCAAGACTATGATGCCATTGTCTTGATTAATAACTGCTGTAAGAGGGCCCAGACAATAGGCATTGGTGGTGATTGTGCATTGTATAAGGTAGCAGGTTGCATAACCATGGAGAACAAGTCTATGAATTTATTTGTGATCTATGATTCAGTTCCCACTTTCAGCTTTCTGTCTTGATTTCACATTCTAATTTTCCTCCATGGTTGTTTGTAATATTTAAGATTACACAAACCCTTTCCTTTCCACGTTGCTGACCACATCAATAGGTAGCAGACTGGGATAGTTTAAAAGTTTTCTGATGAAAGAATGGGTTGAGAATGGTGACAGTGTGTTTAACCTAAACCATAGTCACAGATACAGTTACACTTTTAGGTAGAGCCATAGTCTGCATCACACACATTCACACTCACACAGAATCACACTTATGATATGGTCACAAATAAAATTATGTGAGGGCAAGCCATGATAATTTAAGTCTGAGCAGGTCACCCAAAGGAAGTTCTTTCAGTCAATATCACCTGGGACTCTTGCCACTGAGAAATTTAAGTAAGAGGCCTGAGTCTCAGTAGTTTACCCTGAAGAAATACCTGGTGGCAGGAAAGAACCACAAACTGAGATAATCCATCCCCCACCCAAGGGCAGACCATTCAAAGGTAATGCCTGACATTCCAACCACTGTAGAAAGGACCACCTGACAGAACACCTCACCAGGACACCTTTACACAAATGTCAACCAATCAGGGGTCCTAAACCTCAGAAGCCCATCACCCCCACCTCTATTGCTATAAAAACCCTATTCTAATTGAACTCAAGGCTCTCTGGATATTTCAATGCCTTGGACATAAGGAGAGACAGAGTTTGCAAACTTGATTAAAATAAAGGCTCGGTCTCCTTTGTTGGCTTTTGTGGGGACCCCGAGGATTTGGGCATAACAATTACGCATTCAGACACACACACAGACACAGATACATACACATGCATGCACAAACACACACACACACACACCATCACCATCACCACCACCACCGCCACCACCACCACTACCACATCCACATGTAGAAATAATTATTCATAAGCAGAGGGGCTGAATATCTTTCTTCTTTTTCAGAGGACCACTCTGGTTGGCTTGGTCTCACTATGTAGACCAAGCAAATACTGAACTATGTCACTGTCTCCCAACTATCTCATACAGGGTTCTTAAAACTTTGAAATAATATTTTTCATATAATAAATTCTGATCATTATCTTTCCCACGTGTCTTTCCATTACTTTCCTCTTTTACAACTTGCTCAACTTCATAGAAACATAGTTTTACAGCCAATTTTGGGATCAGACTCATGACATTTATTTCATATTGATAATAAATGGGTTGGAAATCCAGAATTGACAATACTTTATCATTTAAAAATTTTATATGAAATATGTTTGTTCTATAGTTTATAACATTTTTATTAATGTTTACAATAAATAGCGCTACAATTCAGGCCTGAGGAGACAGCTCAGTAGTAAGGTGCCTGCCTCACAGAATGAGTGTTTCAGTTTGATTTTTAGCACTTAACTGTGAAGCTGGTGGTGATGATTTATCCTTATATTCTCAGAACCAGTGAGGTAGTGAAAGGAGCTTCTCTGGATCTTACTAACCAACCATTCCATCTGACCCTCCTGAACTTCAGGTTTAGTGTGAAAGCCTCAAAAATAAGGTATAAGTCAACTGAAGAATACACTCAGAATCAACTTGTGGCCTCTATACCCATGTGCAAACTTACACTGTGATAATTAGTGTTTCCATTCATTCAAACATTTCCCTTTCCCTGTGTTGAGCTCATAGTTTATAGTTATTTAGAAGCAAGTCATGGAAGCTGCAGACCTAGGTAGAGCTGATTGCTATGGGAAGCAAGAGCAGCACTCATCTCACTCACTGTAAACTTATTCCCACTCCAAAACTTTCATCTACCCTTCCTATTCCAGGAACCATCATTCCTTCTCCAGTCATAAGATTGCTTGTTTTAAGTGTATTAATGTGAGATATTATATCTTTCTGATAGTTTTTTTTTAGTTTGAACTTGGTTCTTAAATTTAATATTTTGTAGATGGATTGCAAATACTCAGAGCTACCCAAGCACTCCCATTCTTTAAAATATCATATTTTCATCACAAAATAATGTTTTGATTATATCATTTGAAACAAAACCACCCACTACAAATTCTACTTGATAACCAGCACTTATGACTGCATATAACACAGCAGAATAAAAGTATAAGATCAATATTTTGAGCATCAATGTCCAGAATGTAGAGTAGAAAGAACAACTAAAACCAAAGAAATAAAATGAGGCCATGGGAAAGAAACCTCCTACCCAGCTTGTGGCTCCCATCCAAATCTAGAGTACATTAAATAATAAAATAATCATGTACTGTAAAGATTCATAGAACATGCAGGAATCTCCCTATTTATATTCAAAACCATATACTTGAATGAAATGGTAAAAAATAACAATGTACTGTGCACAAGAAAACACATTGTCTATAACACACTGAACTGAGGAAGGCAGGGGCTACTGAGTTGTGCTCTCACTTATTGATGTTCTGATTGTCACTTTGGATCTTAGGCAGAAAATGTATCTGGGTTGTGTTTAGAGCCTTTGTAATGGGAAGGGAGGTCCCAACTTTGAAGTCAATCCCCCAAGTCTTCCAGGGTACATGGCACCTTACCTTGGCCCCGAAGTCAGAGAATGGTGTGGTAACCACTGTAATGCAAAATATTAACATGATATAAGAAAATATGCCTCTCTTAAGCAAACACATAACCTCCCAGACATGGACACAGACAAACAGACAAAAAACAACATAGACAAACCTACACAAAGACCTATATACTAGAGGAACCAGATATATGTATGCCAACATGTTATATGAATTCATTCATTCGACTTAAAATATCATGTTCATTCATTATATAGCTTGATAATATTGATACATCCCAGTACCCTCTCTCTCCTGCATCCACTCTGGATGACCCTGTGATTTCTGAGCTATGTGTTATCCTGTGGACTGAAATCTCAGAGAAGTGATTGAAATGAGTTGTTCTTGAGAAGAAGAATGAGACAGTACTTTCATGATAAAAGGTTTCTTAAACTTTAACAGGGAGTAGTGATTATTTAAACATAGCATTTATTAATCAAAATGAGCAGTTAATAGTTGAAATGTTTCTTTCTGAATCAAAACAGCATTTATACTACACAAGAACTCTTCCATCAAATTAACTCCCAACACTAGATGAGTATTATTTTTAAATAAATACATTATTTTTGCTGTTTTTTTCAAGACAGCATTTCTCTAGCTGTCCTGGAACTGGCTCTGCAGACCAGGCTGTCCTTTAATTCAAATGATCTGCCTGCCTCTGCCTCTTGAGTACAGGAAAAAAATACATTATTTTGAGTTATACATATGTGATTCTGTGTGGATGGTGTAGTGAACATGGAGACAAACAGAGGTCATGGGGTCCTCTAAATCACATGTGGTTTTGAACTGCCCTGAGTCTAGGATTTACAAACTCCAGTTTCTTTCAGATCTGATGCTGGTCACAGCAGAATCAGTTCCACCCTTTAAGACAGTTTTCATTTTGTTCATGTCTGAATATACCCTAACTTTAAAAAGCAACTTAAATGGGGCAATGGAAAGAGCTCTGCAGTTCAGGTTCTTGTTGCAGTAAAATCTTCAAGTGGAATCTTAGTTATAAGCTCAAGTATTCAAGGCTACAAAAAGAGCTGTGTCTCAGCAAAGAAGTTTCCCCATTCATGGGATGTGGAGACAACATAATCACTGGGGCACACAAAAATTAGTCTCACCATTTGTGATCTCCAAGCCATGGTGCAGGAAGTCCTTCTGTCTATGTGTTGCTTTTGATGCTTAATAAATGAGGTGTTTTGGGCCAATGGCTTAACAGAATATAGCCAGACTGGAAGAAATACATATGTAGCAACAGCAGGCAGAATTAGTGAGACTCCATGTAGCTGCCAGAGGAGAAAGATGTGAGCCACCAGCCAGAATTTTGCCAGTAGGGCATGAACATCATGGTAAAATATAAAGTAAATAGAAATAGGTTAAGCAAAGATAAAAGAGGAAACTGTCAACATGCTTAAGTGATTGGCCAACCAGTGATTTAAAGAATATAGTTTCTGTGTGATTATTTTTGGAGTCTGGGAGACTGGGAAATGAACAAACAGCCTCTGGCAACAAGGCTATGTGATACAGATTGTCTTTAAAATAAGGTGCAGATTGATAGATGAATGAATCACGTATCTAAATGTACAGAAATACACATATAAACATGGGTGGCTTTAGAGGGAGAGAGAGGAAGAAAAAACAGTATAACAAATGCATACATATATAAATACAATTTTATAAAGTAAAAATGAATAAAACAAACACAAAAACACTTATCAAAGTGAAAACCAAAAATTTAAATAAACATTTGGAGACTTCAAGAATTTCTACACACCAAATCTGTAGCGTGAATCCTGAGCATGATTTGGAGAAGCAGCACAAAGAGGGGTCTGGCCCTTTTTTTAAATTAATTAATTTATTTATTTATTAAAGATTTTTGTCTCTTCCCCGCCACCACCCCCCTTTCCCTCTCCCTCCCCCAATCAAGTCCCTCTCCCTGGTCAGCCTCTCTTAAAAGGCTCTTCTGTGAACCAGAGCTCTGTGTGTTCTTAGCGCCCCCTGCTGGTTCTTAGGAACCTGCAGAGAGGTTTGCATCTGAGCTTACAGTAGTATTCACTAACTGTGTACTTTGCACAGAAATACATGGCTGTGTCCTCAGACCTCAGACTGTCTATTTCCAGGTACAGAGTGTTCTTGTCCCTGTCTCTGGAGATGGTGAATCAGATCCTCATGACATCAGCATAGTAGTTGTTGAACTACTACCACCCTTAGTTCATGAAAACCACTCCAGCCTCTCCTTCATGATGGGCAGACCCTGTTCATGTTATAGTTACTGAAAGTTCATCCAGAGAGTCTCAGGAACAGGAACTTTTTAGGCTCTACTAAGACTCCCCAAGACTCCACCAACTGCACTTCTCACTAAACACCTGAAAACCAGAGAAATATGATCATAAAACTCACCAAAATCCATTTTTTTTCATTCTCATGCACACACATGACACACCGTCTCATCTCTACAAATTACTTTTTAAAATAATGACAAGAAAAAGAGAAATAAGCCTCAGGTCCATGGTGAGTGTCCTGTTTTTAGTGCTAACCACCAAACACATATTCTAGGTTCTAAAAATGATCAAAACTGGCAGTGTTCCTCACTGGATGATGTTTAGGGAGATGGCAAAAGTACAATGAGTATAGCTAGGTCATTAAATGGGTTACTTTATCCATCTAAGGTGAAAGCAGGACATTAGGGATATTTGAAATGTAGAAACCCAGAAGATATGCATGGTTAAAGTATGATGGCTGAGTTTGGGAAGAGCAAAGGGGCCAGGAGGAAATGAAAATTTACCACTTATACTTCCTCCACACACGGGGCAACTGAAGGATCAATAACTGGTGAAAATATAACTATAGAGACTCTTAAGAGAGAGGGCCTGAGACAGAATAGTGGGGCATTAGCAAGTGGGACTTTGTGATGTTCCTAAGTGGAGATGTTCACAGAGTAAAAGTTGTAAGATCATTCATTGTATTGTTCTGTTGGCTTAGTGAGAAAAGTAGAGGGCCCTTGATAGTCTGGGCTTGAAATTTGGGGATGCCTCAATAAAGAGGGACCAGGAAGAGAAATACAAGATACTGGCTAGACAGTGAATGGGGATTTGGAAATTCCCCATTGGTAAGAGTGTTTAGGAGGTTCAGGTTTATTCATGGAGCCTCACAGGTTATGCGATAATTGTAGAATCTCTGCAAGGGGGAAATAACAATAACCATAAACTTCTATGTTTCATGAATTTGTAAAATGCACATTTATTTAAAATTTATTGAATATATGCTAATTTTCAAGATAGTGAGAAGCAAAGATGCTTCATAACATAGATTTTACATGCTTGAAGTCTTGGGTGTTTGAACAGGAAAACTGAAGACAAATAATCTATGTTATTAAATATATAAAAATATAAAATCCATTATAAAATTTCAGTGAGCATCTTTCTAAGGATGTAAAGACCAGGAAAACTCATCCAGAAAGCATAAAGATTTCAATACATGAGCTTCAAAGTGGCTAAAAAAATTGTATGATGTAATATTGATGGGAACCTCAGGAGAGAAATGAATGTTTTACCAATTTTTACTCACAAGACAAGTCTTGTAATGTACATCAAGATCTACATTAGTAAGCAGAGATGGTAGTATGCTGCAAATACCTCAGTAAATTTCTTTTTAAAAGTCTGACTAATGTAACTTCAGTTCCTGTCATGCCAACTCCTGTGCAGTCTGTGTGGTTGGTCATGTAAGAGGTGGCACAATCTTCATGGAAGAGTACCCGCAGAGAAGGTGTGTGTGTGTGTGCTGTCCTTCCAGCATTGGAGCTCTTAAACTTTTGGCATTACCTACTTATGTTCTAAGGAATACAGTCTGATTTCTTCTGGAAGGAAAGATAGTATGTTTATGTTTCCAGAGTTAACTGATGAGTCCTTCCACTATACGGGAGTATATGATGCTAATGGGAGACAATGGGTTAACATTCAAGAGAAAAAAAAGTTTCTAGGTTTAATGTGGTGCTTAGAAAATAAAGAACAAAGGCAAACTTAAGGAATTGAGAGAGATTCAACCAAGATGGTATAAGTATAAGAAGAGAGAGATAAATGCTCATAATGTCTTGAGATTGGTTTTGGGTAAGGTTTGAAAAGGAGTTAAAAACACGGAGGAGAAGAAACGAAGCTCTTCTGCATATTTTTCAGAAATATAAAAAGACAGTAGACTATTTTACTATTAACCCCGACTTCTTGCCCTTAGCTCAAAATGCAATAAATCCATGACCTAGATAAAGATTAATATTGAAACAAATGCCAAGCCATGTCTAGCATGACCAATCACAGATTCATGCCAGGAACATCTGTTCGATGAAAATCTGTTCTCATGTATCTGATATAATGATTTTTTTCTGTAAACTTTGTAATATCTCTTTTTCATTTAAATTTTTTATTTATTTTTTTATTGTATTTTATTGAAAAAAAATTTTTTTCGCCTCCTCCCAGCCTCCCATTTTCCTCTTCCTCCTCCCACTCCTCCCCCCTTCCCCCCCTCCTCTCCCCC
>JABTXL010019263.1:19579-53797 GCA_025134845.1 Neodon shergylaensis
TTCTTTCCCCCCTTCCCCCCACTCCTCTCCCCCTCCCTCTCCAGCCTGAAGAGCAGTCAGGGTTCCATGCCCTGTGGAAAGTCCAAAATCCTCCCCCCTCCATCCTGGTCTAGGAAGGTGAACATCCAAACTGGCTAGGCTCCCACAAGCCAGAACATGAAGTAGGAACAAAACCCCATGCCATTGTCCTTGGCTTCTCATCAGCCCTCATTGTCCGCCATGTTCAGAGAGTCCGGTTTTATCCCATGCTTTTTCCGTCACAGTCCAGCTTGCCTTGGTGAGCTCCCAATAGATCAGCCCCACTGTCTCAGTGGTTGGGTGCACCCCTTGTGGTCCTGACTTCTTTGCTCATGTTCTCCCTCCTTCTGCTCCTCATTGGGACATTGGGAGCTCAGTCCGGTGCTCCAGTGTGGGTCTCTGTCTCTATCTCCATCCATCGCCAGATGAAGGTTCTGTGGTGAAATGCAAGATATTCATCAGTATGGCTATAGGATAGGGTCATTTCAGGTTCCCTATCCTCAGCTGCCCCAGGAACTAACTGGGGACATCGCCCTGGGCACCTGGGAGCCCCTCTAGGTCCAAGTCTCTTGCCAACCCTAAGATGGTTCCCTTAATTAAGAAATGTGCTTCCCTGCTCCCCTATCCAGCCTTCCTTTATCCCAATCATCCCATTTCTCCAAGTTCCCCCCATCCTCCCCTTCTCCCTTTTCTCTCCCCATCTCCCCTTACCCCCTTCCCACCCCCCCAAGATCCCAATTTTTTGCCCGGCATTCTGGTCTACTTTCCATAACCAGGAGGATAGCTATATGTTTTTCTTTGGGTTCACCTTCTTATTTAGCTTCTTTAAGATATCAAATTGTAGACCCAATGACGTTTATTTATGGCTAGAAACCAATTATGAGTGAATACATCCCATGTTCATCTTTTTGGGTCTGGGTTACCTCACTCTGAATAGTGTTTTCTATTTCCATCCATTTGCATGCAAAATTCGAGAAGTCATTGTTTTTTACCGCTGAGTAGTGCTCTAATGTGTATATATTCCACACTTTCTTCATCCATTCTTCCATTGAAGTATATCTAGGTTGTTTCCAGGTTCTGGCTATTACAAATAATGCTGCTATGAACATAGTTGAACAAATGCTTTTGTCATATGATCGGGCTTCTCTTGGGTATATTCCCAAGAGTGGCATTGCTGGGTCCAGGGGTAGGCTGATCCCAAATTTCCTGAGAAACCGCCACACTGATTTCCAAAGTGGTTGCACAAGTTTGCATTCCCACCAGCAATGGATGAGTGTACCCCTTTCTCCACAACCTCTCCAGCAAAGGCTATCATTGGTGTTTTTGATTTTAGCCATTCTGACAGGTGTAAGATGATATCTCAAAGTTGTTTTGATTTGCATTTCCCTGATCGCTAACGAGGTTGAGCATGACTTTAAGTGTCTTTTGGCCATTTGAACTTCTTCTGTTGAGAATTCTCTGTTCAGATCAGTGCCCCATTTTTTAATTGGGTTAAATAGCATTTTAAAGTCTAGTTTCTTGAGTTCTTTATATATTTTGGAGATCAGACCTTTGTCTGTTGCGGGGTTGGTGAAGATCTTCTCCCAGTCAGTGGGTTGCCTTTTTGTCTTAGTGACAGTGTCCTTTGCTGCAACATTGAATAAGTGGGACCTACTGAAACTGATATAATGATTTTAAGAATAATCTGTATCACAGGAAAAACAATGCATGCTGTTAAGCATTTTTTCCTGTATAAACGATGAGCCTCATACCTAGTAAAAATGAATTCATATGCAATTCCTTTGAGTCTTGTTTCTGTCACTCACTGACTCTTACCCACCTATTCCTGAGACCCTGCCTGTCCCATCGATTCTACTGCCCTGGCTGAGCTGGTTCGTTGCAAGTACCCACATTCATTCAAGGAAAAGTTCCATGCTAATGAGTCATACTATAAGGACTGTGGTAATGTTAGAGGTAGAAGCACCATTCATTGAGGGGGTCTTTATGGGACTTTATGGGGCTCAGGCTTTTAGATAGACAATCCAGATGGAGAGATAGTATAACTGTGATATCAGGAAATAAACATGGAAATGGAAAAAAAACTACTCCAAATGAGAATCCCACTCCATTTCCAAAGAACTAATCTACTGCTGGTCACATGGCCTTTGTTTCTAGTTCTCTGAAGATCCCACACATTATTAACCAATGTCTAGCAGAACCATGATTCCATTGAAAGGTGCAATGGCATTTCATTTGTACTTTAATGAATGTATTTTACCCGAAAATCAGAATAGTAAAACAAGCAAAATGGCCAGCCTTACAGAGTAGTTAACAATGGCACACACCTTTAATCCCAGTAGCCATACTATCTTGCCATAGAAACCAGGCAGTAATGGTACATGCCCTTAATCCCAGCACTAGACTGGATTATAAAGCGGGAGGAGACAGCTCTCTGACTCTGCCCCATTCTGAGATTCCTGGAGGCAGGATCATCATGTTGGACTGAGGTAGAGGTAATAGCCAGTAGCTGGCTATTTTGCTTTTCTGACCTTCAGGTTTAACCCCTATTTCTGTCTCTGAGTTTTATCAGCCATGTTACATATGGTGCTCAAATTTGGGGTACAAATTCACCAAAAAAAAAAATTTTGTCAGAGGCTTTTTAGCCATCAGGCCACAGAAGGGATTGGAATTCCAGTTCTAGGAACTGGAACCCAACTTTGGCATCAGGGTTTGGGGGAGACACTAGCACTCCCAGCTATAATCTGTCCCAATTTAGCATCTTCTTTTGCTAAACACTCCCCACTTTGCTGTGCTACTCACATGCCATCCACGTGGTTTCCTACACTGCCCCAGAGCTTCTTGTGGCTTCCATGTCCCACTGACTTGCTCCCAATCGCACATACATGCAGCTCTCATGTGGCCACCACAGTTTCTCCTGACCTCCTACTTACCATGAACCATTGTTGGATGGCTTTCCTGGCTAATGTCTAAGAAAATTTTGTTCGGTTTGGTTTTGAGTTCTGCATGTACTATCCACAGATTTTCCCCCAAAAGGGAGCGCTGGACCTTCAGCTTGTGCTGCAGGGTCTCCCGTGTTCTACTCGACCCTGCCCTGCCCCCCATGTTCGCCCTTTTGTCCGCGGGTCAATAGGCTACCAGACTTCCCTGTTTCAGTGCTGACGACTTCCATCTGGATGGAACAGTTCCTGCTTCTACACTGAGGAGATCCACCCAGAGAGTCAGTCACAGCAAAGACTGGACCAAGACACCAGGCCTCTCCTGGCTCCATTTGAAGGAAGAGATGGGCAGGCACCAATTCAAGAATTCCTCCAACAACATGAAAGGAAATATAACATCACCAGAATCCAGGGATCCCGAAACAAGAAGAATTGAACATCCGTCTCCAGAAGAAATAGAAGAAATGGACTTTAAACTGAACTATATGAAAATAATAGAGGACCTAAACAGGAGGTGAAAAACTGCCATAAAGAAATAGAGATGACAAACAAAATGGAAGAGGAAATGAATAAATCTCTTAAAAATATACAAGAAAATCAAGAGAAACAAGAAAAAGCAATCAACAGATAAGGAAAACGATTCAAGACTTGAAGAATGAAATGGAGGTAATGAAGTAAACATAAACCGAGGGAAGGCTGGAGATGGAAAATCTGGGTAAACGAACAGGAACTACAGAGACAAGTATTACCAACAGAATACAAGAGATAGAAGAAAGAATCTCAGACACTGACGATACCATAGAGAAAATAAATGCACTGATCAAAGAAAACAGCAAATCCAACAAATTCTCATCACAAAACATTCAGGAAATCTGGGACACAATAAAAAGACCAAACCTAAGAATTATGGAGGTAGAAGAAGGAGAAGAAGTACAGCTCAACACTCCAGAAAATATATTTAATAAAAATATAGAAGAAAACTTTCCCAACACAAAGAAAGATATTCCTATGAAGGTTCAAGAAGCATACAGAACAACAAAGAGATTGGATAAAAAAATCTTCTTGCCATATAATAATCAAAACACAAAACATACAGAATAAAGAAAGAATATTAAGAGCTGCAAAGGAAAAAGATCAAGTTACTCATAAAGGTTAACCTATTAAACTTACACCTGACTTCTCTATGGAAACCATGAAAGCTAGAAGGTCCTGGATAGATGCACTGCAGAAACCAAGAGACCATGGATGCAAGTCCAGACTACTATACCCAGCTAAGCTTTTGTTCACTATAAATGGAAAAAACAAAATTTTCCAGGATAAAAACAAATTTAAACAATACGTACCACATATAGAGCTTTACAGAAAGTAATAGAAGGAAATTCACAACCCAAGGAGTCCAACAATGTCCACAATAACTCAAACATCTAGTGATCTTTCACCAGCACAACTCAAAGAAGGGAAACACACAAACTCTACTAGCAAAAAAAATGACTGGAGTTAACAACCACTGGTCATTAATATCACTTAATATTAATAGACTCAACTCACCATTAAAAAGGCACAGGCTAAGGGATTGGATAAAAAAACAGGATCCAACATTCTGCTGTTTACAAGAAACACACCTCAACCACAAAGACAGACATCTACTCAGAGCAAAGGGCTGGGAAAAGGTTTATCAAGCAAATGGAACCAAGAAACAAGCAGATGTGGCCATACTAATTTCTAACAAAGTTGACTTCAAACTTAAATCAATCAGAAGAGATGGAGAGGGACATTTTAGACTCATAACAGGAATGATTCATCAGGATGAAGACTCAATCCTGAATATCTGTGCCCCTAATATAAAAGCACCCACTTATGTAAAAGAATCATTACTAAAATTCAAGGCAGTCATCAAACCACACACACTAATAGTAGGAGACTTCAACACTCCTCTCTCACCAATAGACAGGTCAAACAGACAGAAACCTAAGAGAGAAATAAGAGGATTAAGGGAGGTAAGGAATCAAATGGAATTAACAGACATCTATAGAACATTCCACCCAAATAGGAAAGAATATACCTTCTTCTCTGCAGCTCATGGAACATTCTCGAAAACTGACCACATACTCGGTAACAAAGCAAACTTCCACAGTTACAAAAAAGTATTCATAACCACCTGTGTCTTATCGGATCACCATGGATTAAAGTTAGAATTCAACAACAATGCTACCCCCACAAAGCCTACAAACTCATGAAAACTGAACAGTCAACTACTGAACCACAACTGAGTCAAGGAAGAAATAAAGAAAGAAATTAAAGTCTTTCTTGAATTCAATGAAAATAAAGACTCAACATACTCAAACCTATGGGACACTATGAAAACAGTACTAAGAGGAAAGTTCATAGCACTAAATGCCCACTTAAAGAAAATGGAGAAAGCACACATTGGATACTTAACTGCCCACCTGAAAGCTCTAGAAAAAAAAGAAGCAGACTCATCTAGGAGGAGTAGAAGAATGGAAATAATCAAACTAAGGGCTGAAATCAACAACATAGAAACACAGAAAACAATCCAAAGAATCAATGAAACAAAAAGCTTGTTCTTGGAGAAAATCAACAAGATTGATAAACCCATATCCAAACTAATCAAATGGTGGAGAGAGAATACGCAAATTAACAAGATCAGAAATGAAAAGGGGGACATAACCACAGACACAGAGGAAATTCAGAGAATCATTAGATCTTACTACAAAAGCCTGTATCCCACAAAATTGGAAAATGTAAAAGAAATGGACACTGTTTTAGATAAATACCATATATCAAAGTTAAACCAGGACTAGGTGAACAATCTAAATAGACCTGTTAGTCACGAAGAATTAGAAGTTGTTATCCAAATACTCCCTACCAAAAAAAGTCCACGTCCAGAAGGTTTCAGTGCAGAATTCTACCAGAATTTTCAAAAAGACTTAATACCTATACTCCTTAATGTATTTCATAATACAGAAACAGAAAAGTCATTGTCAAATCTTATACAATAAAGGAACTTCTGGAGGCATTACCATTCCTGACTTCAAACTCTATTACAGAGCTACAGTAATGAAAACAGCTTGGTACTGGCAGAAAAACAGAGAAGTCGACCAATGGAATCAAATAGAAGTCCCAGATTTTAACTCTAAATCCTATGAACACATGATTTTCAATAAAGGAGCTAAAAGTTTACAATGGAAAAAATAAGCATCTTCAACAAATTGTGCTGGCATAAGTGGATGTCAACCTGTAGAAAAATGAAAATAGATCCATATCTATCATCATGCACAAAACTCAAGTCCAAATGAATTAAAGACCTCAATATCAATCT
Organism: Neodon shergylaensis; assembly: GCA_025134845.1. Taxonomy (NCBI): domain Eukaryota; kingdom Metazoa; phylum Chordata; class Mammalia; order Rodentia; family Cricetidae; genus Neodon; species Neodon shergylaensis. The sequence continues at coordinate 25,874 of JABTXL010019263.1, forward strand.
GAACACACTGAACCTGATAGAAGAGAAAGTGAGAAGTACTCTACAATATATGGGCACAGGAGATCAATTCCTATGTATAACCCCAGCAGCACAGACATTAAGGGCAACATTGAATAAATGGGACCTCCTGGAACTGAGATGCTTCTGTAAAGCAAAGGACACTGTCACTAAGACACAAAGCCAACCCACTGACTGGGAGAAGATCTTCACCAACCCTGCAACAGACAAAGGTCTGATCTCCAAAATATATAAAGAACTCAAGAAACTACACTTTAAAATGCTAATTAACCCAATTGAAAAATGGAGCACTGAACTGAACAGGGAATACGCAACAGAAAAAAATCAAATGGCCAAAAGACACTTAAGCTCATGTTCAGTCTCCTTAGAAATCAAGGCAATGCAAATAAAAACAACCTTGAGATAACATCTTACACCTGTCAGAATGGCTAAAATCAAAAACACCAATGATAGCCTTTGCAGGAGAGGTTGTGGAGAAAGGGGTGCCCTCATCCATTGTTGGTGGGAATGCAAACTTGTGCAACCACTTTGGAAATCAGTGTGGCGATTTCTCAGGAAATTCGGATAAACCTACCCCAAGACCTAGTAATACCACTCTTGGGAATGTACCCAAGAGATGCCCTATCATATGACAAAAGCATTTGTTCAACTATATTCATAGCAGCATTATTTATAATAGCCAGAACCTTGAAACAACCTAGATGCCCTTCAATGGAAGAATGGATGAAGAAAGTATGGAATATATACATATTAGCGTACTACTCAGCGGTAAAAAACAATGGCATCTTGAATTTTACATGCAAATGGATTGAAATAGAAAACGCTACCCTGAGAGAGATAACCCAGACCCCAAAAGATGAATATGGGATGTAATCATTCATAATCTGTTTCTAGCCATAAATAAAGGACATTGAGCCTATAATTTGTGATCCTAGAGAAGCTAAATAAGAAGGTGAACCCAAAGAAAAACATCTAGTCATCCACCTGGATATGGGAAGTAGACAAGATTGTTGGGCAAAAAACAGGAAACTGTGGGGTGGGGTGGTATGGGGGTAAGGGGAAATTTGGGAGAGAAAAGTGAGAAGGGGAGGATGGGGGAACTTGGGGGAATGGGATGGTTGGGATAAAGGAGGGGTGGATATGGGAACAGAGAAGTATATATCTTAATTAAGAGAGCCATTTTTGGGTTGGCGAGAGACTTGATTCTAGATGGGCTCACAGGTGTCCAGGGAGATGTCCCCAGCTAGTTCCTTGGGCAACTGAGGGGAGCTGAACCTCAAATGACCCTATCCTATAGCCTTACTGATAAATATCTTGTATATCACCATAGAACCTTCATCTGGCGATGGATGTACATAGAGACAGAGACCCACATTGGAGCAATGTACTGAGCTCCTAAGGTCTAAATGAGGAGCAGAAAGAGGAAGAACATGAGCAACAAAGTCAGGATCGCGAGGGGTGCACCTACCCACTGTGATAGTGGGGCTGATATTCTGGGAGTTTACCAAGGCCATCTGGACTGGGACTGAATAAGCATGGGATAAAATCAGACTCTCTGAGCAGGGCAGACAATGACGGCTGATGAGAAGCCAAGGAAAATGGCACAGGGTTTTGATCCTACTGCATGAACTGGCTTTGTGGGAGCCTAGCCTGTTTGGATGCTCACCTTCCTGGACCTGGATGGAGGGGGGAGGACCTTGGACTTCCAGCAAGGCAGGGAATCCGGAATGCTCTTCAGGCTGTAGAGGGAGGGAGAGAGGAATGGAGGGAGGAGGAGAGAAGTGGGAGGGGGAAGGAAATGGGAGGTGGGGAGGAGGCAGAAATTTTTTCAATAAAAAAATAAATTAAAAAAATGTAATTCCACCAATGGCCTCTCTTCAATCTGTAATTCCTTTGTCTTCCCTATTGCCTAAAGGATGTCCTCTTATAGTCACTGATCTGAGACAATGGGGATGTTCTATCGGGAACTCACCAAGACCAGCTGGCCTGGGTCTGAAAAAGCATGGGATAAAACTGGACTCACTGAACATAGTGGACAATGAGGACTACTGAAAACTCAAGAACAATGGCACTGGGTTTTGATCCTACTGCATGTACTGGCTTTGTGGGAGCCTAGGCAGTTTGGATGCTCACCTTACTAGACCTGGATGGAGGTGGGTGGTCCTTGGTCTTCCCACAAGTCAGGGATCCCTGATTGCTCTTCGGGCTGACGAGGGAGGGGAACTTGATTGGGGGAGGGGGGGAATGGGAGGCGGTGGCAATGAGGAGGCAGAAATCTTTAATAAATAAATAAATAAATAAATAAAAGTTTGTTTCTTTACCATACCTTTACAAGAAAAAAAAAACAGAAATATTTGCCCTTGCTGTGCCTACTCATAATAAATCTCAGAGTGCTAAAAGATATCAATGGTAGATTCTCCCACATGGAATATTAATTAGCCCGACCCCATGCCAATATTTTGTAAGTCAGGCATTAGAAAAGATATGTAAACTACTTCCTAAATATTAAGTTTACCACTACATTGATGACATTTTACTATCTGATTCAATTGTGCATACTTTAGAAAGAATGTGTGAAAAGCTGGGCGATGGTGGCGCACGCCTTTAATCCTAGCACTCAGGAGGCAGAGGCAGGCGGATCTCTGTGAGTTCAAGACCAGCCTGGTCTACAGAGCTAGTTCCAGGACAGGCTCCAAAGCCACAGAGAAACCCTGTCTCGAAAAACCAAAAAAAAAAAAAAAAGAAAGAAAGAGTGTTTGAAGAAGTAAAGAAAATTTTGCCTTGTTCAAGATTGCCAAAAACTCAGCTTAGGGGCAACAGAGCCAAGGCAAATAGATGGGGTCTGTGATGAGACAACCCAGCTTGATTATTTAACTCTTTTTGGAAACACAAATATTTAGTAACATTTGACTTCTCTTTTCATTTACTTTGGAGTAGCAATCATCCATCCACTGTTCTCAGTTCTCTCAGTCTCCTCCATCTGAAGATTCACCCCTACTTCATGATCATACAGGGAATATATGAACAGTGGGGCTTCCAGTTTCTGGCTATAACAAACAATGTTGTTATGAACATAGCTGAACACATGTCCTTTTGGTAGGATTGAGCAGCTTTGAATATACACCCGAGTGGTATTTCTGGGTCTTGAGGAAGGTTGTTTGCTAATTTTCTGAGAAATCACCATACTGATATCCAAAGGGGCTGTACCAGCATCCACTCTCACCAGCAATGCAAGAGTGCACCCTTTACCCTACAAGCTCTCCAGCTTATATTATCAGTATTTTTGATCTTGGCCATTATTACAGGTGTAAGATGGAATATCAGAATTGTTTTGATTTGTATTTCTCTGATAATTTTAAGGATGATGAGCATTATATGCCCCTCAACTGAAAAATGGATAAGAAAAATGTGGTACATTTAAACATTGGGTACTGCACAGCAGAAAAAAATGATGTCATCTTGAAGGTTGCAGGGAAATAGATGGATCTAGAAAACATTATATTGAGTGAGGTTACCCAGACCCACAATGACAATTATCATATGTACTCATCCATAAGTAGCTTTTAAACATAAAGCAAAGGAAACCAGTCTACATACCACAATACCAGAGAACCTAGACAACAATGAAGACCTTAAGAGAGACATACATGGATCTAATCTGCATGGGATGTAGTAAAAGACAAGATCTCCTGAGAAAATTGGGAGCATGAGAAACCTGTGGGATGGCTGAATGGGAAGGTAGAGGAAGTAAGGGTTCAAAGAAAAAATGTGTAGCTCAATAAAATCAATATTATAAAGAGAAAAGAACTATGGTGTTTAGTTCTCTGAATAAATCCATTAATAAAGATTTTAAAAAGAGTTAAACAAGGTCTGATGGAAATAAGAGGCAATCGCTACAATGGCCCGTCTCAGGCATCAGTCCAGCCTTTTATGTATCCCTGGACAGGCTCTTACCTCACCCAGATCTCTGGGTGCTCTCTGCGCCCCCTGCTGGTCATAAGCGGCATGCAGGGAGGTTTGTGTCTGATCTCACAGTAACTTTGCATCACTGTGAATCTGGTGCAGTAATACATGGCTGTGTCCTCAGACCTCAGATTGCTCATTTCCAGGTACAGGGTGTTCTTGGCATTGTCTCTGAAGATAGTGAATCGGCCTTTCACAGCATCAGCATATTTGATGTCGCTACTACCACCACTAATATATGCGACCCATTCCAGGCCTTTCCCTGGAGCCTGGCGGACCCAGTTCATGTAGTAATCACAGAAAGTGAATCCAAAGGCTGCACAGGAGATTTTCAGGGACTTCCCAGGATGCATTAAGCCTCCTCCAGACTCCACCAGCTGCAACTCACACCATTTCTGTGGTTATGAAAAACGTTAGCTTTATGTAACCTCTTCCTCCCACTTTCACTGTTCAAGGTGAAGCATACCAATTAGAAGACAGAGGGTAGAACAATGTGTGTTCATAAGGACATCACCTCTCAACTCTGGGTTCCCAGAGCTATCTGTTAACCTCCTTACTCAAATCTTAGAGAAGTGAGAGAAAGGAGTTTTTCTTGGAAAGAAAATTTAAACTGTTCTCTTGGATGACAAAAATATTGTTATAACCTTTAACGGGGAGTACTGCTATGTCTACTCAGTATTTTTAATAAAATTATTTTGAAATATTACCATTTGAATTAAGGTCTCATATAAACTACACAATAACAAGTTGTGATTTGTCACAACATTGAATGAGATTGTTTTTAAAAAAATACACTGTATTAATTAGGGGTAGATGTTTCTGTGTGGGCAGTGTAGTGCTCATGAAGATAAACAGATACCACAGGGTCCACTAGACTCACAACTGCCTCTGAGCTGCTTTCATCATCTAGGGTTTAACAATCTTCTTTGACTTCATTGGGAACATATGCTGGTCACTGAACAGGATTATTTTGCTCTGTGTGATGATCTGCATTTTCTTCAGGTAAAAGCACATATTAAATTTAAAAAGCAACTATAATGGGGCTGTGAAAAATGAGATTTTGCCACAGAAGAATCCTTCAGTAGGTTCTGAACACAGAATTCAGAATCCTTAACTAAAAAAAGAAATGGGTGTAACAACCAAGCAATATACCATTTAGGGAATGTGGAGTCAGAACCATCACTGGGATTCAGTAAAAAACCAGACGACTCAGTCATTGAGATCCAGGCCCTGTGATAGAATCTGTCTTAAAGCAAGTGGTGCAGATTTTTAAAGATATGCATCATATGTCATCACACACACACACACACACACACACACACACACACACGGAGAGAAGTGAGAGAGATAGAGGGAGAGAGTAAAGAGGGAGAGGGAGAGAGACTGAGACATAGAAAGAGATAGGGATAAAGGGAAACAAGGAGAAACACTTTAATAAATAAAACACACACAACAAAACTGGAACCAGAAATTTAAATAATAATTTGGACATTCAAGGATTACTACACACTATACCTGTAGAGAAAATCTCTAAGTGTGATAAGGAGAGGCAGTGCAGACATAGAGAAGTTCATGCTTCTCTTAAGCAGGCTCTTCTGTGACCCAGATCTCTAAGTGCTCTCAGCGCCCCCTGCTGCTTCTGTGTTCCCCACAAGGGTGTTTTTGCCTGAGCTCACAGTAACATTCACTCACTGTGCCTCTTGCACAGTAATACATGGCTGTGTCCTCAGACTTCAGACTGCTCATTTCCAGGTACAGAGTGTTCTTGGCATTGTCTCTGGAGATTGTGAACCGGCCCTTCACAGCGTCGGTATACCAGGTGCTATCACCATTTGGATTAATCTCTGCAACCAACTCCAGTACCTTCCCGGGAGTCTGGCGGACCCAGTCCATGTAATAATCACTGAAGGTGAATCCAGAGGCTGCACAGGAGAGTTTCAGGGACTTTCCAGGCTGCTCTAAGCCTCCTCCAGACTCCAGCAATTGCACCTGACACTGGACACCTGTAGCCACAAAGAATTCTGGTTAGAAAACTGTCACCGAAGACATTTTTTTCTCTTTCTCATGTCCACACAACACACAGTGTCTCATCTTTATGAATTACCTTTTAAACTAAGGACAAAAGAAACCAATATGAGCCCTAAGTCCATGATGAGTGGCCTGTGTTCAGTGCTGAACCCTGACTGGGAGGATGTGGAAATTCAGGGCTTGTCTCCTCTGCCAGAGCTGCAGGGTCAGGGCAGGGCTGGATTTTATGGGCACATAGAAGCCTTATTTGCGTATCTTCCTGGCATAACAGGCTCTGTACTTGGACCTGGGAAGAAGGCAGTACTCAGAGCAGAGATAAGACATCATACACACTGAGAACAGTTATAAAAATTGAAGCACTTATGTAGCTCTGTGTACACATTTTCCTTGTTAGGGATTCACCACACTTTATTTAGCTCTCTTTTCACCATATGCATGGAAAATGTTCTTGTTGCTGCCTGTTTTTCTCTCAGTGATTGATATGGGGACATATTTATATTTGCAGCACTTAATTGTTTGCACCCTGAAGTTCTCCCTATGATCACTTTTTACTCCCCACTCTGCCTTTCCCTTTCCTATCTTGACACCAGGCAACAAATGGCTGTCTTCATGCTGTCTTAGGTCAGATTTATTTCTGCATATTTATATTGTCAGCACAATGGGGACATTTAATGCATTTTTGTAACTAAACACAAAACTTTTGCATCAATTTTGTATTTTCAGAAAGCATAGTTTTTATTTTCCCAAATTGTCATGCTTTCTACCCATGCACCCCTTTCTCTCATTACATACAACTTTTCCTTTCAAAAACCTCTGTATTACCCTGTGCCTCTTACCCTTCACTTAAGATGTCATTTCCTGTCCTGACTTCATTTCTAGTTCTAAGCCTAGAAAACAGAAGTCAGAGCACCAAACACACAGAGTATCAAACACACAATCTGGATTCTCTCCATAAGGCAGAAACTGTCCTTCCCAATTTTCCATATGTTGTGTGATATAAGATTTCCAGTATCATTCAAGTTCTTCCAAGTCTCAGACACTACTGATGAAGAGGATGTGGAAAGAATGTAAGGAGTGGAACACAAGGAGTGGTGTTGTGAAATGCTGTCTTCTGGACATGACATGGAGATTACAATCATGGATTCATAATGGCTTCTGTATTCTATAAGAACGCAAAAAGGTTCAAACCAGCCAAAACCATGGTATAGATAGGGCTGATAATTTTTGGCCCTTTTTTTTACTGAGAGGAGTTGGAAATTTATTTTTCTGGCTAAGGGATATAGTCACCTTTTTTTGAGGGTATGGTCCCTGGTATGTTTCATATGTTGCAGTGCTTGGGTTCATACACATGCAGATATGGACTATACTAACTGGGCTTCAATAAGAATAAGGTTGGTAGGGCCCCCCTTTGGAAGATGAGGGAGGAGCTGGATGGAAAAAATATCACATGTAGAGATCCTATAGAATAAAGAAAAATAGTAAAAGCTGTATAACTGAGGCTCAAAGCAATAGATTCAGAAGCCAATTAAGGAACACTGGTAAATATCAAATAACTTGGTAGGCAACTTTATCTGGGACCATCTTTCCATCCAACTAAGAACTGGAGGGGTCCTTCACTTATTTCTAAAATAAATCCATTTTAAGATAATCCTATACATGATTTGTAAAATATCTTTCCATATTTGATTATATGTTACTGTTTTCTATGGTGAAAATATCACATCATCAATCAGAGTTAGGGGAAAAACATAATATTGCCATACCCTTTCAGGGCTCATGCTGGAGGAACAGTTATTCTGATGTTAGATTATACATATGTGTCTTTTAGGTATCTCATTTTCTTAAAAATTATCTAGAACAAATCAGGGGACATACTGATGAGAAGAGAATTTCAAGGGCATCTAATAAACATTTGCTGCTTCTTTTCTATGACAGAGGGAAAACTTTGTCTGTGCCTATTTGTTCAATAATTTATTTACTCTATATTGGTAAGTGCTCCAAAAATGTTCTGGATATTCTTGGTCAAAAGTAAAATCTTTAGGATGAGAATAGAGTTATTGGTTCGGATATAGACTAAGTCTAACAAACTTATTAAAATTTTACCCTGTCCATTAATTTCAGTAGCAAATTTGTAAGTTGGTCCTCACAATGACCCTGGAAATATGACAGTGGAACCTTTGTGTTCAACATTGTGTGTAGGTATTTAATTCACTGTTATTTGTTCTTCTGTCAGTATTCTAAGAATGTAATCAATGTGGTCTCCAAAGTTTTATCACACACTATTAGTGCCACAGCCTGATATTCCAGAGAATCCTCAGCTTCAGATCAATAGATTCTCTTTTCCTTTGTAAACCTGCCCCAAGCATATGACCTATTAACATGGAGTCCCTAGCCAACATGGGTTCTCTGAAGGACACTTCTCTAGCTCTACTTGAGACATCAGTCTCTTCCAGTTAGCAACAACAAAGAATGCAGATGAATAATTCTGTGAGTCTTTGTATGCAATAAAAGCACCAACAAAAGCACAATCTGTGAAAATCATAGAATGTAGTTGTCTACGGGAAGGGCTGAAGAGAGATGGACCAGAGACCAGAGCTGATTTTTGCTGGGATGTGCATATTTATGGAAGAGAATTTTGTGGTCTGAGTTGTACAATATGCCTATAGAGGAGTCATTACCTTGGACTTTGAAATTTAAACTAATTTTTACCAAAATGCAAATGTTCAAAAATACAATCATGCAACAATTTTAACAGCTGTATACTTTTATCAAGGTTCTATTAGTTTAGAGGTAGGAAAATGTGGGTGGCTAATTTTTAAAGCTAACTTTGAAAAGTAACATCAATTCAAGTAATTTGTGTTTTATCACAAGTTTAAAAATAAAGAGTATGAATTAAAGATTATTCAAAATATTTACAAAGCTGTCTTACAAAGATTCATAATTTCAAAATCCTGTCTATCTGTCTGTCTGTCTGTCTATCTATCTATCTATCTATCTATCTATCTATCTATCTATCTATATCTATGTAAATATAGATATAAATAGTGTGCTTATTTTTTGACAAGGAGCAATTAGACATCTTAGAGGATTGTGTGGGAACACAGATGATTAGTGTATAATAAAAAAAGCAAGATCAATAAGCTAGGACAAGAAAAGTGTACTCTACAGGATTACCTTATTTAAAAGGCAAAAAAAAACCAGTTTGACATCAAACAGTTGCAAATGCTTCATATTCCAGATGACCACTGTTTCTTCCACATTCCATGCTGGTCTGAGTAGAGAGGTTTCTGTCCAAGCTCACAATGGAGTTCTTTCACTGTTTCTCTGGGACAGTAATACATGTCTGAAATTTGAAGATTGTTCAGTTTTATGAAAACATAGCTCTTGGATGATTAGTGATAATTTGTTTGTGATCTAACAAGTAAAGCATCCTGAAATTCAGAGTACAGGGTTAAGACATTTGTTAGCCACAGAGGTTAGGCAATGGTGGCACAAACCTTTAAACTGAGCACTAGGATGACAGAGGTGGACTGATCTCTGTGAGTGCAAACCTATCCTGATTAATTAATTAATGTGTGCAAATTAGAAACAGAGCTTACACAAAGATCATACAAGTACCTAAGATCATATGCCTTTAATTTCAGCAACAGAGAAACAGATACAGGAGTGACATGGATGTGCAGAGAGAGGAATATTAGAGAGGAGGAGACAAGAACTCAGATGCAGTCTGAGGATTTACTCTGAGGGGCAATCTGAGGTTTTGGAGAGACAGCAATCAGTCAGAACATTTGTAGAGACAGGATCTTCCACATTTGGTCTGAGCATTGGTAGAGGCGAGAACTCTCTAGTGGCTGAATACTCTGCTTTTCTGATCCTTCAGCTTTTGCCCCTGGTAGCTGACTCAGGATTTTTTTAATTAAGAACAATTAGAATTCATGAAACGGGAAGTGTCTCTACTGATGTTAACTTGGGATTTGAGATGAGAATTATAATTTGTGCTTCCACCACTCCAGATACTTACCTGGAGGATGACAAACCCAGCTTACACCATGACTGGATAGTGACAATCCACTGACAGTTAAGGTGAGGGACAAGGGTGTGAGGGCTGTACTAGACCAGGTCCTTACTCCTTCAGCTGCTCCTGAGACAGGGAACCTGAGAACAGGTACAGCAATCATGGTACAGTCATCCCACAGATGACATGCCTGGGTCTCTTTCCTTGAACTCTGTAACACTTACAGCTTGGAAAGGTCACCATGCAGAGGAGCAGCACCAGGACAACCATGATCTCCTGGATGCTTTAGTGAGAGCAACTGGAGCAATTCATCTAGGCCTGAATTTCAGCCTGAGCAGGAGGGCTTCTTTTTCATTGAGGCAGGTTCCTGAAAGGATAAAAAAGCACAGGACAAGGTTTACAAGATTTCCTCAGGTTTCTTAGCATTCCCCTTGTGTTTCTTAGAGGACCTGGCAATAGAAAATGAGTAACATTTTCTGACACTGGATTCTCACTTGCATATAAAGAGGAAATTGTATGATTCACACTGGGCAGAACTTGGATGGAAAACATTAAGTGACTCTACATTCATGCTGTGCAGACAACAGAGGATACCACATCCTCATTGCATATCCCTGTAAATCCCAGCAGAGTGTTTAGATGAAATTTAGAGACAAGATGAACTTCAGGCTCTTCCTGATGTGAAATCACAATTAAGGAACGACCTAAAATCCTTTCTGTTGTCAGTGAAGTTATTTTTTTATCACTCACCTTGAAAATCCAACTTGTGAGAATACAACTCACAAACATTTAGTGCATGTTATTTTAATTTTTTATCTAAGAAGAGATTCAAGGGATTGATTTTCATACACATAAGTGGTCTCAGGGACTCCACACCTGGATATTTCTTAGTTCCTTCTATTGTCTGTGTCTGTGTCACTATGTACTTTCATATCCTTTTTTGTCTCTTTACCACTTGAAGCGCATTGCAAAATCAGGTTCCTAAATATGATTGTTGCACTGGTGAGGAATGAAGGGTCAGCTTTTCATGACACCTTATAAAAAGCAGTAGCATGGTACCAGTGTTGAGGGTTATGTTACCTGAAGCAATAAAAAGACAGAGAACCCTAAGTGATGACAAGTAGTGGAGAGGAGATCTTGCTAGAACAACGTGAACTATTAGTCTTGTGGTGAAGACCATCAAAGAGAAAGGGATTCAGGGCTTTTTTCAATGCCTTGGTACTGTAAACCACCAGGGAATGGTGGACATTTTGCTCAGTGTCTCATCTTTGCTTTGTCTGATTTCCCTTGTGGTTTTTGGATCTTGTGAAAGATCATAAGAATAATTACACATTTTTCATACAATTTTGGAGAATTGATATGTGACCCCTTACTATTTTTTTTCTTTGGTTACATCAGACAGAAGTTGTGTTCACATCTTGTTCTCTCATGCTTTTAGGGGTCCTCTCTTCCATGAAACTGTCTAGGAGGAATCACTAAGAAAAAAAAAGTGTTCAACCAGAATGCCTTCAAGGCAAAGCTGCACATTACTCAAAATTATCTTCTATTTGAGAGTTGCATCCTTATACTTGAGTTTATTTAGTCATTTAGTCAGTCATGTCTACTGGACTCATGGACGTTCCGTTAATGGCTCCTGTTACAATGAAAGTATAATATTTTATATTCGTATGATGGTTAGAAATTTCTCAATGTATAATTTTAATATCTAGTTTCGTGAGTTCTTTATATATTTTGGAGGTCAGACCTTTGTCTTATTTGGGATTGGTGAAGACATTCAGTAGGATGCCTTTTTGTCTTAATGACAATGTCCTTTGTTTACAAAAGCTTCTCAGTTTCAGGAGGTCTGTTTATTCATTAGTGCTCTTATTGTCTGTGCTACTGGTGTTATATGTAGGAAGTGGTCTCCTGTGCCCATGTGTTGCAGACTACTTCCCACTTTCTCTTTTAGCAGGTTCATTGTGGTAGAATTTATATTGATGTCTTAATACATTTGGACTTGAGTTTTGTTCATGGTCATAGATATGGATCTATTTTCATTCTTCTACTGGTTGACATCCATTTATGCCAGCACCATTTGTTGAAGATGCTTTCTTTCTTCCATTGTACATTTTTAGCTTCTTTGTCAAAAATCAGGTGTTCATAGGTTTGTGGGTTAATATCTGGGTCTTTGATTCGATTCTATTGATCGACGTCTCTGTTTTTATGCCAATAACAAGCTATTTTCATTACTGTAGCTCTGTAATAAAGTTTGAAGTTAGGCAAGTACCTTCCGGAAGTATCCTTATTGTATAGGATTGTTTCGGCTATCCTGGGTTTTTTGTTGATTATTGTTCTCTCAAGTTCTGTGAAGAATTTTGTTGGGATTTTGATAGGGATTGCATTGAATTTACAGATTGCCTTTGGTAGAATTGCCATTTTTACTTTTTGATCCTATCAATCCAAGAACATGGGAGATCCTTCCATTTTCTGGTGGCCTCTTCAATTTCTTTCTTCAAAGCCTTAAAGTTCTTGTCAAATAGATCTTTCACTTTCTTGGTTAGTGTTACCCCAAGATATTTTATGCTATGTGTGGCTATCATGAAAGGTGATGTTTCTCTGATTTCCCCCTCTGCTTCTTTATTCTTTGTGTACAGGAGAGCTACTTTTTTTTAAGTTGATCTTGTATCCTGCCACATTACAGAAAGTATTTATCAGCAGTACGAGTTCTTTGGTAGAGTTTTTGTAGTCACTGATGTACATTTTCATATCATCTGCAAATAAAGTTTGACTTCTTCCTTTTCAATTCAAATCCCCTTGATCTCATTATGTTGTCTTATTGCTATTTCTAGAACTTCAAGAACTATGTTGAAGAGATATGGAGAGAGTCTTTGTCTTGTTCCTGATTTCAGTGGAATGGCTTTGAGTTTCTCTCCATTTAATTTGATATTAGCTGTTGGTTTGCTGTATATTGCTTTTATTATATTTAGGTATGATTCTTGTATCCCTCCAAGACCTTTATCATAAAGGGATGTTTAATTTTCTCTAATCCTTTTTCAGCATCTAATAAAATGATCATATGGGTTTTTTCTTTCAGTTTATTTATATGATGGCTTATATTGACAGATTTTCATATGTTGAACCAGTCCTGCATATCTAGGATGAAGCCTATTTGTTTGTAATGAATAATTTTTTGATGTGTTCTTGGATTCGGTTTGCCAATATTTTCATGTGAATTTTTGCATCAATGTTCATGAGTGAGACTGATCTATAATTCTCTTTCTTGGTTGAGTCTTTGTGTGGTTTTGGTATCAGGGTAAGTGTAGCTTCATAAAAAAAGAGTTTGGCAATGACTCTCCTGTTTCTATTGTGTGAAACACATTAAGGAGTATAGGTATTAGCTCTTGGAAGTTCTGATAAAATTCTACATTAAAACCATCTGGTCCTGGGCTTTTTTTTGGTTGGGAGATATTTTTTATGATAGCTTCTATTTCCTTACAACTTATAGATCTATTTAAATTATTCACCTGGTCTTGAGTTTTCTCTTTGACTCCTTTAAACCTCCCACTCCACCATTATCTACTTCCACTTTTACACTAGGCACCTCGTGACTGTCATTAAGTTGTGTTACGTGAGATTCAATTTATCATACTTAATGTAATTAACTTTACTTGGATTTGATTAAGTTTTAGGATCACTTGTTTCTTATTTATCAGTTCTCTGGTTTCCCCTCTACTCATCACCTTTCTCTCAACACAGCCAATTTTTGCTTTTACAGCACCAATATTACCCTATTCTTCATTCTCGTTGCCCCTCACTTAAGATATTTTCTTTTCCTAGGATTCCCATTCTAGTTACAAGGTCTACAAAACAGACACCAGAACACCTGACACATAGAACCTAGGTTGTGTCTATTACAGAAACAGACAATATTTGTTCTTCTGAATCTTTGTTATATTGTTTGACACAATGATTTCTAGTTCCACTTACATTCTTCCAAATGTCAGAGAACACTCAGAATAAGGAGGTCGAAAGAATTTAAGACATTGACCATATGGAAGAGTGCTGTGAATTGTTGAATTCTCAACTTGACATGGCTCTCATATTCATGAACACTTAATGGCTGTTGCTTTTTGTGTATTCCATACCTAAGACCAAGCATCCCAAATTTAGTGTTGATTATATCCAGACATTTTCTATTACTGAAGGGCTGTTGGGCACAGATAGTTTCTGGAAACAGAGAATATTTCTTTTTTGAGAGTGTAGTCATTTGTAGGTTTCCAATGTATCAGTGCCTGACTCTACATATATGCACATATGGGAAGAATAAACTACACTTAAAAAGGTTAGTAATTTGAAATACATTTATGTTAGGGAAGACATGGGGGGAGTTAAAGGGGAAATAGGGCAAACATGTGATAATACTTAATTGTATATATGTGGAGTATGCTCTTTCTCAAAATAAAGAAAAAGGAATAGCTATATAATGGCTGAATGGTTTAAAGACAATACATTCACACAGATCTGCTTAATGAAGTCTCTTCTAAATGTGAAATACATGGGTAGTCAAAGAAACCCGCAGAAAAAACATGGTGGTGAAGGATCTTTCCACCCTTTATTTCAAGCTACATTGGGGGATGGGAGGAGGCAGAAATTTTTAAGAAAGAGAGAAAGGAAGGAAGGAACAAAAAGAAAGAAAGAAAGAAAGAAAGAAAGAAAGAAAGAAAGAAAAGAAAAGAAAAGAATCTAGACACTTCTGTATCTATCTAAACCTTCAACGCTCACTGCTGGTGCCACTGCAGCTCTCTATGATAAAAACTGATGATAGAGGGGACAAGACTGGAGCTGACATCTGGTGAGACATGTACACTGTAGGCTGAGAATTTTGTGATCTGAGGGTTCAGGACACATCTGAAAAGGAACCAGTTCTTTTGTATTTTGATGTGAAATGTAAATTTTACCAAGAGGGAAATACATAATAATGTGAATTGTCAGAAATGATAATAAAGTGAACGCACTAAGTCCTGGTGGTTTAGAATAATAAAAGAATGAATATTAGCTTTTCAAGAAGTCTTGTGAAAGAAACATTAATTCAGGCTACAAATAGTTTTTCCATTCATCGCCTGATGGAAGGTTAATATTCAGGAGGATGCCTATATGTTTTTCTTTGGGTTCTCCTTCTTATTTAGCTTCTCTAGGATCAAAATTTATAGGCTCAATGTCCTTTATTTATGGCTAGAAACCAAATATGAGTGAGTACATCCCCTGTTCCTCTTTTTGGGTCTGGCTTAGGGTGGTCCTTGGACTTCCCACAGGACAGGGAACCCTGATTGCTCTTTGGGCTGATGAGGGAGGGGGACTTGATTGGGGGAGGGGGAGGGAAATGGGAGGTGGGGTGGGGAAGAGACAGAAATCTTTAATAAATAAATACATTAAAAAATAGTTTTTCCATCATGTATACAAAAAATCCAAAAAATTACAGATTATTGTAAATTCTTAAGCATACTTAATGAACTTACACTTAACAAGTGCCTAACTTACAGTCTCCTTTGAAATACACATTTACACACACACACAAACACACATAATGTATCGAATGGAATTAAGCGGAAATGTGTATGTAAATAGATGGCACATAAAAAATTATATGTCAATCTGTCTGACAAGAAGAAGCAAATGTATAGCTCAGATGATTTGATTTGTGGGTATAATCTATTGGTTATAGCTAGGGAGAAAAAGGAAGCTTGATAGGCTTCAACATTTGACAAAAATCTCAACTGGAGTTTTTTGACTGAAAGAAGAAACCTCACATTTTAAAATAAAAGCAAGAGTTCATGCAGGATAGTCTATAACTTCCATATTTCTGAAGTGACCCCTAATGGTCTTGGAACTCCTGTTGGTCCTTTGCATCCCTTCCTGTTTCGAAGTTTCTCTGAAGAGGGGCTTTCTGAAGACTCACACTGGGTTTTCTTCACTGTGTGTCAGTCACAGTGATACATGTCTGTGTCCTCAGTTTGCAGAGTGTTGCATTTAAAAAAAAAAACTTGTTTCTTTGTGGTGTTCCTTCTGATGGTGATTCAGGATTTGAGAACTGAATTATATTTGCACAGATACAGAAATGCGCAGGAAGATGGAAGAGGTGACTTTGACTGTGTCCATCATTTTTGAGTTGATGGAGTAGTAGGATGCTCTCAATTCTGAGACCATGATGAAGAGGAAATGTCAGCTTCTCAGCTCTCAGAGCTAGTGGATTACCAGCCTAGCTCCTGGCTTCTGAGTCTTTATTGATAAATAGAATATCAGAGATTCAGTTACAAACTACATTTTGTGGAAGTGGCTGGTTTGGATCTGATAGAATCAGACGTTGGCTAGATAGTAACAGTGGATCACAATTACTTTCTGATACAGCAGCAGCTACAGGTGCAGTCACTGTGAAGGTGTTAAAAGAACAAGTTTTTATTTTTGTATACATGGAAGAAGATGATAAAATTAAAGTGAACATGGCAAAAGTTAACAGTTTCAAATATATTTTAGATGACAAATCAAGAATTCTTAAAAATCATCTTAACTTAAAAGATGCAGAAGCTTCCTTGTTGAGAAAAGTGAGGGGTTAGCAGTTAAAAAAATTATAACTACAAAATGTTATATCTTGCATGTTTAATAGAAACAGAATATATTTTAGCAATGAGAAACCAAACATTATTTTTCAAATTTTCTGGATAATTTTGTCTTCTGTGAATAAAAAGGAATGTCTCTAAACTGTCTGAGAATCAGGAAAACATAAGAACTGGTGCCTAACCTTGGCCAAATTGCAGCCCAATATTTATAGCATGGTCTTCTCTGATAAAACCTGCAAATAGGACCCAGTGTCCACATCCTACAATTCACTGTGAAAACAAGTATTTCTGTGCATTATGACAAATCCTAGGGCTTCATGTCAGAGTGCCCCAGGTTGTGGACAGTAGGTGAGGATTTCAGGATTTCCCATTGGTAAGTGTCAGCAAAGGGATTTAGGATGTTAGCTCTGTTGCCTAGGCTTATGGAGCAGTTGGAGGTTGTCCCACAGGTGGACAATAGCAACATGAATGATTTTTTATATTCCATGTATCTGGTAAATTTATTTTAAATTTATTAATAAATAAATTTATCAGGTACATGCTTTGTGCTTATTTTCAATACCATGGGATATAAAAGATATTGTATAAGGATGCCTGAAGACAGAGGATGAATGTGAGAACCTGAAGAAAAATAATCCACTAGAATGGAGAACACAGTGACTAGGTGAGTCTGCTTCAATTAGAAAAAAAATCAGTTAATGTCTGTCCAAGTGCCACAAAGGCCAGTGGCCAGTGTGCAATGTATTAAATAAAAATGACCCATGCTCCCTAAAATAATCGCATGAGGCAATCATGAAAGGGGCTTCAAGGGAACAATGAATAGTTTTCTTTTTCCTGTCTTACAATTATAATATTTTCATAGGTGTTTACTCACTTTAAAACTTTGAAGGATGCTAATATTTGAATGTACAAATTATTATATGGCCACATTAACTCAATAATTTACAGAAATATAACCAATGTAACTTCTGCGCCCACATTTATTTATGGATAATTGCCATACTGAAAACAATTAATTGAAAATTATAGGGATGTGATAATGAAAATCACAATTAATTGTGGGCATCTCTGTGAGATTTGACACCTTAGGCTTCACTTATAGAGAGTCCAGCAATGAGAGACAGTATAACAGTGGGATATGTGCTGCAGGGTCTGTTGTGTTCTATTCGCCGCCACCCTGCCTCTACATTCGCCCTTTTGTCCACGGTGCCCTTGGGAGACCAGGCATTCCTGTTTCAGTGCTGAGGAGTTCCATCCGGATGAGTGAGTGTATGCTATCCTGGGGCGGCCTGTCCAGGAAGAGAGCACAGCCCCTCTCCCCCAGCTCCTGCTGCAGGGGTTTCTTTGTTACACACAACCCTACCTCCCCCAAGCCTGCCTTCTTGTCTGCAAGGTTCTTGGCTCAAAAACAGTTTCCTGCTCCTGCAGTAAGTCCATTCACCCAGAGGGGTGAATGCCTGCCTGCCAGGAAGGCCTGAAAGTCCCCGCAAGGAAGTTTGGCACCTTCAGCTTGTGCTGCAGGGTCTGCTGTGTTCTACTCGACCCCACCATGCCCTCACATTTGCCCTTTTGTCCGTGGTGTCCTTGGGTTACCAGGCATCCCTGTTTCAGGGCTGAGGAGTTCCATCTGGAAGGACAGGAACAGATCCAGCTCCTGCACTGAGGAGATTCACCCAGGGAGTCAATCAGAGCAAAGACTGAACCAAGACACCGAGACTCTCCTGGCTCCATTTAAAGGAAGAGATGGGCAGGTGCCAATGCAAGCATTCCTCCAACAACCTGAAAGGCAACATGACATCACCAGAATCCAGGGATCCCAAAACAAGAAGAACTGAACACCCTACTCCAGAAGAAATAAAAGAAATCGACTTTAAACAGAACTATATGAAAATAATTGAGGACCTTAAACAGGAGGAGAAAAATTGCCATAAAGAAATAAAGATGACAAACAAAAAGGTAGACAAAATAGATAAATCTCTCAAAGATACTCGAGAAAAACAAGAAAAAGCAATCAAACAGGTAAGGGAAACAGTTCAAGACTTGAAGACTGAAATGGAGGTAATGAAGAAAACACAATCCGAGGGAAGGCTGAATATGGAAATTCTGGGTAAATGAACAGGAACTACAGAGAAAAGTATTACCAACAGAATACAAGAGATAGAAGAAAGGATCTCAGACACTGAAGATACTATAGAGGAAATTAACTCACTGATGAAAAAGCAAAGCAAATCCAACAAATTTTTAACACAAAGCATCCAGGAAATCTGGGACACCATTAAAAGACCAAATCTAGGAATAATAGGGGAAGAAGAGGGAGAATTACAGCTCAAAGGCCCAGAAAATATATTCAACAAAATTATAGAAGAAGACTTTCCCAACCTAAAGAAGGATACTCCAAAGAAGATAAAAGAAGCATACCGAACAACAAATAGACTGGATCAAAAGAAAACATCCCCACACCATATGATAATCAAAGCACAAAACATACTGAATAAAGAACAAATATTAAGAGCTGCAAAGGAAAAAGGTCAAGTAACATATAAAGGGAAACCTATCAGAATTGCACCTGACTTCTCAATGGAAACGATGAAAGCCGGAAGGTCTTGGATAGATGTGCTGCAGACACTAAGAGAACATGGATGCAAGCCCAGACTACTATACCCAGCCAAGCTTGCATTCACCATTGATGGAGAAAACAATATATTCCAGGACAAAAGCAGATTTAAACAATACGTTGCCACAAACCCAGCCTTACAGAAAATACTAGAAGGAAAATCACAAACCAAGGAAGCCAACAACACCCATAATAACACAAGCATCTGACAACACTCCACCAGCACAACTCAAAGAAGGGAAACACACAAACTCTATCACCAAAAAACAAAATAACCAGAGCTAACAACAACTGGTCACTAACATCACTTAATATCAATGGACTCAATTCACCTATAAAAAAGCACAGGTTAAGAGAATGCATACGAAATCAGGATCCAACATTCACTGTTTACAAGAAACACACCACAAACACAAAGACAGACACTACCTCATTGTAAAGGGATGGCAAAAGGTTTTCAAATCAAATGGACCAAAGAAATAAGCGGGTGTGGCTATACCAATATCTAACAAGATTGATTTCAAACTAAAATCAATCAGAAGAAATGGAGGTGGACACTTTATACTCATAACAGGAACAATTCATCAGGAGGTAGTCTCTATCCTGAATATCTAATTCAGTTTCCAGGGTGTTGTGTGAAAATGACTTCAAATTAGGGAAGCTGTGGTTTCTCCATCACATGTGCAAAAACAAAGAGGACAAATTACAGCTCTTTTAAAGTTTTCTAGATTATAACTAAACATAGCATCCAACAAGTGTCATAACTATTGACTCATTTAAAATATCTGCATATATAAGAAAATGTGTGAATATATATGTATCTATGTGTGTGTGTGTAAAACATATAAAGTTATATGTCATTCTATCTAATAACAAGAAGGAGATTGTTAGCTTACAGGGTTTGTTTGAAAAGCTATTTGTTACAGTATTTGAATAAATAGGAAGTTTATTAGACTATGACAGAGAAGAGACACCTCTAGAGAAATTTTTTTTTCTTATTTGTGTTTGGAAGAGGAAAAAACTTATTCTAATATTGAAACATATTCCCATGCAGCATAGTCTAGAATTTCCTATCTAATGAAGCAACCACATACTGGTCTTGGGAGACCCTTTTGGTCTCCAATGCCCCCTGCTGGTCGTGAGTGTCTCCATATGGAGGTTTTTGTGCAGGGTCACACTGGAGTTCTCTCACTGTGTCTATGGCACAGAAATACATGGCTGTGTCCTCAGTTTCCAGACTGTTCAGCTTTAAGAAAACTTGGCTCTTGGAGGTGTTTCTGGTGATGGTGATTCGGGACTGGAGAGCTGAATTATACCTTGTGCTCCCATCAATCCATATTATTCCCATCCACTCCAGACCCTTTCCTGGTGGTTGGTGGAGCCAGTGTACATAATTGTTTGTTAAGGAGAACCCAGAGACAGTGCAGGTGAGCGACAGCGTCTGTGATGGCTGCACTAGGCCAGGTCCTGACTCCTTCAGCTGTATCTGCGACAGGACACCTAGGGACAAGCAACATCACCATCAGTCATATAACCCATAGATGAAAAACCTGGGTCCCTTTCCTAAAACCTTGAAGCACTTACAACTTGGAAATGTCACCAGGCAGAGGAGCAGCACCAGGAGAGCCATACTGTGCTGGAGACTCTAGTCAGAAGGAGATTGGGTCTCTCAGCTTGGCCTTGGATTTTATCCTGAGCTTGAAGACTGCTTTGCATTGGGGGCGGTCCCAGAGTGCATAAAAGGAAGCACAGGCAGTGTTTGCAATTTCTTCTCCAGGAAAATGAGATTTGCTTTGTGCATCTTAGAGGCACTCAATATTCAGCATCAGGAATATTTCTGTGATGCTGTCTGGATTTCCAATTCCAAAGAAACAGGAAATATTATGAATTATACAGTGCATGCCTAAGAAGCAATACATGGAAGTGTTTACATTAACTAAGTCCACATTCATTTAGTGCAGGCAGAAGAGGATACCAGGTTGTCAATGGATTTATGTATCTCTGTATTTTCCAGTAGAGAATTTAAATGGTATTGGTGTATTGGTGATCAGAAATCCTGTTTAAGAAACTACTTAAAATTATTTCTCTTGGTGTCTGTGGAGTTGTCTAATTCTTATAACTTCTCAGGAAATAACTTGTGAGGAAGCAGCTCACACACATTTCATACATGTGATTTCACATGTTTATCTGTAAGGAAATCTGTGAGACTGACTTGGGTCCCATCTTATTAGGTTCAGATTTCACGTTCTCACTTAGGAACATCCTAACTGGATACTAGATTTCATTTCTCTTAATTTATGTCAATCTATCCATGAACTTTTATATCTTTTTCTGTCACTCTCCTCAGCTTGTAGCCAATCACATGTTCCTAAATATGATTGTTGCTTTGGTAAGTTATGGGATGCTCAGCTACTCATAACACTTCATAAAAAGCAACAGCATACAACCAGGTTTGAGGGTTATGGTCACTGAAGTAATAACAAGACAGAGAACTTTAAGCGATGACAAGAAGTGAACTGGAAGTTAGATATGAACATGGGGAACCCTGTGACTTGAATGATAGTCAAAGCAGAGATAACAAGAGTTTCTAGTGTCTTTTCCTCTGTCTTATTAGTGCAAATCAACAGGGAAGGGAAGTGCAGAGCTGGAACCAATCTGTTCATTCAAGACTCAGGAAATGTCTGTCTAACTTGGCATTAGAGACATCACAATTTGTCTGCATTATTTCTTTATGAATAATCTTTTCACTTTTTACTGTGAGATTCAGTGGTAGAAACTGCTCTTCACTTTAATGAGACAGCCATCCTATGAAAGCCCTGATCATCATATGTAGTATGAGTTCAACATTCCCTGTGTTCTTTATTGCTTCGGGGTTATAAAAAGAATTTTCAGACATGATGATTAGTATGTTTCATCTTGGGTTTGTTTGATATTTTCATTATGGTTACAATAATCTGGAAAGAAATATCTGAGGAACACATGCACATTTCTAATACTATATTGGGGAACTAGGTATAAATTCACTTATTCAAATATTTTTTGTCCATAGTTACTTCAGAGATATTGTCTAAGTTAGGTTTCTATTTCTGTGAAAAGACCCCATGACTCCAGCTGCTATAAGGAAACCATATAATTTAGGGGGTTTTCCTGCAGCTCCAGAAGTTCAGACCATTCTCATCATGGCAGGAAGAATGGCACTGTGAGGAAGTCATGGTGCTGGAGGAACAGCTGAAAGTCCAACAACTGCATGGAACTAGAAGTCAGCTGAAAGACTGAGAAGCACCCTGAGCATAAAAAACCTCAAAGCCTACCCTGCACAGTGACACATTTCCTCCAACCAGGCTGTGCCCACTCCACCAATGCCACACATCTTAATAGTGTCACTCCCTTTTATATTCTGTGGGCTAATTTCATTCAAACTCCCACATGTGTTAGTGTCCATATTCCATACTCTCTTACTCCTTAGGCTTCTCTTTTTCCATGAGACTCTCAAGAAGGAAGTCACTGGGAAAACAGCATTTGCAAAGGGAATTCATTCATGGTAAAGTCACACATTATTCATTATTATCTTCTATTTGAGAGGTGTATCCTTTTTCTTAAGGGTTTATTCAGTCATTTGTTTAATTATGTAAAGTGGATAGATGGATACTCACTTAATGGGCCATGTAGAATTAACTTTTGTGGTCAGAATATTTTTACACAATAAAAACTAGGGTCATCATGGAAAAAGGAACCTTATTTGAGAAAAATACCTACATTATATTTGTATGCAGGCAAAAATATGATGTCATTGACTTTATTAATAAATGATGTAAGGGGGCTCAGACAGATATAGACATTGCCTTCCATGGGCAGGTGGTGTTTGTCCATTGTATAAGGAAGGAGGATTTACAACCATGGATAGCAAGTCTATGAATTGAGATTATTTGTGATCTCTGATTCAGTTCCCACTTTCAGTTTTTCTGATTTAACATCCTAATTTTACTTGATGGTGGTCTGTAATATTTAATATTACACAAACCCTTTCTTTTCCATGTTGCTGGCCATATCCATAGGTAGTAGACTGGGATAGTTTAAAATGTTTCTGATGAAAAAATGGGTTGAGAATGGTGACAATGTGTATAATTACAACCATAATCACAGATACAGTTATACTTTTAGGTAGAGCCACACTCTGCAACACACACTCACACAGAATCACACTTACGATATGGTCACAAATAAAATTATGTGGAGGCAAGCCATGATAATTGAAGTCTGAGCAGGTCACCCAAAGGACGTTCTTCCAGTCAATATCACCTGGGACTCTGGCCACTGAGAAATTTAAGTAAGAGGCCTGAGTCTCAGTAGTTTACCCTGAAGAAATACCTGGTAGCAGCAAAGAACCACAGGCTGAAATAATCTAACCCCCACCCAAGGGCAGACCATTCAAAGGTAATGCCTGACTTTCCAAACACTGGAGATAGGACCACCTGCCATAGCACCTCACCAGGACACCTTTATACAAATGTCAGCCAATCAGGGGTCCTAAACCTCAGAAGCCCATCATCCCTACCTCTATTGCTAGAAAAACCCTATTCTAATTGAACTCAAGGCTCTCTGGATATTTCAATGCCTTGGACATAAGGAGAGACAGAGTTTGCAAACTTGATTAAAATAAAGGCTCGGTCTCCTTTGTTGGCTTTTGTGGGGACCTCGAGGATTTGGGCATAACAGTTACACATTCAAACACACACACACAGACACAGATACATACACATGCATGCACAAACACAAACACACACACGCACCACCTCCACCACTACCACCACATCCACATGTAGAAATAATTATTCATAAGGAGAGGAGCTGAATTTATTTCTTCCTGTCTTTTTCACAGGGCCACTCTGGTTAGCTTGGTCTCACTATGTAGACCAAACTGATACTGAACCATGTCACTGTCTCCCAACCATCTCATACAGAGTTCTTTAAACTTTGAAATAATTTTTTCATATAATAAATTCTGATCATTATTCTCTTCCCTCATGTCTTTCCATGTCTTTCATCTTTTACAACTTGCTCAACTTCATTAGAAACATAGTTTTACAGCCAATTTTGGGACCAGACTCATAACATTCATTTCATATTGACAATAAATGGGTTGAAAATCCAGAATTGACAATACTTTTTCATTTAAAAATTTTTATATGAAATATGTTTGTTCTATAGTTTATAACATTTTTATTAATGTTTACAATAAATAATGCTACAATTCAGGCCTGAAGAGATGGTTCAGTAGTAACGTGCCTGCCTCACAGAATGAGTGTTTCAGTTTGATTTTCAGCACTTAACTGTGAAGCTGGTGGTGATGATTTATCCTTATATTCTCAGAACTGGTGAAGTAGTGAAAGGAGCTTCTCTAGATCTTGCCATCCAACCATTCCATCTGACCTTCCTGAACTTCAGGTTTAGTGTGAGACCCTCAAAAAATAAGTCAACTCAGCAGTACATTCAGAATCAACTTGTAGCCTCTACACCCATGTGCGAACATACACTGTGATAATTAGTGTTTCCATTCATTCAAACGTTTCCCTTTCCATGTGTTGAGCTCATAGTTTATAGTTATTTAGAAGCAAGTCATGGAAGCTGCAGACCTAGGTAGAACTGATTGCTATGGGAAGCAAGAGCAGAACTCCTCTCACTCACTGTATACTTATTCCCACTCCAAAACTTTCATCTGCCCTTTCTACTCTAGGAACTATCATTTTTTTTCCAGTCATAAGATTCCTGGTTTTAAGTGTACTAATGCGAGAAATGATACCTTTCTGTATATAATTATGATATTTTTTCATTTTAGTTTGAACTTGGTCCTTAAACTTAATACCTTGTATATGGAATGCAAATACTATAACTCAGAGCAAGCCAAGCCCTCCCATTCTTTAAAATATCACATTTTTCATCAGAAAATGTTTTAATTATAACATTCAAAACAAAACTAGCCACTCCAAGTTCTACTTGATAACCAGCACTTATGACTGCATGTAACACAGCAGAAAAAAAGTATAGGATCAATATTTTGAGCATCAATGTTGAGAATGTAGAGAAGGAAGAACAAATGAAACCAAAGAAATAAAATGAGGCTGGTCAAATAAACTTTCTTCCCAGCTTGTATCTCCCATCCACAATCTAGAATATATTAAATAATGAAATCATCATGTACTGTAAAGATTCATGGAACATGCAGGAATCTCACTATTTATATTTAACACTACACACTTGAATGAAATGTTAAAAAATAAGAACGTACTGTGCACATGAAAACACATTGTTTGCAACCCACTGAACTGAGGAAGGCAGGGGCTACTGAGTTGTGCTCTCACTCATTGATGTTCTGATTGTCACTTTGGATCCTAGGCAGCAAGTGGATCTGGGTTGTGTTTGGAGCCTTTGTAATGGGAAGGGAACCCCTGACTGTAAAGTCAATCCCCCAAGTCTCCCAGGGCACCTGACACCTTATCCTGGCCCTTTGGTCAGAGAATGCTGTGGTACCCTGTAGTGATAGGCCCCGCCCATTTTGGGCGGGGTTGCCTGGGGCAAAGTTTCTACTGATAAATGGAGAGCGCAGAAGCTGCAAGCTCTCTGTGCTTCCTCCCCGGTTTCCGGTTTCCTGTGCTGCGCGGGAACTTTGGATTCGTGAGTTGGATTTTTCTATTAAAATTGTATAAATTACAATTGCCTGGATTTATCAATTAC
Organism: Neodon shergylaensis; assembly: GCA_025134845.1. Lineage (NCBI taxonomy): Eukaryota > Metazoa > Chordata > Mammalia > Rodentia > Cricetidae > Neodon > Neodon shergylaensis. The sequence continues at coordinate 51,837 of JABTXL010019263.1, forward strand.
CGCCACCCTTGACCCCAACACTTGGCGCCCAACGTGGGGCTCGAACCCACGACCCTGAGATTAAGAGTCTCATGCTCTACCGACTGAGCTAGCCGCGCCTGCTAGCCCTCTCCCTGGGTGTGCTTTTCCCATTCAGCCCCGCCTGTGCGGCCACTCTCTCGCTAAGAGCACCGAGGATTGCACAGGCAGGACTCCAGCCCGCGCCGGCACTGTGTCCTTGGCTTGCACCCAGCACCCGCTCGCCAGAGCAATAGCCGGTTGTGGTGGCGCATGCCGGTAGGATTTGCTGAAGGAGGCAGAGACAGCCTCTCTCAGCGCGCGCCGGTCACGGTCGCTCGGTCTTGCTTGCCGCCCCCAGAGCTGCCGCCGACCAGCCTTGACGCTCTCCCGGAGCTACGGCAGCCCCTGCAGTCTCCTCCCTCCCCCACGGGGCCCGCTCGCTCGCCCACTCGCTGCTAGTGCTCTCAGGCTCACAGCCTTTTAACCCCTTCCTGCCTGCCTGCCTGCCTGCGGTTTGCAACACAAACCGCCACAGCAACAGAGTTGGTTTGATTCAAAGTGACCCTTTCCGCAACTCTTCAGGCAGAACAATAAATTTTCGCTTTGAGCTCTTTCAGACCGCCCTCCACGTGGACTCAAGTAGACTCTTCCGCCACCACTGGCAGGAACCAGTCATTGCAGGTAAAAAAAAAATTTTTTTTTCTTATAAAAAAAAATGTCTGAGAATATCACAGTTCAGAACTTTAACAATCTTTTTGAATGTGCCATGTGGGAAATCTTACAAGAGGTGTCTAACATCCCACATCTATGGATATTTCTGGGAGTAGTAGTTTTCCTTGGTTTTAGCTGGTTTTACAACAAAACTATGATGGAATCTTTAAGAGACAAATCCAGGATTCTTAAGGCAGAGGTTGAATGTCTAAAAACTATTAAGCATGACAATGATCTTCTCAAGAATCAGCTTAAAGTTCTACAGGAAGAGAACAGATCTTTCTTTAACAAGACTCTGTTGACAAATTTAGAAAAGGTTCAGGCTGATTTTAAGGAGAAATTCATTAATATGGAAGAAGGGTCAGCTGATTTGAATCGTAAATTCCAACAGTCACTTTCTGAAGGGATTGAAACATTAACTGAGAAAATCAAAACTGTTGAATGTGACAATCGAATTTTGTCTAAAACTTATGACAGACTGGCGGAAAGATTGTCAATACAAGAAGGCACGGTTTATGCCATATAAATTATGTCCAAAGATGAGAACTTATCTCTAATGGACAAACTTCATACTTTAGAATCCTCAATGAAGGCTTTAGAACATAATTCTGGACAGGAGATACATACATTGCAGAAGGCAATGGTGAATAGAATTGAAAAGATTGAGGAATTTCTAAATTCTGATGAAGAAGAACATACAGTAGAAAGGCAAACTTTAACTACACCTGTGCGTAAATCCTTCCGGGACAATTTCTACAAAACTATACCTACAGCTGCTTTTCCAGTAATAACCACAGAGAAGGTGATTGGTTCCAAAAACCCTAGGATCATCAAGGAAGATACATGGGAGCCTGTCAGTATGAATGATCTCAAGGAAATTAAACAGGCTATCATGTCTTTTGGGATGCATGCCTCCTTTGTTAAAGAGATGTTAAAATCTTGGGCATCGACAAGCAGAGCTACCCCTTCAGACTGGCTACAGCTGAGTTCTGCAGTCCTTGAAAGTGGGCCGCAGTTAAAATGGAAATGCTTATTCAGGCAAGAGGCTAAACGTTTAGAACAGCTAGAAAAGGCAAAGGGAAATGACATTTCCATAGATAAAATTCTAGGTGAAGGACTCTTTTCTGACCCTCAAGAACAAGCTAATTTGGATGAAAACACACTCTTCCTGTGCACTACAGCAGCCTTAAGTGCTTGGGACAGGGTACAAGACCCAGGACAGAAAATGGAATCATTTGTCACCATTAAAC
>JABTXL010019263.1:63797-99276 GCA_025134845.1 Neodon shergylaensis
GCAGAAGCTGCAAGCTCTCTGTGCTTCCTCCCCGGTTTCCGGTTTCCGGTTTCCTGTGCTGCGCGGGAACTTTGGATTCGTGAGTTGGATTTTTCTATTAAAATTGTATAAATTACAATTGCCTGGATTTATCAATTACCGCCACCCTTGACCCCAACAGTACCCACTGTAATGCAAAATATTAACATAGGAGGAGAAAAGATGCCCCTCTTAAGCAAACACATAACCTCCCAGACATAGACACAGACAGACAGACAGATATATGGCAATAGAGACAAACCTAAACAAAGACATATATACTAGAGCAAACAGATATATGTATGGCAACATGTTATTTGAATGTTATTCATTTTATTTAAAATATCATGTTCATTTACAATATAGCTTGATAATATAGATACATCCCAATACCCTCTCTCTCCTACATCCACTCTGGATGACCCTGTGTTCCCTGAGCTATGTGTTCTCCTATGGACTGAAATCACATAGAAGTGATTGAAATGAGTTGTTCTTGAGAAGAAAGAGACAGTTCTTTTCATGAGAAAATGTGTCCTAACCTTTAACAGGTAGCAGTGATGATTCAAACACAGAATTTATTAATCAAAATGAGGAATTAATACTTGAAATGTTTCTTTTTGAATCAAAACAGCATTTATACTACAGAAGAACTCTTTCATCAAACTACCAACACTAGATGGGTAATTTTTTAGTAAATATACTTTTGTTGTTTCTTTCAAGACAGGGTTTCTCTAGCTGTTTTGGAACTGGCTCCGCAGACCAGGCTGACCTCGAAATCAAATGATCAGCTTGCCTCTGACTCTTGAGTGTAGGAATTAAAGATGTGCGCCACCACCACCAGACAAATACATTATTTGAGTTATGCATACATGATTCTGTGTAAATGGTGTAGATATAATGGAGAAAAAGAGGTCACAGGGTCCTCTGAACTCACCTGTGGTTATGAGCTACCCCGAGTTTAGGGTTTACAATCTCCTGTTTCTTTAGTTTCTTTCAGATCTGACGCTGGTCACCACAGAATCAGTTCCACCCTTTATGACAGGTGACGGTTTTCATTTTCTTCAAGTCTGAATACACCCTAAATTTATAAAGCAACTTAAATGGGACAATGGAAATAGTTCTGCAGTTCAGGGGTTCTTGCAGAGGCAGAATCTTCAACTAGGATCTTAATTATGAGCTCAAGTCTTTGTCAACAAGTTTTCCCATTCATGGGATATGGAGACAGCATAATCACTGGAACTCACTAAAACTTGTCTAAACATTTGTGATGTCCAGGCCATGGTGCAGGAAGTCCTTCTCTCAATATGTTGTTTTTATTTGTTAATAAATAAGATTATTTTGGCCAATGACTTAACAGAATATAGCCAGACTGGAAGAGATACATATGTAGCAACAGCAGGCAGAATTAGTGAGACTCCATGTAGCTGCCAGAGGAGAAAGATGTGAGCCACCAGCCAGAAATTTGCCAGTAGGGCATGAGCATCATGGTAAAATATAAAGTAAACAGAAATAGATTAACCAACGATATAAGAGCTAACTATCAACATACTTAAGTGTTTGGCCAAGCAGTGATTTAAATAATATAGTTTCTATGTGATTATTTTTGGGAGTCTGGGAGACTAGGAAATGAACAAACAACCTCTGGCAACAAGGTCATGTGATACAGCTTGTCATTAAAATAAGGTGCATATTGATAGAAGAATGAATACATATCAAATGTATAGAAATACACACATACATGGGGGCATGTTTAGAAGGAGAGGAAGAAAAACAGTATATCAAATACATACATATATAAATATAATTTTATAATTATATTTTATAATTTATTTAGATTTTTTTATTTTATTGAAAAAAAATTTTTTGCCTCCTCCAAGACTCCCATTTCCCTCCCCCTCCTTCCACTCCTCTCCCCCTCTCCCCACTCCTCTCCCCCTCCCTCTCCAACCTGAAGAGCAGTCAGGGTTCCCTGCCCTGTGGAAAGTCCAAAATCCTCCCCCCTCCATCCTGGTCTAGGAAGGTGAACATCCAAACTGGCTAGGCTCCCACAAGCCAGAACATGAAGTAGGATCAAAACCCCATGCCATTGTCCTTGGCTTCTCATCAGCCCTCATTGTCCGCCATGTTCAGAGAGTCCGGTTTTATCCCATGCTTTTTCAGTCACAGTCCAGCTGGCCTTGGTGAGCTCCCAATAGATCAGCCCCACTGTCTCAGTGGTTGGGTGCACCCCTTGTGGTCCTGACTTCTTTGCTCATGTTCTCCCTCCTTCTGCTCCTCATTGGGACATTGGGAGCTCAGTCCGGTGCTCCAGTGTGGGTCTCTGTCTCTATCTCCATCCATCGCCAGATGAAGGTTCTATGGTGATATGCAAGATATTCATCACTATGGCTATAGGATAGGGTCATTTCAGGTTCCCTATCCTCAGCTGCCCCAGGAACTAACTGGGGACATCGCCCTGGGCACCTGGGAGCCCCTCTAGGTCCAAGTCTCTTGCCAACCCTAAGATGGCTCCCTTAATTAAGAAATGTGCTTCTCTGCTCCCCTATCCAGCCTTCCTTTATCCCAATCATCCCGTTTCCCCATGTTCCTCCCATCCTCCCCTTCTCCCTTTTCTCTCCCCATCTCCCCTTACCCCCTCCCACCCCACCCCCAAGATCCCAATTTTTTGCCCAGCATTCTTATCTACTTCCCATAACCAAGAGGATAGCTATATGTTTTTCTTTGGGTTCACCTTCTTATTTAGCTTCTTTAGGATATCAAATTTTATACAATAAAAATGAATAAAATAAATACAGAAACTGAAACACAGAAATTTAAATAAACATTTGGACACCTCAAGGATTGCTACACACCAAACCTGTAGAAAGTATCCTGAGTGTGATTTGGAGAAGCAGAACAGACACAGAGGTGTCTGACCCTTTTTGCCTCTCCCAACAGTCTCTCCTGTGACCCAGAGCTCTGCGTGCTCTTAGTGCTCCCTGCTGGTTCTTAGGTAACTGCAGGGAGGTTTGCATTTGAGCTCACAGTAGTATTCACTAACTGTGCACTTTGCACAGTAATACATGGCTGTGTCCTCACACATCAGACTGCCTATTTCCAGGTACAGAGTGCTTGTATCCCTGTCTCTGGAGACGGTGTATCAGATCTTCATGGCATGAACATAGTAGTTGTTGAACTACTACCATACTTAATGCATGAAAACGACTCCAGTCCCTTCCCTCAGGCTGGGCAGACCCAGTTCATGGTATAGTTACTGAAGGTGCATCCACAGAGTCTCAGGAATTTTTTAGGTTTTCCTGAGATTCCCCAAGACTCCACCAACTGAACCTCTCACTAGACACCTGAAAGCACAGCGAAATCTGATCATAAAACTGACTAAAATGCATTTTTCCATCTTCATGTACACACGTGACAAACCATCTCATCTCTGTAAATTACCTTTTAAAATAATGACAAGAAAAAGAGATATAAGCCTCAAGTCCATGGTAAGTGGCCTGTTTTTAGTGCTAATCACCAAACACATATTCTAGGTTCTAAAAATGATCAAAACAGGCAGTGTTCCTCACTGGATGATGGTTAGGGAGATGGCAAGAGTACAATGAGTATAGCTAGGTCATTAAATGGGTTACCCTAGCCATCTCAGGACAACAGATATACTGAAAGCAGGACATTGGGATATTTGAAATGTAGAAAACCAGAAGACATGCAGGGTAAAGGATGATGGCTGAGTTTGGGGAAGAACACAGGGGCCAGGAGGAAATGAAAATTTACCATTTACCACTTATACTTCCTTGACATATGGGCAACATAAAAACTATAGAGACTCTTAACAGAGAGGGCCTGTGACAGGATAGTAGGGCATTGACAAGTGGGACATTTGGATGTTCCTTATTAAAGATGATCACAGAGTAAAAGTTGTAAGTTCATTCATTGTATTGATCTGTGGGCTTAGTGAGAAAAGTAGAGGGTCCTTGATAGTCTGTGCTTGCAATTCTGGGATGCCTCAATAAGGAGGGACCAGAAGGAGAAATACAAGATACTGGTTGGACAGTCAATGGGGATTTGGGAATTCCCTATTCATAAGAGTGCTTAGGAGGTTCAGGTGTATTCATGGGGTCTCATCGGCTTATGAGATAATTGTAGGATCTCTGGAGGGGGAAAACTTTTATGTTTCATGAATTTGTAAAAAAACACATTTACTTAAAATTTCTTGAGTATCTGGTGGGTTTAAAGATAGTGGAAAGCAAAGATACTTCATAACGTAGATTCCACACCCTTGAAGACTTAGGTGTTTGACCAGGAAGGCTGAGGACAAACAATCTTTGAGATTAGAAAATTATAAAAAATATAAAATCCATTATAAAATTTCAGTGAGCACCTTTCTAAGGATATAAAGATCAGGAAAACTCATCCAGAAAGCATAAACATTTTAATATATGAGCTTCAAAGTGGCTAAAAAAATGTATGATATAACATTGATGGGACCCTCAGGAGAGAAATGAATGTTTTACCAGGGTTTACTCACAAGATAACTCTTGTAATGTACATCAAGATATACATTAGTAAGCATAGATGGTAATATGCTGAAAATACGTCAGTTAATTTCTTTTTAAAATTCTGACTAATGTAACTTCACTTCCTGTCATACTACCTCCTGCGGAGTCTGCGTGGTCACTCATGTAAGATGTGGCACCAACTTCAAGGAAGTGTACACACAGAGAAGGTGTGCATGTGCTGTTCTTCCTGCATTGGAGCCCTTGAACTTTTGGCATTACCTACTTATGTTCTAAGGAATACAGTCTGATTTATTCTGGAAGGAAAGATAGTATGTTTATGTTTCTAGAGTCTACTGATGAGCCATTGCCCTATACAGGAGTATATGATGCTAATGGAAAACAATGGGTTAACATTCAAGAGAAAAAAGTCTCCAGGTTTAACGTGGTGCTTAGTAAATAAAGAACAAAAGCCCAACTTAATTAAGGAATTGAGACAGAATCAGGAAAGATGGGGTAAGCATAAGAAGAGGGAGATAAATGCCCATAATGTCTTGAGATTGGTTTGAAGAAGGTTTGAAAAGGAGTTAGAAACATGGAAAAGAAAAGAAGTTCTTATGCATATATAGCAGAAATATAAAAAGACAATAGACTATGTGACTATTAACCCCGACTACTTGCACTTAGCTCAAAATGCTATGAATTCATAACCTAGATAAAGATTTATATCAAATAAATGCCATGCCATGTCTAGAATGACCAATTGCAGACTCATACCAGGGACATCTGTCTGATGAAAATCTATTCTCATGTATCTGAAAAAATGATTCTAAGAATAATCTGTATCACATGAAAAAATAATACATGTTGTTTTTCTGTATAAAGAATGAGTCTCAGGCCTAGTAAAATGCATTCAGATGCAAATCCTTTGAGTCTTGTGTGTATCATTCACTGACTCCTTACCCACATGAGACCCTGTTACATTGATCCTAGTGCCCTGGCTGAGCCGGTTTATTGCAAGTACCCACTTTCATTCAAGGAAAAGCTCCATGCTAATGACACATAGTATAAGGACTGTGAGAATGTGAGAGGTAGAAGCACCATTCATTGGAGGATTCTTTATGGGACTTTATGGGGCTCAGGCTTTCAGACAGAGAATCCAGATGAAGAGATAGTATAACTGTAAATCAGTAAATAAACATGGAAGTGGATAAAAACTATTCCAAATGAAAATCCCACTCCATTTCCACACAACTAATCTATTGCTCGTCACATGGCCTTTGTTTCTAATTCTCTGAAGATCCTACACATTATTAATGTCTAGCAGAACCATGTTCCCATTGAAAGGTGTAGTGGCATTTCATTTGTACTTTAATATCTATGTCTTACCTGAGAATCAGAGGGGTACAACGAATACAATGGCCAGCCTTACGAACTAGTCAGTAATGACACACACCTTTAAACCCAGTAGCCACACTAGCTTGCCTTACAAACCAGGCAGTAGTGGTACAAACCCTTACTCCCAGAACTAGAGAAGAATATAAAAAGGGAGGAGACAGCTCTCAGAATCTCTCTCATTCTGAGATTCCTGGAGACAGGATCATCATTTTGGACTGAGGTAGAGGTAAGAGTCAGTGGCTGGCTGTTTTGCTTTTCTGAACTTCAGGTATAACCCCTTTTTCTGTCTCTGAAGATGGAAGGCAGAACATGGTTTGTTCATGAGGACATCACCTCTAAACTCTGGGTTCCCAGAGCTATCCGTTAACCTCCTGACTCGAAACTTAGAGAAGTGTGAGAAAGGAGACTTTCTTGGAAAGAAAAGTTAAACTGTTCTCTTGGATGACAGAAATCTTATTATAACCTGTAAAGGATATAATAAGATGTTTCAAACTCAGTTCTTTTTATTAAAAATGATAAATATATTTTGGAATATTACCATTTGAATGAAGGTCTCATGTAAACTACACAAGAACTAGAACATTGAGCCAAATCACAGCATTTAATGAGAATTTTTTTATTTATTTTTTTATTAAAGATTTCTGTCTCTTCCCCACCTCCGCCTCCCCTTTCCCTCCCCCTCCCCCAATCAAGTCCCCCTCCCTCCTAAGCCCAAAGAGCAGTCAGGGTTGCCTGCCCTGTGGGAAGTCCAAGGACCACCCACCTCCATCCAGGTCTAGTAAGGTGATCATCCAAACTGCCTAGGCTCCCACAAAGCCAATAGGTGCAGTAGGATCAAAAACCCATTGCCATTGTTTTTGAGGTCTCAGTAGTCCTCACTGTCCGCTCCGCTTGGACTTCTCAGAGGGCAGGGAACCCTGACTGTTCTTTGAACTGCAGAGGGAGGGGGATGGAGGTTAGGGTAGGGGGAGGAAAATGGGAGGAGGTGGAAATGTTTAAGTAAAAATAAAAATTAAAAAAAAGTTCTCTTCATCCATTGAAGAATGGATGAAGATTTTTTTTAAAAAAATAAAATTAAATGCTTTTTCAGCATCTAATGAAATGATCATATGGTTTTTTTCTTTCAGTTTATTTATATGATGAATTACATTTATAGATTATCGTATGTTGAACCAGCCCTGCATCTCTGGGATAAAGCCTACTTGATCATAGTGGATATTTTTTTAATGTGTTCTTGGATTCGGTTTGCCAGTATTTTGTTGAGGATTTTTGTGTCAATGTTCATGAGTGAGATTGGCCTGTAATTCTCTTTCCTGGTAGAGTCTTTGTGTGGTTTTGGTATCAGAGTAACTGTAGCTTCATAAAAGGAATTTGGTAATGACTCTTCTGCTTCTATATTGTGAAATACATTAAGGAGTATAGGTATTAGGTCTTCTTGGAAGTTCTGGTAGAATTCCGCATTGAAGCCATCTGGTCCTGGGCTCTTTTTGGTAGGGAGGTTTCTGATAACAGATTCTAAAAGCATTTGACAAAATTCAACATCCCTTTATGATAAAAGTCTTGGAGAGATTAGGGATACAAGGGTCATACCTAAATATAATAAAAGCTATATACAGAAAGCCGACAGCTAACATCAAATTAAACGGAGAGAAACTCAAAGCCATCCCACTAAAATCAGGAACACTACAAGGCTGCCCACTCTCGCCATATCTCTCCAATATAGTGCTTGAAGTTCTAGCAATAGCAATAAGACAACATAAGGGGATCAAGGGGATTCGAATTGGAAAAGAAGTTAAACTTTCATTATTTGCAGATGATATGATAGTGTACATAAGCAACCCCCAAAACTCCACCAAAGAACTCCTACAGCTGACGAACACCTTTAGTAATGTGGCAGTTTACAAGATCAACTCCAAAAAAATCAGTCACCCTCTTATATACGAAGGATATGGAAGCAGAGAGGGAAATCAGAGAAACTTCACCTTTCACGATAGCCACAAACAGCATAAACTATCTTGGGGTAACTCTAACCAAGGAAGTGAAAGACCTATTTGACAAGAACTTTAAGGCATTGAAGAAAGAAATTGAAGAGAATACCAGAAAATGGAAGGACATTCCTTGCTCTTGGATTGGGAGGATCAACATAGTAAAAATGGCAATTCTACAAAAGGCAATTTATAGATTCAATGCAATCCCCATCAAGATCCCAGCAAAATTCTTCACAGATCTTAAAAGGACAATAATCAACTTTATATGGAAAAACAAAAAACCCAGGGTAACTAATACAATCCTATACAATAAAGGATCTTCTGGAGGCATTACCATCCCTGACTTCAAACTCTATTACAGAGCTACAGTAATGAAAACAGTGTGGTACTGGCATAAAAACAGAGAAGTCGATCAATGGAATCGCATAGAAGACCCAAATTTTAACCCACAAACCTATGATCACCTCATTTTCGATAAAGGAGCTAAAAGTATACAATGGAGGAAAGAAAGCATCTTCAACAAATGGTGCTGGCACAACTGGATATTAACCTGTAGAAGATTGAAAATAGACCCATATCTATCACCTTGCACAAAACTCAAGTCCAAATGGATCAAAGACCTCAATATCAGTCTGAACACACTGAACCTGATAGAAGAGAAAGTGGGAACCACCCTACAACAAATGGGCACAGGAGATCGCTTTCTATGTATAACCCAAGCAGCACAGACATTAAGGGCAGCATTGAATAAATGGGATCTACTTAAACTGAGAAGCTTCTGTAAAGCAAAAGACACTGTCACTAAGACAAAAAGACAACCTACTGACTGGGAGAAGATCTTCACCAACCCTGCAACAGACAAAGGCCTGATCTCCAAAATTTATAGAGAACTCAAGAAACTAGACTTCAAAATGCTAATTAACCCAATTAAAAAATGGGGCACTGAACTGAACAGAGAATTCTCAACAGAAGAAGTTCAAATGGCCAAAAGACACTTAAGGTCATGCTCAACCTCCTTAGTGATTAGGGAGATGCAAATCAAAACAACTTTGAGATATCATCTTACACCTGTCAGAATGGCTAAAATCAAAAACACCAATGATATCCTTTGCTGGAGAGGCTGTGGAGGAAGGGGTACCCTCATACATTGCTGGTGGGAATGCAATCTTGTGCAACCACTTTGGAAATCAGTGTTTCGGTTTCTCAGGAAATTCAGGATCAACCTACCCCTGGACCCAGCAATACCACTCTTGGGAATATACCCAAGAGATGCCCTATCACATGACAAAAGCATCTGTTCAACTATGTTCATAGCAGCATTATTTGTAATAGCCAGAATCTGGAAACAACCTAGATGCCCTTCAATGGAAGAATGGATGAAGAAAGTGTGGAATATATACACATTAGAGTACTACGCTGCGGTAAAAAACAATGACTTCTCGAATTTTGCATGCAAATGGATGGAAATAGAAAACACTATCCTGAGTGAGGTAACCCAGACCCAAAAAGATGAACATGGGATGTACTTGATGGAGGTGGGTCTTGTATCTTATCTGTTGCTTTCATTGGTTAATTAATAAAGAAACTGCCTAGGCCCATTTCATAGGCCAACCCTTAGGTGGGTGGAGTAAACAGAACAGGATTGGGGGAGAAAGAAGCTGAGTCGAGGAGTCGCCATGATGCTCCCACTCCAGCCAGACGCAGGTTAAGATCCTCCCTGGTAAGCGCACCTCGTGGTGTTACAGGGATACTAGAAATGGGTTAGATTGATATGTAAGAGCTAGCCAATAAGAGGCTACAGATAACGGGCCAGGCAGTGTTTAAATGAATACAGTTTCCGCGTAATTATTTCGGGCATAAGCTAGAGCTGATGCAGGCAGCGGGGTGCCGGGGACACAGCCCAGCCGCCCCTGTTCCAACATGTACTCACTCATAATTGGTTTTTAGCCATAAATAATGGTCACGGAGTATATAATTGGTGAACCTAAAGAAGCTAAATTAGAAGGTGAACCCAAGGAAAAACATATAATTATTCTCTTGACTAAGGGAAGTAGACAAAATTGCCGGGGGAAATTTTGGGATCTTCGGGGGGATGGGAGTATCGGGGGAAGGGGAGAGAAAAGTGAGAAGGGGAGGATGAGGGAAACTTGGAGAAACAGGAGGTTTGGGATAAAGGAAGGTTGGATAGGGGAGCACGGAAGCACAATTTTTAGTTAAGGGAGTCACCTTAGGGTTGGCAAGAGACTTGAACCTAGAGTGGCTCCCAGGAGCCCAAGGCGAGGTCCCCAGTTAGTTCCTTGGGGAGCTGAGGATAGGGAACCTGAAATGACTCTATCCTATAGCCATACTGATGATTATCTTGCATATCACCATAGAACCTTCATCAGGTGATGGATGGAGATAGTCACAGAGACCCACACAGGAGCACCGGACTGAGCTCCCAAGTTCCCAATGAGGAGCGGAAAGAGGGAGAACATGAGCAAGGAAGTCAGGACCACGAGGGGTGCATCCAACCACTGAGACAGTGTGGCTGATCTATTGGGAGCTCACCAAGGCCAGCTGGACTGTGACGGAAGAAGCATGGGATAAAACAGGACTCTCTGAACATGGCGAACAATGGGGGCTGATGAGAAGCCAGGGACAATGGCCCTGGGTTTTGATCCTACTTCAAGTTTGGGCTTTGTGGGAGCCTAGCCAGTATGGATGTTCACCTTCCTAGACATGGACGGAGGGGGGAGGACCTTGGACTTTCCACAGGGCAGGGAACCCTGACTACTCTTTGGACTGGAGAGGGAGGGTGAGAGGAGTGGGGGAGGGGGAGAAGGGTGGGAGGAGGGGGAGGGAAATGATAGGCTGGGGGGAGGTGGAAACTTTTTTCTTTTTCTCAATAAAAAATTAAAAAAAATTGGTTCTGAATCCAACCTAAAAAAAAAAAAGAAAACAGCAAAGCCAATGAATTCTCATCACAAAACATTCAGGAAATATGGGACACAATAAAAAGACCAAACCTAAGAATAATGGGATTAGAAGAAGGAGAAGAGTCACAGCTCAAAGGCCCAGAAAATATTTTTTAACAAAATTATGGAAGAAAACTTTCCCAAAATAAAGAAAGATGTTCCTTGGAATATTCAAGAAGCATACAGAACACCACACAGACTGGATCAAAAAGAAAATCCCCTCGCCATATAATAATCAAAACGCAAAATACACAGGTTAAAGAAAAAAATATTAAGAGCTGTGAAGGAAAAAAAACTTATAAAGGTAAACCGATCAGACTTACACCTGACTTCTCTATTGAAACCATGAAACTCTCTTGTTTCTAAGTTTCTCTCAAGAGGGGCTTTCTGCAGGCTCACACTGGAATTTTCCTCACTGTGTGTCAGTCACAGTAATATGTCTGTGTCCTCAGTTTACAGAGTTGCATTTTAAGAAAACTTGTCTCTGTGAGGTGTCCCTGTTGGTGGTGACTCAGGATTTAAGAAATGAACTATATTTGCACAGATACAGAGATGCATATAAAGATGTAAGAAGCGACTTTGACTGTGTCCATCATTTTTGAGTTTTTGGAGTAGTAGGATGCTCTCAATTCTGAGACCATGATGAAGAAGAAATGTCAGCCCCACAACTCTCTGAGCTAGTGGGTGGCCAACCCAGCTTCTGGCTTCTGAGTTTTTGTGGGTAAATAGAACATTAGAGATTTAGTTACAAACTACATTTTGTGGAAGTGGAGATTTGGATCTGATTAACTCAGACGTGGGATGCCTAGTAACCATACAGTCACAATTACTTTCTGAAAGAGCAGCAGTTACAGGTGCAGGCACTGTGAAGGTATTAAAAGAACAAATTTTTATTTTTATATACCTAAAAGAAAAGGAGATGATAAAATTAAAGTGAACCTGGCAAAAATTAACAGTTTAAAATATATTTTAGATGACAAATCAAGAATCATTAAAATCATCTGAACTTAAAACGTGTGGAAGCTTCCTTTTTGAGTAAAGAGAGGAAGAACAGTTACAAAATTTATAACCACAAAATGTTATATCTTACATGTTTAATATAAACAGAATGTATTTTAGCAATTAAAATTCAAACATTATATTTCAAATTTTCTGGATAATTTTGTCTCCTGTGAATAAACAGGACTGTCTCTATACTGTCTGAGAATCAGGAAAACATAAGAACTGGTGCCTAACCTTGACCAAATTGTGGCCCAATATTTACAGCATGGTCTTCTCTGATAAAGCCTGCAAAAGGATCCCGTATCCATAGCCTACAATTCATTCTGAATACAAGTATTTCTGTGCATTATGACAAATCCTAGGGCTTCATGTCAGAGTGCTCCAGGTTGTGGGAGTAGGTGGAGATTTCAGGACTTCCCATTGGTAAGTGGCAGCAAAAAGACTTAGAGATGTTATCTACATTGCCAAGGCTTATGGAGCAGTTGGAGGTTGTCTCACCAGTGGACAATAGCAACATGAAGATTTTTATATTCCATGTATCTAAGAAATGCACCGAACTCATCAAGTGAGCATAACTATTGTAAATAAAAATGCCCCATGTTCCCTAAAATAATCATAAGAGGCAATCATGAAAGGGGCTTCAAGGAAACAATGAATATTTTTCTTTTTCCTGTCTTATAGTATAATATTTTCATAGGTGGTTACTCACTTGAAAACTTTGCAGAATGTTGATATTTGAATGTACAAATTATTATATAGCCACATACATTAACTCAATAAATTAATTTACAGAAATATAACCAATGTAACTGCTGCTCCCACTTGTATTTATGGACAACTGCCATACTGAAAACAAATAAATGAAAATAAGAGTGATGTGATACCTACAATCACAATTAATTGTGGGCATCTCTGTGAGATGTGACACCTCAGACTTCACTTAGAGAGAGTCCAGCAGTGAGAGACAGTAGAACAGTGGGATATGAAAATAATCATTGAAATGCAATAATCTATTTTAACTGAAAATATCATTTTCTTTGGATCCTCACATAGAAGTGAGAATGTTGGCCTTGTGTTCCTGTATGTAAAATTGTTGTGGTTCACCAAACTTTTTTACAATAACGTAACAGAACCATGTTCCCTTTTACAAGGCACAGTGCCCATTTTTCCCCATCCCCATAGTACTGTGATGTCTTTCTTTCCTTTAGTAAATGGGTCTTGAATTATTTGTTACAAGCAACTTATCCTTTTGGCTTTAATTTTCATTTTTATGTTGATCAAAGATGCTTGTTCTATGCAACCTACTCTGTCCACATGCATTGGCCAAGATTAAAGAACCAAAACACAGGCCGGAATGCAGTAAAATGTTTGTTCATGAGGGCATTAGAGCTATGTGCTATCCTTAGACTCAAATTTCAGAAAAGAAATAGAAATGAGTTATATTTGAGAAGAAAAATGAGACTAATCTCTTGGATGAGACAAAAAGGTTAGAAGTTAATGGTCCTAACATTTTACTTTTTTGAAATTTTCCCTATATATCAAAGTTTCATATAAACTATGGAGTACTCACATTGGTTTAACTCTCTCAACAGTGGATGAGAAAATGAAATATTTTGTTTTTAATTATGTGTGTATGTTTCTCTGTGAGTAGTGTACTGTGCATGGGGACAAATAGAGACCATGGGTTCGCCAGACTTACAGGTAGGTATGACTTAACCATTGAGGGTGCCAGAAATTGAAATTGTTTTCTTGCAAGAACAGTATGCTCTCTGAACCTCTGAGCTGCTTCCTGAGTGCACAGATGATCAGTGGCAACCTTCCCTTTTATGTTTGCTGCAGCTCAGTTCTCAACAGTTGAAATATAAAACCAATCTGCATGAACATGGAGGGCCTTGTATCAGTAATAGCCAGGCATCAAGAGGACAAAATGACCACTTAATCTGTGAAACTTAAGAAGCTCATTTTAGGAATAGTAAATAGGGAAGTCTGATCATAGTTTGGACAGTGTAGAGCAAGAAGATTAATCAGTTATTTGGGAAGGATTATCCCAAATAATAAGTTATATGGAAGTTGACCAAAGTTAATAGGAACACATCCTGTTCTCATATACAGAGAAAGTCAGTTTTAAAGTTAGACAGACCCCAAACAATACCTATTTGTTTTGCCTGAGAAACCACTGCTTATAAGTATGATGGGAAAGCTAATTTTTACCAAGATGCAATTGCATGAGATGGGATCTGTCAAAAGTAATAATTTTATCCTTTTATGGGACCTTCTTGGTGTAGAGGTAAACTATGGGTATTTCAGTCCAGGGTGTGGTGGGAAAATGACTTTAAAAAAGGGAAGCTGTTGTTTCTCTATCACAGGTGCAAAAACAAGAAGGACAAATTACAGCTCTTTTAAAGTTCTCTAGCTTATAACTGAACCTAATATGCAACAAGTGTCATAACTGCTTACTCCTTTACATAAGAAAATGTGTGAATATGTATGTATGTATGTATGTATGTAAAACATACAAAGTTATATGTAACTCTGTCTAATAATAAGAAGCAGACTGTTAGCTTACAGGGCTTGTGGGAAAAGCTGTTTGTTATAATGAACAAATAGGAAGTTTATTAGACTATGACAGTGAAGAGACACCTCAAGAGAATTTTTTTCTTATTTGTGTTTTGAAGAAGAAAACACAGATTCTAATATTGAAACATATTCTCATGCAGCATAGAACTTCTTATCTTATTAAGCAACCACATACTGGTCTAGGGAGACCCTGTTGGTCCCCAATGCCCCCTGCTGGTCGTGAGCATCTCCTTATGGAGGTTTCTGTGCAGGATCACACTGGAGTTCTCTCACTGTGTCTATGGCACAGTAATACATGGCTGTGTCCTCAGTTTGCAGACTGTTCAGTTTTAAGAAAGCTTGGCTCTTGGAGGTGTCCCTGGTGATGGTGATTCGGGACTGAAGAGCTGAATTATAATCTGTGCTTCCACCACTCCATATTACTCCCATCCACTCCAGACCCTTTCCTGGAGGCTGGTGGATCCAGCTTACACTATTGCTGGTTAATGAGAATCCAGAGACAGTGCAGGTGAGTAACAGGGTCTGTGATGGCTGCACTAAGCCAGGTCCTGACTCCTTCAGCTATACCTGGAACAGGGCACCTAGGGACAAGCAACATCACCATCAGTAATATAACCCATAGATGAAAAACCTG
The DNA here is from genome assembly GCA_025134845.1 of Neodon shergylaensis. Taxonomy (NCBI): domain Eukaryota; kingdom Metazoa; phylum Chordata; class Mammalia; order Rodentia; family Cricetidae; genus Neodon; species Neodon shergylaensis. Next base: position 78,865 of record JABTXL010019263.1, read on the forward strand.
GGTCCCTTTCCAGAAACCCCGAAGCACTTACAGCTTGGAAATGTCACCAGGCAGAGGAGCAGCACCAGGACAGCCATGCTGTGTTGGAGACTCTAGTCAGAAGGAGATGGGGGCCTCTCAGCTTGGCCTTGGATTTCATCCTGAGCATGAGGACTGCTTTGTATTGGGGGAGGTTCCAGAGAGCATAAAAGGAAGCACAGGCAAAGTTTCCAATTTCTCCTCCAGGAAACTGAGATTTGGTTTGTGTGTCTTAGAGGTACTTGATATTGAACTTCAGGAACATTTCTGTGATCCTGTCTGGATTACCAATTACAGAGAAACAGGAAATATTATGAGTCATACTGTACAGGCCTTAAAAGCAAAACATGGAATTGTTTACATTAACTAGGTCCAAATTCATTCAGTGCAGACAGAGGAGGATACCAGGTTCTCAATGGATTTATGTATCTCTGTAAATTCCAGAAGAGTATTTAATGATATTGGTACTTTTGGTGATCAGAAATCCTGTTTAAGGAACTACTTAAAATTCTTTGTCTTGGTGTCTGTGGAGTTGTCTCATTCTTATAACTTCTCAAGAAATAACTTGTGAGGAAGCAGCTCACACACATTTCATACATGTGATTTCACATGTTCATCTGTAAGGAAATCTGTGGAACTGATTGGGGTCCCATCTTATTAGGCTCATATTTCACCTTTTCACTTAGGAACATCCTATCTGGACACTAATTTTCATTCCTCTTGATTCATTTCAGTCTATCCATGTACTTTTATATCTATGTCTGTCACTCTCCTAAGCTCATAGCCAATCATAGGTTCCTAAATATGATTATTGCTTTGGTAAGTTATGGGAACCTCAGGTACTCATAACACTTCATAAAAAGCAACAGTATGGCGCCAGGTTTGAGGGTTATGTTCACTGAATTAATAAAAAAGATAGAGGACTTTTAGTGATGACAATAAGTAGACTGGAAGACTAATATGAACTTGGGGAACCCTGTGACTTTAATGATAGTCAAGGTATAGATAACAAGGGTTTCTAGTGTCTTTTCCTGTGTCTTGTTAATGGAAATGACCAGGGAAGAAAAGTGCAGAGCTGGAACTAACCTGTTCATTCAAGATTCAGGAAATGTCTGTTTAACTTGGTTTTAGAGACGTCACAATTTGTGTCCATTATTTCTTTACACATAGTCTTGTCACTTTTTACTGTGAGTTGCAGTGATAGAAACTGCTCTTCACTTTAAGGAGACAGCCATCCTGTGAAGCACTGATCATCATGTACAGTATGAGTACAGTGTTCCCTGTATTTTGGAATGCTTCAGGGTTATAAAAAGACTTTTTCAGACATGATGCTTAGTATGTTTCATTTTGTGTTTGTTTGATATTTTCATTGTGGTTCCAATAATCTGGAAAGGAATATCTCAGAAATAAATGCACATTTCTTATATTATATTGGGGAACTAGGTATAAATTCACTTATTCAAATATTTTTTGTCCTTAGTTACTTCAGAGATATTGTCTTAGTCAGGTTTCCATTTCTGTGAAAAGACACCATGACCAAATCTGTTATAAGGAAACGCTATAATTTAGGGGGTTTTCCTGTAGCTCCAGAAGTTCAGACCATTCTCTTCATGGCAGGAAGAATGGCAGTGCGCAGGAAATCATGGTGCTGGAGGAATAGCTGAGAGTCAACTGACAGACTGGGCAGTATCCTGAGCCTAGAAAACCTCAAAGCCTACCCTCCACATTGACAGATTTCCTCCAGTCAGGCCATGCCCACTCCACCAATGCCACACATCTTTACATCTTTTTTTTTTTTTTTTTTCGAGGCAGGGTTTCTCTGTTGCTTTAGAGCCTGTCTGTCCTGGAACTAGCTCTGTAGACCAGGCTGGTCTCGAACTCACAGAGATCCGCCTGCCTCTGCCTCCCGAGTGCTGGGATTGAAGGCGTGTGCCACCACCGCCAGCCTTAATGCCACACATCCTAAAAGTGTCACTCCCTTTGATATTATGTGGGCCAATCTCATTCAAACTCCCACAGGAGTTAGTGTCCATATTTCATATTCTCTTACTTCTTGGGTTTCTCTTTATCTATGAACTTTCAAGAAGGAAGTTACTGGGAAAACAGCATTTGCAAAGGGAATTCATTCATTGTAAAGTGACACATTATTCATTATTATCTTCAATTTGAGAGGTGTATCCTTATTCTTAGGGGATTATTCAGTCATTTGTTTAATTATGTAAAGTGGATAGATGGATACTCACTTAATGGGTCATGTAGAATTAACAGTAGCAGCCTGTCCACTTGTGTGGTTGTCAGAATCTTTTTGCATGATATAAACTAGGGTCATCATGGAAAAAGGAACCTTATTTGGAAAAAAAATACCTGCATTGTATTGGTATGCAGGCAAGACTATGATACCATTGTCCTGACTAATAACTGATGTAAGAGGGCCCAGGCAGACATAGACATTACCATCCATAGACAGGTGGTGATTATGCATTGTATAAGGTAGCAGGTTGCATAATCATGGAGAACAAGTCTATGAATTGAGTTTATTTGTGATCTCTGATTCAGTTCCCACTTTCAGATTTCTGTCTTGATTTCACATCCTTATTTTCCTCCATAATGGTCTGTAATATTTAAGATTACACAAACCCTTTCCTTTCCATGTTGCTGACCACATCAATAGGTAACACAGTGGGATAGTTTAAAGTTTTTCTGATGAGAGAATGGGTTGAGAATTGTGACAGGGTGTATAACTGCAAACATAGTCACACATACAGTTACACTTTTAGGTAAAGCCACACTCGGCAACACACACATTTACACTCACACAGAATCACACTTACAGATATGGTCACAAATATAATTACACATCCAAACACAAACACAGACACAGATGTATACATAGCATGCACAGACATACACACACCATTACCACCAACCTCACCAACACCACCCCCACCACCCCCACTACCATAGCCACATATAGAAATACTTATTCATAAGCGGAGGGGCTGAATTTCTATCTTCCTCTCTTTTTCACAGGGTAACTTGGTTGGCTTTTTCTCACTATGTAGACAAAGCTGATATTGAACCATGTGGTGACTGAATCAAAGGTGTGCAGCTTCATTCCAAACCATCTCATACAGAGTTCTTAAAATGTTGTAATAATTTCTTCATATAATAATTTCTGATCACTATTTTCTTCAGTAGCGAAGTGCCTGTCTCACAGAAAGAGTGTTTCAGCTTGATTTTCAGCACTTAACTCTGAAGCTAGTAGTGATGATTTATCCTTATATTCCCAGAACTGGTGAGGTAGTGAAAGGAGCTATCCAACCATTCTATCTTACCCTCCTGTATGTACTTCATGTTTATTGTGAGACCCTCAAAAATAAGGTACATGTCAACTGAGGAATATACTCAGGATCAACTTGTGGCCTCTACATCCATGTGCAAGCATACACTGTGATATTTAGTGGTTCCATTCATTCAAACATTTCCCTTTCCATGTGTTGAGCTCATAGTTTATAGTTATTTAGTTATGGAAGCTGCAGACCTAAGTAGGGCTGATTGTTATGTTAAGCAAGAGCAGGACTCCTCTGACTCACTGTATACTTATTCCCACTCCAAAACTTTCATTTGCCCTTCCTTCTCCAGTCATAAGATTGCTTGTTTTAGGTGTATTAATGTGAGAACTGATATTTTTCTGTATATAACTCTGATATTTTTCTTTTTATTTTGAACTTGGTTCTTGAACTTAATACCTGTAGATGGAATGCAAGTACTATAACTCACAGATAGCCTAGCCCTCCCATTCATTAAAATATCACATTTCACATCAGCAAATAATGTTTTGATTATAACATTCAAAAACAAGCACCAGCCTCTCTAAGTTCTATTTGATATCCAGCACTTATGACTGCACCTAACACAGCAGAAAAAAAGTATAGGATCAATATTTTGAGCATCAATGTCCAAAATGTAGAGTAGGAAATCCAAATAAAATCAAAGAAATAAAATGAGGCCAGGTGAAAGAATCTTCCCAGCTTGTGGCTCTCATCCAGAATCTAGACTACATTAAATGATGAAATCATCATGTACTGTAAATATTCATGGAACATGCATGAATCTCATTATTTATATTTAACACCACATACTTGAATGAAATGGTAAAAAATATGAATGTACTGTGCACATGAAAACACATTGTCTGCATCACACTGAACTGAGGAAAGCAGGGGCCACTGAGTTGTGCTCTCCATCACTGGTGTTCTGATTGTCACTTTGGATCTTAAGCAGAATGTGGATCTGGGTTTTGTTTAGAGCCTTTATAATGGGAATTGAGGCCCCGACTGTAAAGTCAATCCCCCAAGTCTCCCAGGGCACCTGATACCTGAGCTGGGCATGGGGATCTGAGGATATTGTGGTAACCTCAGTAATGCAAACTTTTAACATAGTATGAGAAAATGTGCCTCTCTTAATCAAACACAAACTCCCAGACATAGACACAAGCAGACATATAACAACAGAGACAAACCTCCACAAAGACATATATACTACAGCAAACATATATATATATGTCAACATATTATTGGAATATCATTCTTTCTACTTAAAATATCATGTTCACTCATAACATAGCTTGATAATATTGATACATCCAGTACCCTCTCTCTCCTGCATCCTACTCTGGAGGACCTTGTCTTCCCTGAGCTATGTGTTGTCCTGTGGAATGAAATCTCAGAAAGGTGATTGAAATGAGTTGTTCTTAAGAAGAAAAATGAGACAGTTCTTTTCATGAGAAAAGGTGTTCTAACCTTCAACAGGGAGTAGTGATAATTCACACAGCTTTTATTATTCAAAATGAGTGAATAATTCTTGAAATGTTTCATTTTGAATCAAAACAGAATTTATACTACACAAGAACTCTTCCATCAAATTAACTCCCAACACTTTTAATTACTCATTAAAAGATGAGTAATTATTTTAATAAATACTTTTTGTTGTTTTTTTCAAGGCAGGGTTTCTCTGTGTAACAGTCCTAGCTGTCCTGAAACTGGCTCTGTAGACCAGGCCGGCTTTGAACTCAAAAGATCCACCTGTCTCTGCCTTCTGAATGCTGGAATTAAATATGTGCACCACCACCACCAGACAAATACAATATTTTGAGTTATGAATATGCAATTCTGTGTGTATGATGTAGTGATCATGGAGACAAACAGAAGTCACAGGATCCTCTGGACTTACATGTGGTTATGAACTGCCCTGAATCTACGGTTTACAATCTCCTATTTCTTTAGTTTCTTTCAGATCTGATGCTGTCCACCACAGTATCAGTTCTGCCTTGTATGATAGTTTTTATGTTGTTCAAGTCTGAGTACACACTAAATTTAAAATGCAACTTACATGGGTCAGTGGAAATAGCTCTGCAGTTCAGGTTCTTGCTGAAACTGAATCTTCTACTGGGATCTTAACTAGGAGCTCAAGACTTCAAGGCTACAAAAAAGCTGTGCAGCAGCCAACAAGTTTTCCCCATTCATGGGATGTGGAGACAGCATAATCACTGGGACTCACTGATCAACAATTCTAGCCATTTGTGATATCCCAGCCATGCATGGTGTAGGAAGCTTTCTGTCTATGTGTTGCTTTTATTGGTTAATAAAGAAAGTACAATTGGCCAATGGTTTAACAGAATATAGCCAGGATGATATCAAGAGTAGGCAGAGTCAGTGAGACTCCATGTAGCTGCCAAAGGAGAAAGACATGAGCCACCAGCTGAAATCTTGTCAGTAGGGAGGACATGAGCAATGTGGTAAAATGTAAATAGAAATAGTTGCTTAACCAAAGACATAACAGATAACTATCAATACGCTTAAATGATTGGCCAAGCAGCGATTTAAATAATATAGTTTCTGTGTGATTATTTTGAGAGGCTAAGAGGCTGGGAAATGAACAAACAGCCTCTGGCAACAAGGCCATTTGATACAACTTGTCTTTAAAATAAGGTGCTGATTGATAGGTGAATGAATCACATATCAAAATGTACACAAATACACACATATATGATGGCAGGGTTAAAAGAAGGGGGAGAGAAGAAGAAAAATGGTATAACAAATACATACATGTATAGAAAAAAATTTATAAAGTAAGCTGAGTAAAATAAATATGAAAACATTTACAAAACTGAAAAACAGAAATTTAAATAAACATTTGGACACTTTAAGAATTACTACACACCACACCTATAAAGAGAATTCCTGATTGTGATTTGGAGAATCAGCACAGACAAAGATGTGTCCTGCCTTTTATGCCTCTCCCAATATGCTCTACTGTTACCCATAGGTCTGTGTGAACTTAGTGCCTCCTGCTGGTCCTTAGGAAACTGCAGGGAGGTTTGCATCTGAGCTCACAGTAGTATTCACTAACTGTGTACTTTGCACAGTAATACATGACTGTGTCCTCAGACCTCAGACTGCCTATTTCCAGGTAGAGAGTGTTCTTGTCCTTGTCACTGGAGATGGTGAATCATATCTTCATGGCATCAGCATAGTAGTTAGAGTTACTACCACCCTTAATGCATGGTAACCACTCCAGCCCTTCCCTCATGCTGGGCATACCCAGTTCATGTTACAGCTACTGAAGGTGCATCCACAGGGTCTCGGGAGCTTTTCGGGCTTTACTAAGAATCCCCGAGACTCCACCAGCTGCACCTCTCACTAGACACCTGAAAGCGCAGAGAAATCTGATTATAAAACTGACCAAAATCCATTTTTCATTCTCATGCACACACGTGACACACCTTCTCATCTCTATAAATTACCTTTTAAAATAAAGACAAGAAAAAGTTAACTAAACCTCAAGTCCATGTGAGTGGCCTGTTTTTAGTGCTAATTACTGAATGGGAGGACCTGGGAATTCAGGGCTGGGCTCTTTTGCCAGAGCTGCAGGATCAGGGCAGTGCTCTTTTTCATGGGCTTATTTGCATGTCTTCCTGCTATAGAAAGCATTGGAGTTGGATCTCATGGGAAAGCATTTCTCAGAGCAGATAATCATCATCAAAGACAATGATGACACTTATTGAAATTGACAGAGTATTGTAGTTCAGTATTCATCCTTTCCTGGTAAAGGATTCATCACCTATTTTTCTCTCTTGTGTAACTGCACAGAACTTGCTTTATTCCCATGATATATGTCTCCATTGGATAAATGTATAACTAAGGAGTTCCACACATATCTCTGTTTCTATACACAAGCTCATCTTTTCCCGCTGTCAGTGGACATTGCTACTCCCTGATGTGTCTGTTAGATAGGGTCAGACCTGCAATGTGATCTTTGCAGAATTCCTTGTCTGTTGTGGGAATACTTGGGAATTTTCTCAGTTTTAATTATTTCTGAGACAATGCTCTTTTCAGGCAACAGGAGACTTAGAAATGAGACAAGTCTTCTCATTGTTTCACTACCACTTTGCAGTTACATATTTCTATTTTCATCAAACTCACTTTCTGCATCCTTATGTTCTCTCTTTGATTCATTTAAACTTTCTACCATTATCTTCTTCATGTTTACACCAGGCAACTCATGACTGCTATTAGGTTGTTTTAGGCTGGTTTTTATTTCATCCAATTAATATAATTAGCATATCCTGGGATTTTGATTAAGTTTTAGGATGACCTTGCTTTTTTCAGTTGCTAACATTTTCTTAAATTCTCTTATTTCCTTCCTACTCATCCCCTTTCTCTCAGCACACCTCAGTTTTGCTTTCACATCATCAGTATAACTCTGCCTTTGGTTCTCTTTGTTTCTCACATAAGATGTCTTTTCTTCCTAGTGTATTCATTATAGTTCCAAAATCTACAAAACAGAAGTGAGAACACCAAACACATAATCTAGGTTCTAAAATGATCAAAACAGGCAGTGTTCCTCCCCCATCAATCTTTATTCTACTGTTTGACTCACAAATTTCTAGTGTCATTCATGTTCCTCCTAGGCTGAATCAACACAGAGGAAAAAATGCAGAAAGAATATAAAGGTGGAGCATGGGGAGCAGTGCTGTGAAATCCTGTGTACTGGATGTGACATGGTAGTTACATTCATGAACTCATAATGGTTGCTGTTTTGTGTGTAAGCCCTACATAAGACCAAGTCTACCAAAACCCTAGTGGAGAATATTTTCAGACATTAACTCTTACTGAATCACTGTTGGATGTAGAACATTCCTGGAGAGGAAGAAGGCTTCTTGTCTGAGACTGTAGTCATTGGTAGTTTCCTATGTTACAGTGCTTGTCTCCAAACACATGCACATATGGCCAACATTAAGTGACCTTCTACTTGCCATGAAGTGGTGAGAAACTTACATAGGGGAGAATATGGAAGGGAGTTGAATGGAAATAGCATAGAGATGTGATCATATTTAACTGTATATAAGCAGAGTGTACAATTCTTTAAAAGAAAGAAAAATAGTACCTAATGAATAACTAAATGGTTTAAAGAAGCTTTTGCTAAATGTGATGCAGGGGGTAGTAAAGACAACCCTCAGTAAAAAGAATGATGTAGCCCCAGTTACATCAATCAGAGGAAAAGAGAAGTAGACATGAACTCATGCAACATCACAAAGAAAAACTAGTAAAAAGTAGTGGCCCTATACCAGCAAGACTTCAAAAACCAAATGCAGATAGAGCAAAAGAAAATGACCTCGAAATAACTTTAGGAGAATGTTTGAGGTCCTTAACAAGGAAATGAACAATTCTCTCAATGGAATAAAATACAAAAAAAATTGGAAGACATCAACAAATCTCTTAAAGACAACCAAGAAAAAGCTATCAAACATAAGAAAGAAACTATTCAAGACTTGAAAACTGAAATAGAGACAATAAAGAAAACATAAACCAAGGGAATTATAGAAACAGAAACAATAAGAAATGTATCAAGAACCGCAAATGGAAGCATAAACAGCAGAGTATAAATGATGGAAGAATGAATCTCAATAAATGAAAATACAATAGAGGAAACAGACTCATTGATTAAAGAAAATATTAAATCTAACAAAAGCTTATATAAAACCAACCAGCAATCATGTGATACTATGAAAAGAACAAACCTGGGTCTGAAAAAGCATGGGATAAAACCATACTCGCTGAACATAGCGGACAATGAGGACTACTGAGAACTCAAGAACAATGGCAATGGGTTTTTGATCCTACTGCACGTACTGGCTTTGTGGGAGCCTAGGTAGTTTGGATGCTCACCTTACTCGACCTGGATGGAGGTAGGTGGTCCTTGGACTTCCCACAAGGCAGGGAACCCTGATTGCTCTTCGGGCTGACGAGGGAGGGGTACTTGACTGGGGGAGGGGGAGGGAAATGGGAGGCGGTGGCGGGGAGGAGGCAGAAATCTTTAATAAATAAAATAAAATAAATAAATAAATAAATAAATAAATAAATAAATAAATAAAAGCAATGAATCAGAGAAAGTGACTTCCCCTTCCTCTGCCTTATATTCTCTGTAAGACTCCAATGGCATGCAGAAGACCAACCTATTGGGGTTTGAGGTGGGGGCTTTGCCCTGTTTTCTGACTCATGGTCTAATCTCATTCATAAAGGCCCACACAAACACATCCAGAAGAATGTTTGAGCAGATTTCTGGGCAGCCATTGTCGAGGCAAGTTGATCCATGTAAAGAAACACCACAACCCTTTGTAGGAATCGTTTTCTCTCCTATATTGTATTTTTGACAATAACTTACTTCATGCGAAAACTAAAAGCGAGTCATCAGTCACAGTATTGGAAAGACATGAGGAAGGAAGTCAAGCTGTTTCCTCGTCATTCTTTCTTCAGTGACACTGACTAATCTGGGCAGGGTCACCCACTCCATTAATTTACTCATTCAGTTAACAAGTTTTTAGTGGAATCTTCACCTTTACAAGATATGGATCCTGACTCCAACTCAAAATACTGACTATAAACATTTTATTATGTAATAAATGGGTCTGACATGAAGATCAGTGATAGAATGATTGCCAGACGTGCATGTGGCTTTGCGGTCCATTCCTGGCACCACAGATATAATGTGTAATAGACATAATAAACAGGATGAGAGAGAGAGAGAGGCTGTCAATAGTCCCAGTGGTAGCAGACACTACCTATTTGGATGGAGACAAATACTAATAACGAGATATGGTTTCTAGCCTTCTCTTCTCTTGACAGCTAAAAAGCAATTTTAGATTGACCATTCTTTCTCCTTATCCTCCACCCTGTGAGATCCAGGAAGAATGAGGATTATAAACAAGAACATTCTGTAGTCACCCCTGCTGACACCTGCAATGCCTAATTTAGATCCAGTCACGATTCTTCCATATCCTACTCAACATTTCTTGAATATCTACTGATGGGTATACCATCGGATCACAGTCCCTGTGGACAGAAGTACCAGATCCTCTGACGGGTTCATGAAGCTCCCAAAAGTCAGTTCCAAAATAAATAAATGAATAAATAAATAAATAAATAAATAAAATTGAAATTATATCCTCAAACAAAGAGACTCAGACTTAGTGATCTATAGAGAGCCTGTTATGAAGGAGGTAGAATGGCAAGCTATCAAACATTTCATTTTTATGACTCACCTTCATCGGAGGGACCCCATCCCCTTGTCTTATGAAAACATCCTTGGACAGACAGTCTATCAAGACGCTGATACTGTAAGTGTCGTCAGGTACCCAGAAATAATTACTTCCACACCACTAACTGGCTCAGGTACTGCAGGACTCTGACATCAGAACTCATAACCTATATCCATTTTCAGCCAATAAACATGGCCATGGAGAAAGGAGGTCATCATAGAAGCAGGTGCCCTCAACATAGCGCGTCACTCGTCGCCAAAATGCCGACCTGGTTCATCCTCTGCAAAGAGACCTTTTCTGATTGCCTTCTGGTTCTGATGGTACAAAAAGCATTAGAGAAAGCTTTTCTCAAGCTCACGGATGCTATGAGGCAATATGACCCAAGAAGCCAAGATCCTGCAGAGGTTTGATGTTCAAAGAGGCTTACTAAAATAGAAGCCATCGCATATGGGAAAGAGGACAGAACCATCCTGCTGTGAGTCCCTGTTTTTGCTCTGACATTTGGTATGATGTTGGCATGTTTAACACCGCCATCTTTTTGTTGCTACTCTGTCCAAAGTGGTCAGGGCCCTTGACTTACAAATCTTTGCGTCACTAACTATGAAATAGAATTTTTTTTTACCACTTAAAAAAAAATTCATAGGATTGATTTTCATTGGGAGTTTGCTGATGCCTTCCAAATGAAGCTGGAAAAGCAAATAAACATAAACTAATATCATATTCAAAAAGTCTAATCAGTGTTGGAATACCAAATATCTTTTATATATTTTCATTATTCTGAAAGAGATCCAGTCATCTTTCCATATCCCTATGGTTACTTGTTTGTATCCATAGTGACATATGATATTCTTATTAAAGGAAGAACAAATAAAAGATTTCTCTACTGAATTCACAGTTTGTCTTTCTATTCCTCACAAATATGTGGTCTAGAGATTAATATTTCTTTTTCTTTTTTGTGTCTTTTTTTATTAAAAAAAATTTCTGCCCCTTCCCGGCCTCCCATTTTGCTCCCCCTCGCCCCCCTCCTCTCCCCCTCCCCCCACTCCTTTCCCCCTCCCACTCTAGTCCAAAGAGCAGTCAGGGTTCCCTGCCCTGTGGGAAGTCCAAGCTCCTCCCCCCTCCATCCAGGTCTAGGGAGGTGAGCATCCAAACAGGCTAGGCTCCCACAAAGCCAGTTCATGCAGTAAAATCAAAACCCAGTGCCATTGTTCTTGGCATCTCATCAGCCCTCATTGTCTGCCATGTTCAGAGAGTCCGGTTTTATCCCATGATTTTTCAGTCCCAGTACAGCTGCCTTGGTGAGCTCCCAATAGATCAGCCCCACTATCTCAGTAGGTGAATGCACCCCTCGCGGTCCTGACTTCCTTGCTAATATTCTCCCTCCTTCTGCTCCTCATTTGGACCTTGGGAGCTCAGTCCATTGCTCCAATGTGGGTCTCTGTCTCTATCTCCAACCATTGCCAGATGAAAGTTCTATGGTGATATGAAAGATATTCTTCAGTATGGCTATAGGATAGGGCCATTTCAGGTTCACTTTCCTCAGCTGCCCAAGGAACTAACTGGGGACCTCTCCCTGGACACCTGGGAGCCCCTCTACAGTCCAGTCTCTTGCCAACCCTAAGATGGCTCCCTTAATTAGGATATATGCTTCCCTGCTCCCATATCCCCCCTTCCTTTATCCCAACCATCCCATTACCCCAAGCTCTCCCCATCCTCCCCTTCTCACTTTTCTTTCCCCATTTCCCCTTATTCCCATCCTACCCCACCTCCAAGTTCCCAATTGTAGCTCAGCAATCTTGTCTACTTCCAATATCCAGAAGAATGACTATTTTTTTCTTTGGGTTCCCCTTTTTATTTATCTTCTCTAGGATCGCGAATTATAGGCCCGATGTACTTTATTTGTGGCTAAAAAGCAAATTATGAGTGAGTACATCCCATGTTCATCGTTTTGGGTCTGGGTTACCTCACTCAGGATAGTGTTTTCTATTTCCATACATTTGCATGCAAAATTCAAGATGTCATTGTTTTTATCGCTGAGTAGTACCCTAATATGTATATATTCCACACTTTCTTCATCCATTCTTCTGTTGAAGGACATCTAGGTGGTTTCCAGGTCTGGCTATTACTAATAATACTGCTATAAACATAGTTGAACAAATGCTTTTGTAATATGTTATGGCATCTCTCGGGTATATTCCCAAGAGTGGTATTGCTGGGTCCAGGGGTTGGGTGAACCTGAATTTCCTGAAAAACCACCACACTGATTTCCAAAGTGGTTGCACAAGTTTGCATTCCCACCAGCAATGGATGAGTGTATCCCTTTCTCCACAACCTCTCCAGCAAAGGCTATCATTGGTGTTTTTGACCTTAGCCATTCTGACAGGTGTAAGACTGTATCTTAGAATTGTTTTGATTTGCATTTCCCTGATAGCTAAGGATGTTGAACATTTTGTTATGAATCTTTTGGCCATTGGAAATTCTTCTGTTGAAAATTCTCTGTTCAGTTCAGTGCCCCATTTTTTAATTGGGTTAATTAGAATTTTAAAGTCTAGTTTCTTGAGTTCTTTATATATTTTGGAGATCAGACTTTTGTCTGTTGCAGGGTTGATGAAGATCTTCTCCCAGTCAGTAGGATGCCTTTTTGTCTTCGTGACAGTGTCCTTTGCTTTACAGAAGCTTCTCAGTTTCAGGAGGTCCCATTTATTCAATGTTGCCCTTAATGTCTGTGCTGCTGGGGTTATACGTAGGAAGTTATCTCCTGTGCCCATATGTTGTAGAGTAATTCCCACTTTCTCTTCTATCAGGTTCAGTGTGTTCAGATTGATATTGAGGTCGTTGATCCATTTGTACTTGAGTTTTGTGCATGGTGAATGATATGTATCTAATTTCATTATTCTACATGTTGACATCCAGTTATGCCAGCACCATTTGTTGAAGATGCTTTCTTTCTTCCATTGTATACTTTTAGTTCCTTTATCGAAAATCAGGTTTTCATAGAATTGAGGGTTCAAATCAGGTCTTCTATTTGATTCCATTGGTCGACTTCTCTGTTTTCATGCCAATACCAAGCTGTTTTCAATATTGTAGCTCTGTAATAGAGTTTGAAGTCAGGGATGGTAATGCCTCCAGACATTCCTTTATTGTATAAGATTGTTTTGGCTATCCTGGGATTTTTGTTTTTCCATACAAAGTTGATTATTGTCCTCTCAAGATCTGTGAAGAATTTTGATAGGATCTTGATGGGGATTGCATTGAATCTATAAATTGCCTTTGGTAGAATTTTCATTTTAACTATGTTGATCCTCCCAATCCAAGAGCAAGGCAGATCCATCCATTTTCTGGTATCCTCCTCAATTTCTTTCTTCAAAGACTTAAAGTTCTTGTCAAATAGATCTTTCACTTCCTTGGTCAGAGTTACCCCAAGATATTTTATGCTGTTTGTGACTATCGTGAAAGGTGATGCTTCTCTGATTTCCCTCTCTGCTTCCTTATCCTTTGTGTATAGGAGAGCAACTGATTTTTTGGAGTTGATCCTGTATCCTGCCTCGTTACTAAAGTTGTTTATCAGCTATAGGAGTTCTTTGGTAGAATTTTTGGGGTCGCTTATGTATACTATCATATCATCTGCAAATAATGAAAGTTTAATTTCATCCTTTCCAATACGGATCCTCTTGATCCCCTTGTATTATCTTATTGCTATTTCTAGAACTTCAAGCAGTATATTGAAGAGGTATGGATAGAGTGGTCAGCCTTGTCGTGTTCCTGATTTTAGTGGATGGCTTTCAGTTTCTCTCAGTTTAATTTGATGTTAGCTGTCGACTTGCTGTAAATAGGTTTTATTATATTTAGGTATGACCCTTGTATCCCTAATCCTTCCAAGACCTTTATCATAAAGGGATGTTGAATTTTGTCAAATGTTTTTTCAGCATCTAATGAAATGATCATATGGTTTTTTTCTTTCAGTTTATTTATATGATGGATTACATAGATAGATTTTCATATGTTGAACCAGCCCTGCATCTCTGGGATGAAGCCTACTTGATCAAAATGGATAATTTTTCTAATGTGTTCTTGGATTCGGTTTGCCAGTATTTTGTTGAGGATTTTTGCATTGATGTTCATGAGTGATATTGGCCTGTAATTCTCTTTCTTGGTTGAGTCTTTGTGTGGTTTTGGTATTAGGTAAACTGTATCTTCATAAAAGGAATTTGGCAATGACTCTTCTGTTTCTATATTGTGAAATACATTAAGCAGTATAGGTATTAGGTCTTCTTGGAAGTTCTGGTAGAATCTGCATTGAAACCGTCTGGACCTGGGCTCTTTTTGGTATAAAGGTTTTGATAACAACTTCTAATTCTTCACAACTAACAGGTCTATTTAGATTATTCACCTGGTCCTGGTTTAACTTTGGTATATGGTACTTATCTAAAAAAAATGTCCATTTCTTTTACATTTTTCAATTTTGTGGCATACAGGCTTTTGTAGTAAGATTCTCTGATTTTTTTCTGTTTCTGTGGTAATGTCCCCCTTTTCATTTCTGATCTCGTTAATTTGTGTGTTTTCTCTCCACTGTTTGATTAGTTTGGATAGGGGTTTATCAGTCTTGTTGATTTTCTCCAAGAACCAGCTTTTTGTTTCATTGATTCTTTGGATTGCTTTCTGTGTTTCTATGTTGTTGATTTCAGCCCTCAGTTTGATTATTTCCCGTCTTCTACTCCTCATAGATGAGTCTGCTTTTTTTTTCCTAGAGCTTTCAGATGGGCTGTTAAGTCTCCAATGTGTGCTTTCTCCATTTTCTTTAAGTGGGCACTTAGTGCTATGAACTTTCCTCTTAGCACTGCTTTCATAGTGTCCCATAGGTTTGAGTATGTTGAGTCTTTATTTTCATTGAATTCAAGAAAGACTTCAATTTCTTTATTTTTTTCTTGATCCATGTGTGGATCAGTAGTTGACTGTCCAGTTTCCATGAGTTTGTAGGCTTTCTTAGGGTAGCACTGTTGTTGAATTCTAACTTTAATCCATGGTGATCTGATAAGACACATGTGGTTACTAATATTTTTTTGTAACTGTGGAAGTTTGCTTTGTTACCGAGTATGTGGTCAATTTTCGAGAAGGTTCCATGAGCTGCAGAGAAGAAGGTATATTCTTTCCTATTTGGGTGGAATATTCTATAGATGTCTCTTAAGCCCATTTGATTCATTACCTCAAATAATTCTCTTATTTCTCTGTTAGGTTTCTGTCTGATTGATGTGTCCATTGGTGAGAGAGGAGTGTTGAAGTCTGCTACTATTAGTGTGTGTGGTGTGATGACTGCCTTGAGTTTTAGTAATGTTTCTTTTACGTAAGTGGGTGCTTTTATATTAGGGGCATAGATATTCAGGATTGAGACTTCATCCTCATGAATTGTTCCTGTTATGAGTATAAAATGTCCCTCTCTATCTCTTCTGATTGATTTTAGTTTGAAGTCAACTTTGTTAGAAATTAGTATGGCCACACCTGCTTGTTTCTTAGGTCCATTTGCTTGATAAGCCTTTTCCCAGCCCTTTACTCTGAATAGATGTCTGTCTTTGTGGTTGAGATGTGTGTCATGTAAACAGCAGAATGCTGGATCCTGTTTTCTTATCCAGTCTCTTAGCCTGTGCCTTTTTATGAATGAGTTGAATCCATTGATATTAAGTGATATTAATGACCAGTGGATTTTAACTCTGGTCATTTTTTCTTTTTCTTTTCTTTTTTTTTTTTTGGTAGTAGAGTTTGTGTGTTTCCCTTCTTCGAGTTGTGCTGGTGAAGGGCCATTAGATGTCTGAGTTATTGTGGGCATTGTTGGACTCCTTGGGTAGTGATTTTCCTTCTATTACTTTCTGTAAGGCTGGATTTGTGGCTACATATTGTTTAAATTTGTTTTTATCCTGGAAAATTTTGTTTTCTCCATTTATATTGAACGAAAGCTTGGCTGGGTATAGTATCACGTAGGAAGTGATCTCCTGTGCCCATATGTTGTAGAGTACTTTCCACTTTTTCTTGTATCAGGATCAGTGTGTTCAGATTGATATTGAGGTCTTTGAACCATTTGGACTCGAGTTTTGTGCATGATGATAGATATGGATCAATTTTCATTCTTCTACAAGTTGACAAACAAACGCATTTGTTCAACTATGTTTATAGCAGCATTATTTGTAATAGCCAGAACCTGGAAACAACCTAGATGCCCTTCAATGGAAGAATGGATGAAGAAAGTGTGGAATATATACATATTAGAGTACTACTCTGTGATTATAAACAATGACATCTTGAATTTTGCATGCGAATGGATAGAAATAGAAAATTCTATCCCGAGTGAGTTAATCCAAATCCAAAAAGATGAACATGGGATGTACTCATTCATAATTGGTTTCTAGACATAAATAAAGGACATTGAGCCTATAATTCGCAATCCTAGAGAAGCTAAATTAGAAGGTGAACCTAAAGAAAAACGTATAGTTATCCTCCTGGATATTGGAAGTAGACAAGATTGCTCGGCAAAAATTGTTAACTGGGGGGTGGGGTGGGATGGGGGAAAGGGGAGATGGGGAGAGAAAAGTGAGAAGGGGAGGATGGGCAGAGCTTGGGGGAATTGATGGTTGGGATAATGGAAGGATGGATATGGAAACAGGAAAGTATATATCTTAATTAAGGGAGCCATCATAGGGTTGGCAAGAGGCTGGACTGTAGAGGGGCTCCCAGGTATCCAAGGAGATGACCCCAGGTAGTTTCTTGGGCATCTGAGGATAGGGAACCTGAAATGGCCCTATCCTATAGCCATACTGATGAATATCTTGCATATCACCATAGAACTTTCATCTGGCGATGGTTGGAGATAGAGACAGAGACCCACATTGGAGCAATGGACTGAGCTCCCAAGGTCCAAATGAGGAGCAGAAGGAGGGAGAACATGAGCAAGGAAGTCAGGACCGCGAGAGGTGCACCCACCCACTGAGACAGTGGGGCTGATCTATTGGGAGCTCACCAAGGCCAGCTGTACTGGGACTGAAAAAGCATGGGATAAAACCGGACTCTCTGAACATGGCAGATAATGAGGGCTGATGAGAAGCCAAGGACAATGGCACTGGGTTTTGATGCTACTGCATGTAATTATTTGTGGGAGCCTAGCCTGTTTGGATGCTCACCTTCCTAGACCTGGATGGAGGGTAGAGGACCTTGTACTTTCCACATGGCAGGGAACCCTGACTACTCTTTGAACTGGAGAGGGAAGAGGAGAGAAGTGGGGTGAGGGGGAGAGGAGTGGGGTAGGGGGTGGGGGGCAGTAGGGCCAGGGGGAGGGAAATGGGAGGCGGGGAGGAGGCAGAAATTTTTTCAATAAAAAATAACTAATGAACTGACTAATTTTAAAAAACATTGGATGGTGACAAAGACTTAATAGTCCCAGAGAATAATCGTCTCAAGATGAGAGGAAATGACTATGATTGATAAGTGTTAACAAGGGCATTTATGAACCATGTGGATCTGATTCTGAAGAACATTCTGGTCATATTATGCTCCAAATATTACCCTAGAGCAATTTTAATGCAGAGAGAGGATATTATCTTCAAATTAAGATATATAAATATCTTGTGTTATATAAACCTAGTAAAAAATTAAAACTTTATGTGAAAAAGGCTGTGAATTAATTATAAGAGGAAAACTGAGACTTTATCAAATAGTTTTTTATAATGATGAAATTAACAGATTATAGGAAAACCGTGAACCTAAACAAAGATATTTTATTAATTTTTGTGGAAAGATTCACAGCAACTAAGCCAAGCATGAGAAATTTGTCTTTTAAAAAGAGCTAACTGGATCCTTCCTTGCATTGTGTGGAACACAGCAATAACTAGATCCCCTACATTCTACATTGGTGCAAATAAATCAGAAAAGGCAGATTACAAATTATAAAATTTAAGTAAAGTGGAACAAAGCCCTTACAATTCTGTGCAAATGTCATAATTATATATCTCATGGTGCTTGGAGATTTTAAAGAAACTTTCAGCATAGTTACCCATCCACAATACACAGAAAGAGATGGTTTGCATATTGAAACACCCAAATTTATGTCACATGATACAAAATTTACTTTAGTATTCATCCAGACTCAAGATTTAATCAGAAATAGGCTTCATTACATATATCATATATCACAGTCTAATTATACATGGATCTGCCAGTTCCTCTAGCACAAGGTAATGCAGAAACTGATAAATTATTAATTGGAAATGTGCTAAACATCTCAAAATTTCACACAAAAAACATCATTTTATGGGCAAAGGTTTAAAAAAGGAATTTTTCATTACATGGCAACAAGTCAAGTGAATTATATGGTGATACTGTACTTGTTCTTTTTAAAACCAAACACCACTCCATGCAGGAAGTCACTCAAAGAGGATTCAAAGGAATGAAATTTGGTAGGTGGATGTGTTTTATTTTTTA
The DNA here is from genome assembly GCA_025134845.1 of Neodon shergylaensis. NCBI lineage: Eukaryota > Metazoa > Chordata > Mammalia > Rodentia > Cricetidae > Neodon > Neodon shergylaensis. Next base: position 97,946 of record JABTXL010019263.1, read on the forward strand.
TAATCTGGAAAATTAAAATATGGTACACCACACTATTGATACTTATTCACATTTTCAATGGAGTTCAGGTAAGGCTGATTCAGTATCACACATTTGCTAGAAGTTATGTCCATCATGTATGTACCAGCACAAATAAAGACAGACAATGCTCCCGTATATGCCTCTAACAAAATGAAACAGTTTTTTTTTATTATAATATAGCATATATTACAGGTATAGCACACAATCCTACAAGTCAGGCAGTTATAGAAAGATCAAATTGAACTATAAAGAATATGTCAAACTAACAGAAAGTAATGATAAAGACTGCCAAAATAGATTGCATAATGCTCTATTAACCTTGAACTTCTGATGCTAATGAGAATAGAAAGACACTGGATAATAGTGAAAACTTCTGAGTTAAATTTGTCAGGATATTCCAATGATGTATTGACCTCAGAATAAAACCAGCAGATGTGCTATGTTTGGGAAGGAGAAACCTTTTGATAAACGTAAATGACAGCTCATCCACAGAAATGAAAATACTGCAGGTTGTGAGAAAACTCATAAGAGTTGGGGCAGGGTTCTTTTCTTGTCTTTGCAAGAAAATGACCATCTTTGTAAAATCAAGACATCTCAGACATCTAGATGCCTAAAGAAGAAAAGATAATGATTCAGAAAGAATCACCAAGCCAAGAGAAATCTGACTTATGATGCCAATATTCTCTGCAGGGTAAAATGTCTCTACCTAAAAATACATATCTCCTTACTTCTCAGTATACCAGTCACAGGAGAAGACCCAACATTCTCATCAATAGACAACGCTCTTTTTTGCACTTAGGTCAGTAATTTCTATGAGAGATCTATTAGAGCTCAAAGCCTATAAGATCCCACAGCCCAGGAAAGTATACAACAGTGAAAGACCCCTAAGGAGAGTCTTCCCTCAGGAGAGACCCCTCACCCAGGAATCAGTCGAGACCACTTGTACGGATGCAATCAGCAAGAGGCTTTATTCGGATACACAGGCGCCTGGGGCGACAAAGTCTCTCTCAAGACTTGCGCGCCCCTAGGCTAGGGAGAGTGCTTTTTATAGGGATAGGGGAGCATAAGTGCGGGCACAGAAGTGAGATGCATGGTTATTGGTTAGTTTGAATAAGGCCAGGGTTAACTCATGGACAAGTTCCTCAGGGTGTGTGGGGCAAGAGCTCAGGGTGTGTGGTGCTACTGATACTCTCCGTCCCTGACTCAGGACAAGAGCTCAGGGTGTGGGGCGCTACTGATACTCTCCGTCCCTGACTCAGAGATAGCTGTGGCAAGCTTTCCGATCTTGCCCTGACCTCGGGTGGGGCGTT
>JABTXL010019263.1:99676-128317 GCA_025134845.1 Neodon shergylaensis
GAAAGGGAGGTTAATGACTTCTCAAGGGCACTGACGGACTCCTCTAGCGCTTTAATGTCGGTGAGCATGGCTGCCTGGAGGTGTCTGAATTGACTTGTTTCCATAAGAGCTGCGGTCCCCGTGCCCACCCCCGCTGCTATACCTCCCATAGTAATGCCTCCCAATAGTAAGGCCAGAGTCAGAGACATTGGCTCCCTCCTGAATCGGGGTCTCCCTTCATAATGAGTATAGAGATATTCCGGGGTATGATAAGTAATTCTAGGCCATAATTCAACTAGGACACAGTAATCAGAGGCCTCATTGAGCACTGTAGCTGAAATGCACGGGGTTAACCCAGTGCTACATTCCCAGTAGGTCCCATTGGGGGCAGCCAGGTAATAATTTCCTTTTGGTGCTGCCCGGGTTGAATTACAGAGGCCCCGGTGGGAGGAGGGAACACTCCCCATACAGAGGCCTTGGCCAGACACTTCAGATAGGGTCAAGTTATGTTGGGGTGTGGACGTACAGCTGTGGGGCGTGGTGGTCTGATTGCTGTAATTCCCTGAAATGGCCACCCCCTCGTAGTATGGGGGCCTGGAAACTAGGCAAAGCCAACATTCTTGAGTCTTATTTGGGTCTGTAAAATTTAGAGCCATGTAGGCTCCCTTCACGAGGTTGAGTAGCCTGTCCCCGGTGCCCAAATGGCGGGCAGGTTCAGTGCTAGTCGGGCTGCCAATGATACTAGGAGCAATGCTGGTTGAGGTAGAGGCTATAGTGGTGCTCTGGGGTATGGCTGGGGGCAAAGCCTGGTCAGGCCGAGAGGGGAGTCTCTGTTCTGGGAGTACCGGGTTCAGTCCTATTGGTAGTTGAGGGCCCACAGTTGTCACCTGTCGGGAGACCGCAAACAGAGTGACGGGGTCTGTTCCTCCATTACGGTGTAGGCGCAGTCCCCAGGATTTGGGTCCGTCCCAGGAAGCTTTCTTCCCCTGAGCAGTGAACTGTAGGATTAAAGGGTTGCATCTACCTCCCGGGGTGGCACCCTGGACATTGGTGGCGGTGGCGGTATCGTAGCAGGGGCCACAAGCCTTTCCCCCGCAAGTCCAGGGTCCCCCTCCTGTATACCCAGGCGTAGTTCCTCGTCTGAGCGTGATTAGATCCCAGGTGGAGGAGGGTTTCCAGTAAGCCTCCCCCCGTCGTTTCACAACCCCATTTGGCACAGTAACCGTCCCCCGGCCCTCCGCATCCCCTTTCGCCTCCCTGTCCTGGACAAACATAGAAGTCCTTTTTCCTGGTCCCATGTCGCCCCCCCCCGGGTGATGGCAGCCATATCCTGGAAATGGTTCCTGATCTGAGGGGTTCCAGGACTCCCCCACCAAGTCACAAAGTTCAAAGTACAGGGTTGGGAAGGCATCTGTCGTCGTTCCCAACAGGGAAGTGGCATTGGCTAATTTTCCTGTCATGAGGTTTGTGATCCTCCAGGTTACATTGAAAACCTGGTGTGGACTATTGTTTTGTGCCGCCATCCCCAGCCTTAGTAGGGCCCATATTAAGATCAAAGGGCCCCTCGGATGAGTCTTATCTTTAAGGGGTTTTGAGAGCGTTGGATTCTCCATGCTGGGGTCGCAGCGGGCTCCGCTTTTTCAGCTGTATGGGCGGCCTTAACGTGTGAGGCGTGGATCCAGGCTGCGATGCCGTCAACCTTTAGTGCCGTTGGGGCGGTCAAAAGGACAGTGTAGGGGCCTTTCCACCAAGGTTCCAGGTTCTTAGTCTGGTGTCTGCGGACCCACACGGTGTCTCCTATCTGGAAGGGATGTGGCACCACTGGTTGATTTAGTTGGTCTTGATAAGCCGCAGCGAGTGGCCTCCAGACCTCCCTTTGCACGATCTGCAGTGCCTGTAAGTGAGCTTCCAGAGACGGGCTGTTAGCAAAATCAGCAATGTTTGAGTCAAAAAAAATTACAAATGGGGGCGGGGCCCCATATAGTATCTCAAATGGAGTTAAACCATGTGGGCCCGCGGGCCCTGTAAAAGGCTAAAGGCAGGAGGAGCACCCAGTCTCTAGAGCCAGTTGCAAGCGTCAATTTAGTTAAAGTCTCCTTGATTGTTCTATTCATACGTTCTACCTGTCCTGAGCTTTGGGGTCTGTAAGCACAATGTAATTCCCAATCAATCCCCAATAGCTTGGCCACCGACTGACTTACCTGGGAGACGAAGGCCGGCCCATTGTCAGTGCCCAAAACTTGGGGCATGCCATACCTGGGGAAGATTTCTTCCAGGAGCTTCTTGGTCACTATTTTCGCAGTCTCATGTTTAGTGGGGAAAGCTTCCACCCATCCGGAGAAGGTGTCAACAAAAACCAGAAGATATTTGTAGCCGTAAAGTCCTGGCTTTATCTCCATGAAATCAATCTCCCAATGGGTTCCGGGTCGGTGCCCTCGAACCCGTACACCTGGCTTTAGTTTTACTCTGCCAGCATTTACTTGTGCACATGCTCTGCATTCATTAACCACCTTCTGTGAGGCCTCATCTTTGTTTAACAGATAATAAGTGCCCTCTTCTCTATCCAGGAGGGTTTTCATCTTTTTAGGGCTGAGATGGGTCAGTTTATGTAAATATTCTACCAGTTCATATGTCTGTTTTATAGGCATAACCGGCTTCCCTTTAAATGTCCAGTGTCCCCTTTGGGGGTCGTAGGTAGCCCCCATTTTCTTAAGCAGCCCAATGTCCTCCCTGGAATAGGGGAGAGGACATCTTGGGGGGGGCTGAGTATTCTTGGGTTCCAGGGGGCAGAGATGAGTGATGGTGGGAGCCTGCAATGCGGCCTCCCGGGCGGCTTTATCAGCCAGCCGATTTCCCCGAGCTTCTGGGCTCTGGCCTTTTTGGTGGCCCGGACAATGAATGATGCTTAGTCTGCGAGGTAAAAATAGGGCCTGTAGCAATGCCAGTATCTCTGTCTTGTTTTTAATTTCTTTTCCTTCTGAAGTCAGAAGCCCCCTTCTCCGATAAATTTCCCCATGTATGTGGGCTGTAGCAAATGCATAACGGCTGTCAGTGTAGACATTGAGTTTCTTACCTTCCGCCATCCTGAGTGCCTGGGTCAGGGCGATGAGTTCGGCCCGTTGGGCCGAGGTTCCTGATGGGAGAGCCTCTGCCCATATTACCTCCGATTCGGTGGTCACCGCGGCTCCTGCCTTCCGTTCTCCATTGTCCAGGAAGCTACTGCCATCTGTATACCAAGTATGGTCAGCATCCTGGAGCGGTTGATCCGTCAGGTCTGGTCTGGTCCCGTGCATTTCCACAAGGATCTGGAGACAGTCATGCTGGTCGGGCTCCCCTGACAAGGGGAGCAAAGTAGCAGGGTTGAGTGCCACCACTGGTCCAAATTGGACTTTATCATTGTCCAGCAGCATTGCTTGATAATGAGTCATGCGGGCGTTGGATAGCCAACGGTCTGGAGGCTGCTTGACCAGGGCTTCTACTGCATGAGGGGCCCGGATTGTTAGTGGCTGACCCAAAGTCAGTTTGCCTGCGTCCTTTGTGAGGACGGCAATGGCCGCCACCATACGCAAACAGGGCAGCCATCCTGAAGCAACCGGATCGAGTTTCTTTGAGAGATAGGCTATAGGGCGCTTCCAGGGGCCCAGTTTTTGGGTGAGCACCCCCTTTGCGTGCCCCTGCCTCTCATCCACAAAGAGTTCAAAAGGCTTTGTTAAGTCTGGAAGACCTAGGGCCGGGGCAGTTAGCAGGGCTACCTTTATGTCCTCAAATGCCTTCTGATGTTCCTTCCCCCAGATGTAGGCAGTCCCTTGTTTGGTAAGGGGGTACAGAGGTGCAGCCATTTCTGCAAACCCTGGGATCCATAGGCTACAGAATCCTGCCGTACCCAAAAATTCCCTCAGCTGGCGAGGGCTCTTGGGGGCAGGGATGCCAACGATTGTCTGTTTGCGAGCCTCCGTTAACCACCTCTGCCCATCTTTTAGCTGGTACCCTAGATAGGTGACCTGTCTCTGGCATATCTGGGCCTTCTTGGCAGAGGCTCTATATCCCAAATGTCCCAAAGTTTGCAGAAGAGCCTTAGTCCCTTCTTGGCATTCCTCTTCAGAGGGTGCTGCCAACAAAAGATCATCTACATACTAAAGTAGGATCAAGGCAGGATGTTGAATTCTGAAATCAGCAAGGTCTCGATGTAGAGCCTCATCAAAGAGGGTTGGGCTGTTTTTGTAGCCCTGTGGGAGTCTTGTCCAGGTTAATTGCCCTGAGAGTCCCAGCTCCGGGTCCCTCCATTCAAATGCAAAAATGGGCTGGCTCTTGGGGTGTAGGCGCAGGCAAAAGAAAGCGTCCTTTAAATCTAGGACTGTATACCAGGCAAGGGTTGGTGATAAACTGCTCAGCAGGTTATAAGGGTTGGGAACCGTGGGATGGATATCTTCCACCCGCTTGTTGACTTCCCTTAAGTCCTGCACTGGTCTATAGTCTCCTGTTCCCGGCTTCTTTACCGGTAAGAGTGGAGTGTTCCATGGGGATCAGCATGGTATTAAGATGCCTTGATCTAACAGTCTCTTTATGTGAGGTCGGATGCCCTGATGAGCTTCATGAGACATAGGGTATTGCCTGACGGATATGGGGGTAGCCGTTGCTTTTAGCTGTATGATAATTGGGGGCTGTTGTTGGGCCAGTCCCATTCCCCCAGTTTCTGCCCAAGCCAATGGGAATCTTTCCAGCCAGAGGGATATTTTTAGGTCCTGAGGTCCCTCAGGTTCATAGAGATGATATTCATCTTCTATATTTAGGGTGAGGACGTGCAATGGTTCCCCTTTTGGACCTGTGACATGGGCCCCTGTTTTCTCAAAGTGTATATGGGCCTTTAATTTGGTGAGTAAGTCTCTTCCTAGTAATGGGTAGGGACAGTCAGGAACATGCAGGAAAGAATGGATCACCTTACCGGTAGCCAGTTGTACTTTCCGATCCATCGTCCATTGGTATCTTCTGCCACCTCTGGCTCCCTGGACCCATGCGGAGCAACCACTGAGCGGCCCTGGAGCTCGGGTCAGGACCGAATGTTGGGCTCCGGTGTCCACTAGGAAGGTGACTAGTTGCCCCCCGACATCAAGGGTTATCCTGGGCTCGGGGGGGGGCTCCTGGCCCCGACTGTCCTAATCTTCCAGTGTTAGGAGGGAGGCCTGTGGCTTGGGTTTCCTTGGTCCCTTAGGCCTCTTTGGGCAATCCCTGACCCAATGGCCTCGTTCTTTGCAGTAGGCACATTGATCTTTGTCCACGCGAGGGCCTTTCCAATCTCCCCCTGCTCTACCTCCTCTCCTATCCTGGCCTGATACCATGGTGGCCAGCAGTCTGCTAAGCTCCCTGTTCCGTTTTCATTCCCTAGCATTTTCTCTCTCCTCAGCTTCCTTTTTAAGCTTTTCTTCTCTCTGTTCTGCCTCCTTATGCCATCTCTCTTCTCTTTCCTCAGCTGTCTCCCTCTTATTGAAAATCCGCTAGGCCTCCTTAAGCAAATCCTGCAAAGAGCTCTCCTTAAGATTATCAAGTCTCTCTAATTTCTTTCTGATATCTGGTGCTGACTGCCAAATAAAGGACATAGAAACATTGGTAGCCTGACCTGGGTCTTCTGGATCATAAGGAGTATACATGCGATAGGCCTCTTTAAGTCTCTCTAAGAATGCTGCTGGAGTCTCCTCAGGACCTTGTATCACTTGCTTTACCTGGGCCAAATTAGTGGGGCGTCTCGCTGCCCCCTGGAGACCCGCTAATAGCAACTGGCGATAGAGTCGTAAGTGGTTTCTACCTTCAACCGTGGTGAAGTCCCAGCCGGGACGTTCCAAGGGGAAAGCAGCATCAATTTCATTTGGCAACAGTGTGGGGCGGCCGTTCTCACCAGGGACGCTTTTCTGGGCTTCTAAGAAGACCCGTTGCCTCTCTTCCGTGGTCAGTAGGGCCTGCAATAGCTGCTGACAGTCGTCCCAGGTAGGCTGGTGGGTAACTAAAATAGACTCAATCAAGGAAATTAGGGCAGTTGGATCCTTAGAAAAGGACGGATTATTATTTTTCCAATTGTAGAGATCAGAGGCTGAAAAGGGCCAGTATTGTGGTTGGCCGTTTTGCCCCGTCCGGAGTGGGAGAGCATGTGAGGTGGAGTCCGGCGGAGGCTCCCGGTGGCCTCTTAATCGACTGGCTACCGGCGAGGGTGCGGGAGTTTCTGACAGTGAGGGCCTGCCAGCAGGCTCTTCTCTTGCTTCCCCCGCTGCTATAGCTTCCCCTGGCTGCCCAGGCTCCAGTCCCTGATATGGGGGTGGTTCATCAGAGAGTAAGTCAATGAGAGGGGAGTCAGAGTCGGGGGGCAGCACCTTAAAGGACGCTGGTTTGGGTTTTCGTTTTGGGGTTTCCTTGGTAAGGGCCGGGTAAAGGGAGGATGTGGAGGGGGTAGAGGGGAGAGGAGGAGGTAAGGAAGGGGCAGGGGCTGTTGGGGTCAGAGCAAGGCATTTGGGGGTCACAAAAGGCTTGACCCAGGGTGGTGGGTCAGTGGCCAGTGCCTCCCAGGTGACGATGTAGGCGGTCTGGTCCAGGTGGCCATGTGGCCCTGGATCCATCACTCTAGCTTTAACCTGTGAAATGGTGTCAAGGATAAATATCCCATCCCGTGGCCAGCCCACATTGAAGGTTGGCCACTCGGATGAGCAGAAAGTGATCCATTTCTTTTTCCGGATTTCCAGAGACCGATTGTTGGCAGTGTCCTGGACATCACTCCAATGCTGTAAAGTTAAACTTAGAGGTGTTGTTATAGTTTGTCCCATTTTCTCATAAAGGAGCGAACCAAAAACAATTCCACCAAACACAATACAGAAACAGACACAAAACAGACGTGCCGCGCGGCTTCGGCGCAAAAGCGAAAGCAAAAATACGGATGGAGACTCCAGAGAGGGTCCGGATCCCTCGTCTCCCGGAAGAACCGCGTAGCCCTCTGACAAGGGCTGCGCCCCGAAGAGTCGGGCGCCACGGACGGGTTCAGACGGATGAGCACCGAAAAATCGGGCTCCAGACGCCTCTGGAACGTCTTCCAGGGCTGCGGGAGAGAAGTCCGAGCTAGTCAGCTCCTTCTCCGTTCCGCCAGATTCGGAACGACTCAAGTCGCACAGCGTTCAGACCATTGGACAAAGCAGACAAACAGCAGACACGAACAAAGTGCTGGCCAGCTTACCTCCCGAAAGTGGGTCGGTGGTCCCTGGGTGGGGTCTCAAATCCCGGACGGGCCCCCAAGTGAAAGACCCCCAAGGAGAGTCTTCCCTCAGGAGAGACCCCTCACCCAGGAATCAGTCGAGACCACTTGTGCGGATGCAATCAGCAAGAGGCTTTATTCGGATACACAGGCGCCTGGGGTGACAAAGTCTCTCTCAAGACTTGCGCGCCCCTAGGCTAGGGAGAGTGCTTTTTATAGGGATAGGGGAGCATAAGCGCGGGCACAGAAGCGAGATGCATGGTTATTGGTTAGTTTGAATAAGGCCAGGGTTAACTCATGGATAAGTTCCTCAGGGTGTGTGGGGCAAGAGCTCAGGGTGTGTGGCGCTACTGATACTCTCCTTCCCTGACTCAGGACAAGAGCTCAGGGTGTGGGGCGCTACTGATACTCTCCGTCCCTGACTCAGGACCAGATGTTCAACCACAGATAAGCTGTGGCAAGCTTTCCGATCTTGCCCTGACCTCGGGTGGGGCGTTTTAAGCCTTGCGAAATGGCGTTACAGGGGCTGCATAGCTGGAGTGGGGGTCTTTCAACAGAACTGGAAGATAAATTTCCATGCAGGAAGTCAGTACTTTCTTTATAAGTCAGGGGTTGGAAATTGACTCCCCAAGTTCTTTTCAAGATGAAATAACTGTACCAATATTATTGATGCATGAATCTAGAAAAGAGCATGTGGTCTTTAGTATTACTATAAAAACATCTATAACTGTAATTATCTTCCTTTTTATAGGCCCACCATCTTCTTCTTAGTCTGCATATACTCTAGGCCCAGGATTTTCTTGTACTTTTGATATTTTAATTTGACTGAACCCCATAGAATTCCTGATTTTCTCCCATGTTCAAATTCCTATGATATATTCTCATTGCCCTTAGTGCTTCTTGTTATGGGAGGACCAAACCTACGCTGCTCCATCTTCCCTATTGGATTTTTATGAAACTAACTGGACCTTCAGCATCCAATACAATCTCTCTAATGTAACCAATTTATTCTTTATACACTGACATAGCTCACACTACTCAGGGCATTTGTGCAGCAATATGAAAGGAAGGGGTTTGTTATGGGCCAACAGCAAGGACTCAGAGTGAGGGGTCTGAGATCACCTACATAGCCCTGAATATTTGCGGAAGTGATGTCCTTACCATCATACTCCTTACCATCACACCAGAAGCAAAGTCCTATATTTTGGTTATAGCTATATTAAGTTCACAAGTTAAGTAAGCTATTCAGGCGGCTCTGTAGGGCAAGTTCCAGGCCTAGGAGATAACCAAGTATCTTCTTATCTCCCTGTGAAACCTGCAGGCCCCAGGCTTCAGAAGTATTCCCTTTGTTAGTTAACAGTCACTTAAGCAACTACAAAGAGCAGTGCAAAGCACTGCTTCAGTGAAAAATTGCTACGGATAACCTGACTGTGAGATAGATTTGGAGGTTTCGACACAGTGACACAAGGTAGAGAGCTTGCCCCATGGTCAAGCACTCAGTAAACAGGATATGTTTACTTGTGGACTTAAGGAGTCACTGAAAACGTGGGGAGTAAGGGTGAATCCATGCAGCTCCACCCACCAAAGCATGTATATATACATATATATAATTTCCTGTACATGTTGATATTTAATAAGGCCAGCATCATTAGTTAATATGCTTTCCTTTTTCCATTTTCCTAACAGCTAGACAGACTTGCAATTTAAATGAAAGATAGCTTACAAACTTTAAATTCAATATAAATGGTTAAAGACTTATAATATTCTTATGGGGGACCTTGAACCACTAAGTAAAATTATTGGAGGTAGCAGTGAGCCAATTTCCAGTGGAGAGCTTGTAGAAGCTGCCAGACAGGTACTCAAGCAGGTAAAGTATATAATAATCAGCAAGTAGAGTATATTAATTATGATTCTGCTATGGTGAGTGTGTGCATTATACACACACACACACACACACACACACACACACACACACACATATATATATATATATATATATATATATATATATATATATATATATAGTAGGAGGACATGCTGAAAGCAAAGACTTGTATTTTGGTTATAGTCATCTGAAGTTCACAAGTTAAGTAAGCTATTCAGAAGGCTCTGTAGGACAAGTTCCAGACCTAGGAAATAAGCAAGTATCTTCTTATCTCCCTGTGAGACCTGCAGGCCCCAGGCTTCAGGAAGTAATTAACATCTCCTTTGTTAGTTAACAGTAGTCATGGACCTTCAGTATCTCCTTAATCTCTTTCTATCAGTTAGAGATGCCTCCAGATCTGACTTTCCAGCATCCTACCCTCCCCCTTGCCTGATTGCTATATAAATGCTCCTGAGAAAAAATAAAGTTTGCAGCTTGATCAGAAATACAGACTTGTTGTCTCTTCCTCGATTCTGTTGCTCCTCCATTTCTCTCTCTTCCAGGTTACCAGGGACCCTGATTTGTTTCACACTGGTCTGGACAACATCATGCATCCATACTTTACTACTTGACAGTTTGACTTGGGGTCAAGTCTAAACAAAACCCTCTCTAATGAATTCCTGTTTTGATTCTGCTTCTCATGGTTTCAGCACAAATACCAATTTTCAGGTTGTTATTGGTGGTATAGGGAACAGAATAGCCAGGGACTAATGTCCAGGAAAAGCATTGGAAAACAAAAAAGGAATTCACTCCTTGCATCAGGATATGAGGAATAGTTTATTTAATATACTACCCTTTGCTTAAACCAATCACCCATTACTGTTCCTGGGATCCAGTCATGGAGTATTGTATAAAGACTCACATTGATGGCCCCTCTTTTTTTTTTTAAACAAGCTACTATATGGTCATGTCCTCCATATTTATGAAATTCAATTATGGGGTAAACTGTTTCTTCCTTATGTGTGTGTGGAGATGAAGATGTGGCTCAGGAGAGGTAGAATATAGTCCAAGTTTCAACTTTCACTTTTCTGTCATAAATCAAGGGTCCCATACCACTTCCTCAAGTTTGGCTAACAGTCACTAATAGAGATGAAACTTGGTGCTATGACTGCTCATATTCCTTACCTTTCAATGCACTTCATGATCTGGGCAATATTTCTTGCTCTGTTTCAGGGATGGAAGGTTGCTCATAAAGAAAAGCCCAAGGATCCTCAAACAAAACAAATAATTGACATTGCCTCTAGGTTCCTACCAGAAATACATAAAAGATGATATGGCTTTGAGTACCCACTTGTTCTTCTCTAGTGAGATCAATCAGAAGGTTCTAAGAATGTAATGGAGGATAGCCCATAACACACAACCCTTTTCCTGAATCCTATAGGTGCCACAAGCTGGGACATCTGATATTCAGATCAAGGATCTTTGACTCAGATATCACTGCAGAAACTGCAAAGCTTATTTACAAGTCAATCAGTGTAAGTACTCTGTGGAGGAAGCCCTGGATCTAGAAATGCATCTAGATGATGAAATTAAAATCTGCCAATCTTTTAAAATGTGTTTAAATACCTCAGTAGGGGTAGGGTATTTTATTTTGGCCAAAACAAAATTGATTACACACCAGGAATCTGACCAGACCAGAATAGACCCTAAGACATAGAAACTACATTGTGATTCGACAGAATTTTCAGAAAGGGACTTGAGGCTCAGGGACACCTTAAGCAGTGTGTTAGCCAGGAACCTCCTGTAGGCTCCTGAACCTCAGTTGCTGTCTTTAGTTGTATTGTTTCTATGGTCTAAGTACAAGAGCATAGCGAGGGTCAACAATGAAATTGATGTTCATGTTTTATGTGAGGATGATGTAGAGAGTAGAGGAAATCAAGGTTAATGGTTTATAGGTAATACCAGGGTATTCCAGCATGATCTGTTGGCTCTTGCCAAAATCCTAAATTCTGCTCTAACTGGAGAATTAAATGAAGCTCTGTTGTGAATCAAAGGACCCCCCCCACTCCCAATGATACTTGAGTCTCTTCGAGATTCAAACTGGTGCCCACAGCCCAGCCCGGTCTGACCTGTGTGATGGATGCTATCTATCTTGTTCAAATGAGTTGCAAATTACATAGAAAAATAAATATTGCAGTGGAAACAGGACTTCAGAAATATTCAGATGCATTATAGATTACTACAGAGTAAATTCTAGAAGAGTGCAATGAGAAACATGTCTCTGATGTACAGAGCAAGCCAAGGAACAGAGAAGCCAACTCTTCATGGACTTGTGAACCTACTATAATTCAGCACACTAAAATGTCTTGAGTCAGTGCTGGGAAGTCTCAGTTGGCCCTTTGAACCTTCTGCTGGCTCTGAGATCTCTGTAGGAAGGTTTCGTAGAGGTTCACACTGGAGTTCCATCACTATGTCTTTGGTAGAGTAACATACGACTGTGTCTCCAGTTTCCAGACTGTTCAGTTTTAAGAAAACTTGGCTTTGGAGCTGTCCCTGTTGATGGTGACCTAGGATTTTAGAACTGAATTATAATCAGTGTTTTCATTATACCATATTATTCCCATTAACTCCAGACCATATCTTGGAGGCTGGTAGACCCAGTATGTATGAAAGTTGGTTAATGAGAACACAGAGACAGTGCAGGTGAGAGACAGGATCTGGGTCTGTGATGACTGCACCAGGTCAGGTCCTGACTCCTTCATCTGAACCTAGGACAGTACACCTGGAAAAAATCAACTTCATCATACATTTCATGCATGGTGTACCTGGGTCTCTCTCTTAAACCCTGAAACACTTACAGGTTGGAAAGGTCATTAGGCAGAGGAGCAGCACCAGGCAGTCATGGTCTGTTAGAGGATCCAGTGAAAAGAAGATTGGGCTTATCAGCTAAGCCTTGGCTTTCGTCCTGAGCCTGAGGCTGCCTTGAATTTGGAGAGGTTCCCGCGAGTATAAAAGAAATCACAGGAGGCTTCCATTTCCCCTTCAGGTGACTGACGTTTGCTTTCTGCTTCTTAGTAAAAACAGAAATGGATACTCAGAAGACCCATCAGAGAGGTGAGTGTGCTCCCAACTCGCCAGCGGAAAGGGAGCACAGACACCCTGCAACCCCCTAAACTATCTGGGTATTCAGCAGGGACTTCTCTCCCCGGCTTCTGCCTCTGTCTTCCTTACCATCCCAGCTTGCTCCCAGGCCCCCCTTTCCCTTCTTCAGGGACATAGGATCCCCCAATTCAGCTTGCTTTGGAGCTGAGGATCTGGGGGAAAAGTGGGGAGTGCACAGGCCACAGGACTTCCTTTGTTTCACTGAGCCTGCACTCTGCAAGCCCACTCTTTTTTTTTTTTGTCTGTGAGGTTTCTGGACAGCAAGTGGCTCTGATCCTGTACCAGGAGGGAAGGAGGTGGAAATTTTTTCAATAAAAATAAATAAATAAATAAAATCATAAATAAAAAGAATTCCTCCAACAATCTGAAAAACAACATGATAACACCAGAACTGAGCAACCACAGGAAGACTTGAACACCCTCATCCAGAAGAAGTGGAAGATATAGACATTATGAAAGTCATAGAGTCCCTTAAACAGGGTGTGAAAAAGTCCCTTAAAAAATGGATGAGAAGAATAACAAAAAGTTCGAAGAAATGAATAAATCTCTAAAAGATACCCTAGGAAACCAAGAAAAAGCAATCAAACAGATAATGGAAACAGTTCAAGATTTGAAAACTGAAATGGAGGCAATGAAGAAAACAACTGAGGGACGGCTGGATATGGAAAATCTCGGTAAATGAACAGTGACTACAGAGACAAGTATAACCAACAGAATACAAGAGATAGAAGGAAGAATTTCAGATGCTGAAGACACTATAGAGAAAATAAATGCTCTGATCAAAGAAAACAGCAAATCCAACAAATTCTCAGCACAAAACATCCGGGAAATCTGGGACACAATAAAAAGAACAATACTAAGAAATATAGGGGTAGAAGAAAGAGAAGAATTACAGCTCAAAGGCCCAGAAAAAATATTCAACAAAATTATAGAAGAAAACTTTCCCAAACTAAAGAAGGATATTCATATGAAGGTATAAGAAGCATACAGACCACTGAATACACTAGATCATATTACAATTTTTTATATCAATGTATAGTGATAACATCCAGGGCTCAAGAGTTGGCGCAGTGCTATGATGCCTGCCTCCCAGTATTAATATCTTAGCTTGATTCACAACACTTAGCTTAGAAGCTGGGTATGATGGTTTATCCTATATTCCCAGCACTAAAGTGAGTTGTGGCTGGAGGTTCTCTGAAACTTGCCATCTTAAGAATCCATCTGCACATTTGTGCTCCAGGTTCACTGTGAGATCCTGTCTCAAAAATAAGATAGAAATGAACAAATAAACACACTCAATCTAAACTCTAGCCTTCAGACACATGTGCAAACCATACAAAATGCACACACAGTCTACACAGTTAGGTTTTCAAGCCATCCAAACATTGTTCTTACCCTGCATGGGGTTCATGGTTTATAGTTATTTAGAAATGTGTCATGGAATTTGCAGACCTTGGATGAACTATTTGTTATGGAAGTCAAGAGATGAACTCCTGTATACTTGTTCCTTCTCCACAACTTCACAACTGCACTTCCTATTCTGGGGACTTCCATTTCTTTTCCAGCCATGAGAGTGGCTAATTTAAGTCTCTGAAAGTGAGAAATGATATTTGTCTAGGTGCTTAATTCCTATTTTTAAGTGAGTTTGATTTTTAAATTTAAGACATTTCACATGGTCAGAAAGCACCCTACCATAGAGCTATAAGCCAAGCTCAATCTTTTAAAACATAATATTTCACTATAGAAAATCATTTTTGATGACTGCATTTTTGCACTATTGAATAAATACCAGGAACCACAAATTATTCTTCCTTGATGCCCAGCAATTAAAACTGATTTTGTAAAGGATCAATCTTCTGAGCATGGATCTTGAGAATGTTGGGGCAGGGAGGATAAATCAAACCAAATGAAGAAAACAGAAGGAAGAGGACAAGGAGAAGTAGAGGGACACTTCACCCTCAGCTGGTGACTCCTATTCTGAGTCTGGACTCCATGACCTATTCAAGACTACAGTGTAGTTGAACCACAGCATGTGCTGGAATCTCACTATTCATGTTCAACTCACACACCTGCATGAAAAGCATGAAAAGGTAAAAATAAGAGCAGACTGCACATATTTGTAACAAGTCTGCCACAGACCGTAAATAGGAAAGCAGGGCCTGTTGAGCTGTGTTCTCTGCCTCTGGTGCTTTGAGAGTCACTGGGAGAGTCTTTGTTTGTTTGTTCGTTTTTTGAAATGGATGTGCTCATTTGTTTTTACATAAAGAATTCAGTCTTGCTTGAAAGTTTAATACCCCATGACACGTATACAGGGCTTCTTTTTATTGTTTTTTTTATTAAAAATTTCCGCCTCCTCCCCACCTCCCATTTCCCACCCCCTCCCCCCCACTCCCTTCCCCTTCCCTCTCCAGTCCAAAGAGCAGTCAGGGTTCTCTGCCCTGTGGGAAGTCCAAGGTCCTCCCCCCTCCATCCAGGTCTAGGAAGGTGAGCATCCAAATAGGCTAGGCTCTCACAAAGCCAGTACATGCGGTAGGATCAAAACCCAGTGCCCTTGTCCTTGGCTTCACATCAGCCCTCATTGTCTGCCATGTTCAGAGAGTCCAGTTTTATTCCATGCTTTTTCAGTCCCAGTCCAGGTAGCTTTGGTGAACTCCCAATAGATCAGCTCCACTGTCTCAGTGGGTGGGTGCACCTCTCGCGGTCCTGACTTCCTTGTTCATGTTCTCCCTCCTTTTGCTCCTCATTTGGACCTTGGGAGCTCAGTCCACTGCTCCAATGTGGGTCTCTGTCTCTATCTACATCCATTGCCAGATGAAGGTTCTATGGTGATATGTGAGATATTCATCAGTATGGGTATAGGATAGAGCCATTTCAGGCTCCCTCTCCTCAGCTGCCTAAGGAACTAACTGGGGACATCTCCCTGGACACCTGTGAGCCCTTCTAGAGTCAAGTCTCTTGTCAATCCTAAGATGGCTCCCTTAATTAGGATATATACTTCCCTGTTCCCGTTTCCACCCTTCCTTTATCCCAACCATCCCATTATCCCAAGCTCTCCCCATCCTCCCCTTCTCACTTTTCTCTCCCCATTTTTCCTTATCCCCATCTCACCCACCCCCAACTTCCCAATTTTTTCCCGGCAATCTTGTCTACTTCTAATATCCAGGAGGATAACTATATGTTTTTCTTTGGGTTCACCTTCTTATTTTGCTTCTCTAGGATCACGAATTATAGGCTCAATGACCTTTATTTGTGGCTAGAAACCAATTATGAGTGAGTACATTCCATGTTCATCTTTTTGGGTCTGGGTTACCTCACTCAGGATAGTGTTTCCTATTTCCATCCATTTGCATGCAAAATTCAAGATGCCATTGTTTTAATGGGAACTGGAAGGTCTTCAGGGGCTTGCTCATGGTAAGAGAGGCCCTGAGCCTGAATTCAAACCAATAATCCCAGCCTTACTGCTCACCTGACCTCAGAGCAGGTTTCTGTGGTCTGATGATGTTGTGGTAACCTCTATAATGTAATTATCTACAGATGATGAGAAAGTATGCATCTCTGAAGCCAGCACTCAAACACACAGACATATACACACAGACAGATATACAACAACAGAGGCAATCGTTTCCACAATCACACTTACAAGAGCAGATGGGTATCTGTATATTAACATCCTATGCTATTTGAAAAATTTCTTTCCCCATCTGTGTTATTCATTCTGCTAAAAAAACAAATCACCATGCTCATTTATAATGTACTGTGACTACATTGTTTCATTCCACTATCCTCTGTCATCTTTATCTCACTCCTTTGACCCTTCTGGCCTCTCCTACTCGCATGTCTCTTCTGTATCTCCTGCCCCCTTTCCTGCTTTCAGGTACTATCTCTGCTGCTTTTTCTGATCATTGGTAGGTGAGATTGCAGGATCACATTGTTGTGTGTAATTCTCTAAAGGACCCCTCAGTTTTAATAATGTCTGAGTAGAACCACATTCCCATTTCCACAGCACAGGCATTCCTTCTCCTCCATTCTCAGAAAATTTGGTGTCATTTTTTCCTTGGGTAAATGACACTCATATCTTTACTTACAGGCAACTAATTCTTTTGAGTTTAAGATCCATTTCTGTGGTTCTTAGAAATGTTAGCTTTATGCTTCCTCTTCTGCCCATATGTGCAGGTCAAGGTAAATCATCCCAATCTGAGCATGGAGGGCAGAACAATGTGTGCCCATGAGGACATCACCTCTCAACTCTGGGTTCCTAGAGCTATCTGTTAACCTCCTGACTCGGAACTTAGAGAAGTGAGAGAAAGGAGTTTTTCTTGGAAAGGAAAATTTAACTGTTCTTTTGTATGACAGAAACCATGTTATAACTTTTAATAGAGAGTAGTGAGGTTGCAACCACAGTATTTATTATTCAATATGAGAAATATAATTATTAAAAATTACCATTTGAATCAAGGTCTCATATAAACTACACAAGAACTAGACCATTGGGCTAAATCACAGAATTGGATGAGAACTTTTTTACAAATACACTGTTTTAATTAGGGGTTAAGCTTCTGTGTGGGTAGTGTAGTGCTCATGGAGACAAAGAGATGGCACAAAGTCCTCTAGGCTCACATGTAGTTCTGAGCTGCCGGTGTCTTCTAGGGTTTACAATATTTCTTGGCTTCTTCAGGAACTGATGCAGGTCAAAAGACAGGATCATTTTAGCTCAGTGTGATGATATGTATTTTGTTCAGATAAAAGCACATCCTAAATTTAAAGGAAACAATAATGAGATTGTGAAAATCAGTTTTTAACACACAAGATGTCTTCAACTGGCTCTAAATACAGAACTCAGAATCCATAACTAACAAAATAAAGAAAGAAAGAAATGGGTGTGACAGTCAACCGGGTATAAATTATAAGGAATGTGGAGACTGAACAATCACTGGAACTCACTAGACTATCCATTCGTTGAGATCCAGGCTAACTGATAGAATTTGTCTCAATACAAGTGGTGCAGACATTTAGAGAAATTCTTCATATGTCAACACACACACACACACACACACACACACACACACACGGAGAGTAGTGAGAGAGAAAGAGGGAGAGTGAGAGAGACTGAAACAGAAATAGTTAGACAGAGAGATAAAGGGTTAACAGGGAGAAACACTAAAATAAACACATCACAACAGGAAACAAAAATTTGAATAAATATTTGGACTCAAGGATTACTACACACTATATCTGTAGAGAAAATCCATAAATGGGATATGAAGGGGCTGTGCAGACACTGAGAAGTCCAGTCTTCCATTGCTTCTCTGAGCAGACTCTTCTCTGACCCAGATCTCTAAGTGCTCTCAGCGCCCCCTGCTGGTCCCGTGTTCCCCACAGGGGTGTTTGTGTCTGAGCTCACAGGAGCATTCACTCACTGTGTCTCTTGCACAGTAATACATGGCTGTGTCCTCAGACCTCAGACTGCTCATTTCCAGGTAGAGAGTGTTCTTGGCATTGTCTCTGGAGATTGTGAACCGGCCCTTCACAGCGTCGGTATAGTAGGTGCTACTACCATCATAACTAATGTATGCGACCCACTCCAGCCCCTTCCCAGGAGCCTGGTGGACCCAGCTCATATCATAACCACCGAATGAGAATCCAGAGGCTGCACAGGAGAGTTTCAGGGACTTTCCGGGTTGCACTAAGTCTCCCCCAGACTCCAGCAACTGCACTTCACACTGGACATCTGTAAACACACAGAATTCTGGTTAGAAAACTGACACAAAATATATTTTTTATCTTTCTCATGTCTACACATCACACAGTATCTCATCTTTATGAGTTACCTTTTAAAACCAGGACAGAGAAAACCAGTATAAGCCCTAAGTCCATGGTGAGTGGCCTGTGTTCAGCGCTGAACCCTGACTGGGCGGACTTGAGAATCCAGGGCTGGTCTTCTCTGCCAGAGCTGCAGGGTCAGGGCATGGCTAGTTTTTAAGGGCACAAAGAAGACTTATTTGCATATCTTTCTGCTACAGCAGGCTCTGTACTCGGACCTGGGCAGAAGGCAGTACTCAGAGGAGATATAAGTCATCATACACACTGATAACCGTTATAGAAATTGAAGCATTAACATAATTCTGTGTACACATTTTCCTTCTTAGGGATTCACAACACTCTACTTAGTTCCCTTTTCACCATATGCATAGAAAATGTTGTGTTTCCACGCTGTCATGTCTCTTTAGGGTCAATGTGAAATTGAAAAGCTCCACATTTCTGTGTTTCTAGATATTATCTCTGTCTTTCCCTTTGTCTCTGTTGGACATGGCTTCTTCCTGAGGTGGAATTTGGATAGGGTGACACCTGTCTCTAAGTGAAACTCCTTCTCTGTGACAGGAACACTTGAGACTTTTTTCATTTTTCCTCAGTTTTGAAAATGTTGTCCTATGACACCAGGAAGTTTGCAAATGAGGCATTCCTTGTGGTTGTCTTTCTTCCTATCAGTGATTGCTATGGAGATATATTTATATTTGCAGCATATAATATTTTGCATCCTGAAATTTTTTCTATGATCACTTCCTACTTCCCACTGTGCCTTTCTTTTTCCCAACTTGATCCCAGGCAACACATGGCTGTCTTCATGTAGTCTTATGTCAGTTTTTGTTTCTGCATATTTATATCATCGTAATGGGGTCACCTAATAAATTTTTATAACAAAACACAGAACTTTGGCATCAGTTTGGTATTGTCAGAAGACTCTGTTTTGATTTTCCTGAATTCTCATGCTTTCTACTCACTCATCCCCTTTCTCTCACTACACCCAACATTTCATTTAAAACCTCTGTCTTACCCTGCCTGTGTCATTTACTTCCCTCTTGTCCCTCACTTAAAATGTCTTTTCTTGTCTTGACTTCCATTCTATTTCCGAGCCTACAAAACAGAAGTCAGAAAGCCACATACACAGAGTCTCAAACACACAATATGGATTTTGAATAAGGCAGAAAATGTCCTTCCCAATGTTCAATATGTTGTGTGATATAAGATTTCCAGTGCCATTCAACTTCCTCCAAGGCTCAGAGAACACAGATGAAGAAGATGAGGGAAGAATGTAAAGAGTGAAAGACAGGGAGGGGAGCTGTGAAATGCTGTTTTCTGGACATGACATGGATATCACAATCACAGACTCATAATGGTATCTATTATCTGCAAAATCCTAGCTAGGGCCAAGCCAACCAAAACCCTGGTATAGAATGAGCTGATAATTCCTTGGCCCTACTTCTTAAAGAGGAGCAGATGGCAAAGTATTTTCATGACAAAGGATATAGTCCCTCTTTTTTGAGGGTCACTGGTATGTTTCCAATATTGCAGTCCATGGGTTCAGACACATGCACATATGGGCAGCACTAACTGTGCTTAAATAAGTATAAGGTTTATAGAGCCCCATGCTTGCCAGATTTGGGAGGAGCTGAATGAAATAATATCATGCGTAGAGATCCTAAAGAATAAATGAAAAAATATAAACTATATAACTGAGGTTCAAAAGAATAAATTCAGAAAGCAAATGATATAGGAACACTGGTAAATATCAAATAACTTGGTAGGCAACTTCATCTGGGACCATCTTCCCATCCAACTAAGAACTGGTGGAGTCCTTCACTTATTTAGTTTGTTTAAATTTATTAGATTTTTTTTAAAAAAAAACTACCAATCCAAGTTCCTACACCCTCCCCTGCTCCCATTACCTCCACACACCCTCCTACCCTACCCCTATTTAATCATCAGAGAGCATAAGGCACATTGGCTTGTGGAAGGTCCAAGGCCCTCCATACGATATCTAGGCTGAGCAAAGTGTACATCCAAAGATGATAGGATCCAAGAAAAAAAACAGTAGATGCAATAGAGATAAATCCCGGTGACAAGCCAGTGGCCCTCAGTCTTGTATGATCTTGTGCATGCAGTTGCAGCTGCTGTGACTTCATGATTGAGACATCCCATGCTAGGTTGTTGGCTCATGTGATCCTGTGCATGCAGTTACAGATGCTGTGAGTACATGAGTTAGACATCCCATGCTGGAATGTTGGCTAGTGTGGACTTGTGCATGTAGATACAGCTACTGTGAGTTCACGAGTGTGGCAACCTTGCCATGCCTGGAAAACGCTGTCTCACTGACATCATCCCTCAGTTCTGCCTCCTAAATCTCTTTTTACTTCTCTTCTATTATTGATCCCCAAATCTTGGAAAGTGAAGGAACGGTTGAAATGTCCCATTTATACTGAGGACTTCAGGGCCTCCTATTCTCTAAATGTGGGCTAGTTTTAGGTCTCTGTATTTTTCAACACCCCCATAAATCAGAGTTTTGATTTAGCTGAAGAAATGCAATGATATATAGTATAAATTTTAAATTTTTAAGGGGTTGTTTAATACAATGTTCATTTAACAGAATAATAGTGTTAATTATCTCCTAGGACTTATGATCTACCATGTCATGGGTTCCTGGTCTGGTTCTTGGAACCAGATATAATTTCAAGTTTTTGGGAGTGGGACTTAAATCCTATAAGAAGCATTTAGTCATTCCTATAACATTCACAGCACTATTGAACTAATGTGCATACATTGTCAGGCCCTTTACTATTGTAGGTTGTGATATTTATTTTTGAGACCCAAGGCCAGTGTCAGATATCATCTCATGTTTTCAAACTTGCTTTCTCATGGGTGACTCAAGCACATTTCCTGCTTTTTTCCTTATTATCATAACTGTGATTTGTTCTTGTCTTGCCAAGCTTGTTACTACATCACATTGTTGTTATATGTGGTCCACACCTGCTTCTTGTCCCATCATCCCTGTGTACTGCATAAGGAACACAAGGTGAGAATACCACCTGGACACCCAGCTCCCCTGCCATGTTACCCAAGGTCTCCACACATTTTTTGCATACTGCCGTGAGTTACACTCTCTTACGGGCATGCATGTGACAAGGCCGTGGGAGCAGATATGTACTGTAGCCAATGTATCTAAAATATTATTTTGAGGTGATGACAATGAATTTCTTCCTACTACTGAGGCCACTGCATGCCTGAGGCTCCTCTTGGATTTGCAGGGGTCTCTGTTTGTTTTTAAACTTCCTTCCTTTATTTATTATTTTCTTATTATTTTGACCTGTAATAACATATTAACAAATCCCTTTCACTTAATCGTGGTTTTCTTTTGCACCCGAGGAATCTAAATTGTACTAAAATTTGGGAGACAAAGAAGAAAAACACAGCACAGATAGATTTTATATTCATAGACGATGGTACAGTTATCTTGATTCAGAGAAGAGATGAGCACTGTCTTGGGAAGTTGACAGTGGGAAACATCAGATATCTGACTATGCTACCTTGATTTGGCTGGACTGGGTGATCCTGGAACCACGGTGTGAGTATCTCAGAGGTTCACATATGAGGAGTGTGGGCCTAAAATGCTTCTGATAAGAGGGTGGATGTGGGAGAAGTAATAGACTGCACAACTGCAACCACAGCCACACAGAATCACATTTACACATACAGTTCCACATTCCAAAACACACTTAGACACACACACACACACACAACATAGAGTAACACTGATCAGTTCTAATACTGAATACACATAAACACACATACCAAAATTCATAATTATAGATACAGTCACAATCCCAACATACATGCACTTGCAGTCACATAATCACAGGCACACACATAGTCACACTCACAGAAAAGTAACATGCCAATACACACACATACAAAGAATAGTTACAAACACAGATGCAGTCCCAAATCGCATCACACAATACAACCACACCCCCCTCACACATGCACATTCACAAACTGACACATAGCACCAAAGTCAGATTCAGAAACTTCCCCATTCATAGTTCCAGGGATGAAACTTTCAACAGGTCCACTCTGTCTGGCCTGGAATCACTGTGGACCAGGCTGGTCTTGAACTCCAAGACATACTTTGCCTCTGTCTTCCTAGTGCCCAGATTAAAGGTATGTGGCACTGTGCCTGACTGTCAAACACAGATTTTTAAAATATAATGTTTTAATTTTACTGAAAGTATTTTCTTCATCCACAGAGTGTATTCTGAACAATGTTTTTCTGCCCTCATCTCATCTGAGGGAGAGATTAGGGATACAAGGGTCATACCTAAATATAATAAAAGCTATTTACAGCAAGCCGACAGCTAACATTAAATTAAACGGAGAAAAACTCAAAGCCATCCCACTAAAATCAGGAACACGACAAGGATGTCCACTCTCTCCATACCTCTTCAATATAGTGCTTAAAGTTCTGGCAATAGCAGTAAGACAACATAAGGGGATCAAGGGGATTCGTATTGGAAAGGAAGAAGTTAAACTGTCATTATTTGCTGATGATATGATAGTATACATAAGCGACCCCAAAAACTCTACCAAAGAACTCCTACAGCTGATAAACACCTTTAGTAATGTGGCAGGATACAAGATCAACTCCAAAAAATCAGTTGCCTTCCTATACACTAAGGATAAAGAAACAGAGAGGGAAATCAGAGAAGCATCACCTTTCACGATCGCCACAAAGAGCATAAAATATCTTGGGGTAACCCTGACGAAGGAAGTGAAAGATCTATATGACAAGAACTTTAAGTCTTTGAAGAAAGAAATAGAAGAGGACACCAGAAAATGGAAGGATGTCCCTTGCTCTTGGATTGGGAGGATCAACATAGTAAAAATGGCAATTCTACCAAAAGCAATCTATAGATTCAATGCAATCCCCATCAAAATCCCATCAAAATTCTTCACAGATCTGGAGAAGACAATAATCAACTTTATATGGAAAAACAAAAAACCCAGGATAGCTAAAACAATCTTATACAATAAGGGAACGTCTGGAGGCATTACCATCCCTGACTTCAAACTCTATTACAGAGCTACAATAGTGAAAACAGCTTGGTATTGGCATAAAAACAGAGAAGTCGACCAATGGAATCGAATAGAAGACCCTGACTTTAACCCACAAACCTATGAGCACCTGATTTTCGATAAAGAAGCTAAAAGTATACAATGGAAAAAAGAGAGCATCTTTAACAAATTGTGCTGGCAAAACTGGATGTCAATCTGTAGAAGAATGAAAATAGATCCATATCTATCACCATGCACAAAACTCAAGTCCAAGTGGATTAAAGACCTCAATATCAAGCCGAACACACTGAACCTGATAGAAGAGAAAGTGGGAAGTACTCTACAACACGTGGGCACAGGAGACCACTTCCTAAGTACAACCCCAGCAGCACAGACAGTAAGGGCCTCATTGAATAAATGGGACCTCCTGAAACTGAGAAGCTTCTGTAAAGCAAAGGACACTGTCGCTAAGACAGAAAGGCAACCCACTGACTGGGAGAAGATCTTCACCAACCCCGCAACTGACAAAGGTCTGATCTCCAAAATACATAAAGAACTCAAGAAACTAGACCGTAAAAGGCTAAGCAACCCAATTATAAAATGGGGCACTGAGCTGAACAGAGATCTCTCAACAGAAGAAGTTCAAATGGCCAAAAGACACCTAAGGTCATGCTCAACTTCCTTAGAGATCAGGGAAATGCAAATCAAGACAACTTTAAGATACCATCTTACACCTGTCAGATTGGCTAAAATCAAAAACACCAATGATAGCCTTTGCTGGAGAGGTTGTGGAGAAAGGGGTACACTCATCCACTGCTGGTGGGAATGCAAACTTGTGCAACCACTCTGGAAAGCAGTGTGGAGGTTTCTCAGGAAATTCGGGATCAACCTACCACTGGACCCAGCAATACCACTCTTGGGAATATATCCAAGAGAGGCCTTATCTTACAACAAAAGTATATGCTCTACTATGTTCATAGCAGCATTGTTTGTAATAGCCAGAACCTGGAAACAACCTAGATGCCCTTCAATTGAAGAATGGATGAAGAAAGTATGGAATATATACATATTAGAGTACTACTCAGCAGTAAAAAACAAGGACTTCTTGAAGTTTGCAGGCAAATGGATGGAAATAGAAAGCACTATCCTGAGTGAGGTAAGCCAGACCCAAAAAGAGGAACATGGGATGTACTCACTCATATTTGGCTTCTAGCCATAAAGAAAGGACATTGAGCCTATAATTCGGGTTCTTAGAGAAGCTAAATAAGAAGGAGAACCCAAAGAAAAACATATAGGCATCCTCCTGAACATTAACCTTCATCAGGCGATGAAAAGAGACAGAGACAGAGACCCACATTGGAGCACCGGACTGAAACCTCAAGGTCCAAACAGAAGGAGAGAGAGCACAAGCAAGGAACTCAGGACCACGAGGGGTGCACCCACACACTGAGACAATGGGGATGTTCTATCGGGAACTCACCAAGGCCAGCTGGCCTGGGTCTGAAAAAGCCTGGGTTAAAACTGGTCTCGCTGAACATAGTGGACAATGAGGACTACTGAGACCTCAAGAACAATGGCAATGGGTTTTGATCCTACTGCACGTATTGGCTTTGTGGGAGCCTAGGCAGTTTGGATGCTCACCTTACTAGACCTGGATGGAGGTGGGTGGTCCTTGGACTTCCCACAGGACAGGGAACCCTGTTTGCTCTTTGTGCTGACGAGGGAGGGGAACTTGATTGGGGGAGGGGGAGGGAAAGGGGAGGCAGCGGTGGGGAAGAGACAGAAGTGTTTAATAATAAAAAAAATAAATAAAATATAATGTTTTAATTTTACTGAAAGTATTTTCTTCATCCACAGAGTGTATTCTGAACAATGTTTTTCTGCCCTCATCTCATCTGAGAGTTTCCCCTGCACTCATCCAAATAATGACAAGCAGAGGTCTTAGGACCATTTATAAAGACACTTACGTACTGAACTCATGGCATTCTTTTTCATATATACAAAGAATGAATTAAAAACCATAATTTCCAATACATTTTGCTCAGGTAATGTAAATAATATCAAAACTTCAATTGAATAAAAATACTATTTAAGTATGTGTAGTCACTTGAAAGTGGACTTGCTTCCAATGGGTCATGTGTTTAAACTTTGTTCTCTATCTGATGGTGCTCTTTAGAGATGCTGTGGGATGCTTGAGAGGTGGTGCCTCAGGAGGAACTGTGTCACTGGGTGTGGATCTTGAATTCTTATACAACAATTCTCTCTGTGATTTATTCTCTACTTGCAGAATGCAGGTGCAGTATGAGAAGTCCTGTGTGCCGTGCCTTCCTGTCATGGTGGACTGTGCCCCTAACACCTTCACTCAAATAGACCCGTTGTTTCTGCAGTGGCTTCCTGTTAGGAATATTTCACAGAATAGGAAAATAACCAGTGCAGCAATAAATGAAAATATTTTATCTATAAGTAGTAGTACAAAGCCTACCTGGGAATGGGTGATGTGATATGTAATGGTGCATGGCTTGAGCACTCAGCTACAAAGAGAAAAGTTGTTTGTAGCACAAATCTAATAAACATAATCAGTACATTAAAGGTGTCAGAAATATTCACGTTCCTCAAAGTCTCAGAGAACACAGAGGAAGGGGAGGCTGGAAGAATGTAAGAGGTGGAAAAATGCCTCCATCAGATTGGTATCAGGCAAGAATTAGGCCATTTTCTTGATTAAAGATTGGTTTTGGAAGGCTTAGGCAGATTAGAAAGTGCCATCCCTGGAGAGGTGTTTCTGGATTGTATAAGAAAGAATTCTGAACAACCATTGAGAGCAAGCTGGTAAGCATTGTTTTTGTGTGATTTTTGATTCAGTTCCTACTTTCAGTCTCTTGTCTTATTACATGATTTGATTTTTCTCTATAATGATCTGTGAGAGCTAAGATGATATTATCCCTTCTCTTCCCATGATGCCTTTGGGCACGGTTTTCATCAAATACAAATTATAATCTAGAATAATTTAAAATTCTTTTGATGAGAGGACAGACATGAAAAACATAGTCAAACATGCAACCACACATGTATAAATACAGTCACATATCCCAACACAATACACAAACACATTATCAAACACACACTTGCAGACACCTATCAAATGTACATTGAAAAACATATTCACTGGTAGAAAGGATGATTTTCTTTCTTATGTACCTTTGATTGGCATTTTTTGGTTGGCCTGGACTCACGATGTAGAGCAAGTTGATATTGAACTATGAAAGATTTTTTAGTCACTGCCCCCGTGTAACTGGATTAAATGAATGCATCACTATTCCTGACATTCACATGAAGAGTCTTAAAAAATTACTTATTTTTTGAAAATATTTTCACACAATATGTTCTGATTACTATTTACCTCCTTCATTTCTTACCAGGTACTTCTTCTCTCCCACATTGTCCAGTTGCACAACTGGAAGAATTTTAAGACATTGAAGGGATTTGCCTCATGGTTTTCATTATTATCTAGGCAATAAATGGTTAAAAAAACCCACAATTACCAAAATATTTCTCCTTTAAAATCATTATACATTTATTTCTTTTATAGATAATTAATGTATACAATGTATAATGATAATATCCAGTACTAAGGAGATGGCTAGGGAGTAAAATGCCTGCCTCCCAATATGAGTATCTCAGTTTGATTCTCAGTACTTAACTAGGAACAGGAGGAGGAGGAGAATAAGGAAGAGAGAGGTGAGGTGGGAGAGGAGGGGGAAGAGGGGAGGAGGGGAAGGAAGAAATTGTATCTCCTACTGGTGGTTCCTATCCAGAGTCTGGACAACATGACATGATGACATCATCATCTACTGTGAACAAGGAAAATAAGACCAGAGTGTGCACATGAGCATTGCAGTGTCTGCCCCACACTGAAAAGAGAAATTCAGAATCTACTGAGCTGTGTTTCAGTCTCTGGTGTTTAGAGAGGAACTGGGAATCTTAGTCAGGAAGAAGAACTGGCATGTTTTCAGAGACTGGTTCAGGGAATGAAGGCCCAGAACCTGAAGCAAACCCCATTACCACAGGGCACATGACCTGGGCATGGTTGTCTAAGGATGCTGTGGTAACCTGTGTAATGCAATATTTTGAGAAAATAAGGATCTCCTGAGTAAACACACAAGCACTCAGACATAAACATAGAAACAAGGCAGAGATCAACCTACACAAGGTCAGGCATACAATAACAGGCAGATATGTATTAAAAACTTGGTATAGGAGGTTCTTCTGTTCATGTGTTACTTTTATTGGTAAATGAATAAAGAAACTGCTTTGGGCCTGATAGGGCAAAACTTAGGTATGCAGAGAAGACAGAACTGAATGCTATGAAGAAGGGCAGAGTGAGAGATGCCATGGATCTTCTGCCTGAGACGGATGCTGGTTATAATCTTGCCGGTAGACTACAGTCACATCGTGATACACAGATTAATAAAAATGGGTTAAATTAAGATGTAAGAATGAGCCAATAAGAAACTAGACCTAATGGGCCAAGCAGTGTTTTAATAAATACAGTCTCTGTGTGGTTATTTCAGGGCTAAGCTAGTCAGGTGACCAGGAAGAACAAGTAGCCCCTCATTATGTAACAAAAAAACTCATGTTGCTTGAAAATATTTCGTTTCTGTCTGTCACTCATCCTACTTAAAATGACAATATCATGCTTGTTTATGATATTGTGTGATTATATCCATTAATCAGACTACACACTCTTTTCCCTCTCACTACTTTTACTGTTCTGTCTTCTCCCTTTCTCAGGTTCTCATGTCTCTTCTCTCTTCCCTCCTCCTCTACTCCTTTTCCTTCCTCTTTGCTTCCTTCATCTGTTCACCAGAAGTGAGATTGCTGGTTAACATGGTTTTACGTGTGTAAATATCTGAGGGGCACCGTAGCATTTGCCAATGTCATAGTAGAACCATGTTCACATCAATACAGCACATGGATACTTTCCTCCATATCCCCCACACTCGTTTCATCTCTTTCTTTTGGCAAATGGCACTTACACCATTGGTTACAGGCAACTTATCTTTTAGGCTTTAATATCCTTGTCTCTGGTGATTATAGATGTTGGCCTATGCAATGTCTTCTACCTACATGAATTTGTCAAGATAAAGAACTACAATCAGAGGATGGAGGACAGGAAGTTGTCTGCTCATAAGGATATCACCTTTCACCACTGTGCTCCCTGAGCTTTCTTTTCTCCTGTGGACCCAGTTCTCACACAAGTGAGAGGAATGAGCTTTTCATGAGAAGAAAAATGAGACTCCTGTCTTGAATGAGATAACCTTTAACAGTAAGGATTGATCCTACAAGCAAAATATTTATTAATCAAAACTTTGGCTATATTTTTGATATATTATGATTTGAATCAAGGTTTCATACATACTACTCAAGAACTTAGACATTTGGTATAACTCCAAGAACTGGATGAATTTTTAAAGAAATACTATATATATATATATATATATATATATATATATATATATATATATAT
>JABTXL010019263.1:141110-192113 GCA_025134845.1 Neodon shergylaensis
AATCACAAACCAAGGAGTCCAACAATGACCACAATAAATCAAACATCTAGAGACCCTTCACCAGCACAACTCAAAGAAGGGAAACACACAAACTCTACTACTAAAAAATTGATCGGAGTTAACAACCACTGGTCATTAATATCACTTAATGTCAATGGACTCAACTCACCTATAAAAAGGCACAGGCTAAGAGATTGGATATGAAAACAGGATCCAACATTCAGCTGTTTACAAGAAACACACCTCAACCACAAAGACAGGTACCTACTTAGAGTAAAGGAATGGGAAAAGGTTTATCAAGCAAATGGACCTAAGAAACAAGCAGGTGTGGCCATACTAACTTCTAACAAAGTTGACTTCAAACTTAAATCAATCAGAAGAGATGGAGAGGGACATTTTATACTCATAACAGGAATAGTTCATCAGGATGAAGTCTCAATCCTGAATATCTATGCCCCTAATATAAAAGCACCCACATACGCAAAAGAAACATTACTAAAACTCAAGGCTGCCATCAAACCGCACACACTAATAGTAGGAGACTTCAACACTTCTCTCTCACCAATGGACAGGACAATCAGACAGAAACCCAACAGAGAAATAAGAGAATTAATGGAGGTAATGAATCAAATGGACTTAACAGACATCTACAGAACATTCCACCCAAATAGGAAAGAATATACCTTTTTTTTCTGCAGCTCATGGAACCTTCTCGAAAATTGACCACATACTCGGCAACAAAGCAAACTTCCACAATTACAAGAAAATATTCGTAACCTCCTGTGTCTTATCAGATCACCATGGATTAAAGTTAGAATTCAGCAACAATGCTACCCCTAGAAAGCCTAAAAACTCATGGAAACTGAACAGTCAACTACTGAACCACACCTGGATCAAGGAAGAAATAAAGAAATTAAATTCTTCCTTGAATTCAATGAAAATAAAGAAACAACCTACTCAAACTTATGGGACACAATGAAAGCAGTCCTAAGAGGAAAGTTCATAGCCCTAAGTGCCCACTTAAAGAAAACAGAGAAAAGCACACATTGGTGACTTAACAGCTCACCTGAAAGCTCTAGAAAAAAAGAAGCAGACTCACCTAGGAGGAGTAGAAGACTGGAAATAATCAAACTGGGGGTGGAAATCAACAAAATAGAAACACAGAAAACAATCCAAAGAATCAATGAAACAAAAAGCTGGTTCCTGGAGAAAATCAACAAGATTGATAAACCCCTATCCAAACTAATTAAACGGCAGAGAGAGAATATGCAAATTAATAAGATCAGAAATGAAAAGGGGGACATAATCACAGACACAGAGGAAATTCAGAGAATCATTAGATCTTACTACAAAAGCCTGTATGCCACAAAACTGGAAAATGTAAAAGAAATGGACACTTTTTTAGATAAATACCATATACCAAAGTTAAACCAGGACCAGGTGAACAATCTAAATAGACTGGTCAGTCGCGAAGAATTAGAAGCTGTTATCAAAAACCTCCCTACCAAAAAAAGCCCAGGTCCATATGGTTTCAATGCGGAATTCTACCAGAACTTCCAAGAAGACCTAATACCTATACTCCTTAATGTATTCCACAATATAGAAACAGAAGAGTCATTGCCAAATTCCTTTTATGAAGCTACAGTCACTCTGATACCAAAACCGCACAAAGACTCATCCAAGAAAGAGAATTACAGGCCTATCTCACTCATGAACATCGACGCAAAAATCCACAACAAAATACTGGCAAATCGTATCCAAGAACACATTAGAAAAATTATCCATTATGATCAAGTAGGTTTCATCCCAGAGATGCAAGGCTGGTTCAACATACGAAAATCTATCAACGTAATCCATCATATAAATAAACTGAAAGAAAAAAACATATGATTATTTCATTAGATGCTGAAAAAGCTTTTGACAATATTCAACATCCCTTTATGATAAAAGTCTTGGAGAGATTAGGGATACAAGGGTCACACCTAAATATAATAAAAGCTATTTACAGCAAGCCGGCAGCTGACATCAAATTAAACTGGGAGAAAATCAAAACCATCCCACTGAAATCAGGAACACGACAAGGCTGTCCACTCTCTCCATACCTCTTCAATATAGTGCTTGAAATTTTAGCAATAGCAATAAGACAACATAAGGGGATCAAGGGGATTCGAATTGGAAAGGAAGAAGTTAAACTTTTGTTATTTGCAGATGATATGATTGTGTACATAAGCGACCCCAAAAACTCTACCAAAGAACTCCTACAGCTGATAATCACCTTTAATAATGTGGCCGGATACAAGATCAACTCCAAAATATCAGTCGCCCTCCTATACACAAAGGATATGGAAGCAGAGAGGGAAATCAGAGAAGCATCAACTTTCACGATAGCCACAAAAAGCATAAAATATCTTGGGGTAGTTCTAACCAAGGAAGTGAAAGATCTATTTGACAAGACCTTTAAGGCATTGAAGAAAGAAATTGAAGAGGATACCAGAAAATGGAAGGATCTCCCTTGCTCTTGGATTGGGAGGATCAACATAGTAAAAATGGCAATTCTACCAAAAGCAATTTATAGATTCAATGAAATACCCATCAAGGTCCCATCAAAATTCTTCACAGATCTTGAGAGGACAATAAACTTCATATAGAAAAACAAAAAACCCAGGATAGCCAAAACAATCTTATACAATAAAAGAACTTCTGGATGCATTACCATCCCTGACTTCATACACTATTACAGAGCTACAGTAATAAAAACAGTATGATATTGGTATAAAAACAGAGAAGTCGACCAATGGAATCGTATAGAAGACCCGGATTTTAACCCACAAACCTATGAACACCTGATTTTTGATAAAGGAGCTAAAAGTATACAATGGAAGAAAGAAAGCATCTTCAACAAATGGTGCTGGCACAACTGGTTGTCAACCTGTAGAAGAATGAAAATAGACCCGTATCTATCACCATGCACAAAACTCAAGTCCAAATGGATCAAAGACCTCAATATCAATCTGAACACACTGAACCTGATAGAAAAAAAAGTGGGAAGTACCCTACAACAGATGGGCACAGGCGATCGCTTCCTAGGTATAACCCTAGCAGCACAGACATTAAGGGCAACATTGAATAAGTGGGACCCACTGAAACTGAGAAGCTTCTATAAAGCAAAGGACACTGTCACTAAGACAAAAAGACAACCCAATGACTGGGAGAAGATCTTCACCAACCCTGCAACAGACAAAGGTCTGATCTCCAAAGTATATAAAGAACTCAGGAAACTAGACTTTAAAATGCTAATTAACCCAATTAAAAAATGGGGCACTGATCTGAACAGAGAATTCTCAACAGAAGAAGTTCAAATGGCCAAAAGACACTTAAGGTCATGCTCAACCTCCTTAGCGATCAGGGAAATGCAAATCAAAACAACTTTGAGATATCATCTTACACCTGTCAGAATGGCTAAAATAAAAAACACCAATGATAGCCTTTGTTGGAGAGGTTGTGGAGAAAGGGGTACCCTCATCCATTGCTGGTGGGAATGCAAACTTGTGCAACCACTTTGGAAATCAGTGTGGCGGTTTCTCAGGAAATTCGTGATCAACCTACCCCTGGACCCAGCAATGCCACTCTTGGGAATATACCCAAGAGAAGACCGATCATATGACAAGGGCATTTGTTCTACTATGTTCATAGCAGCATTATTTGTAATAGCCAGAACCTGGAAACAACCTAGATATCCTTCAATGGAAGAATGGATGAAGAAAGTGTGGAATATATACACATTAGAGTACTACTCAGCGGTAAAAAACAATGACTTCTCGAATTTTGCATGCAAATGGATGGAAATAGAAAACACTATCCTGAGTGAGGTAACCCAGACCCAAAAAGATGAACATGGAATGTACTCACTCATAATTGGTTTCTAGCCACAAATAAAGGTCATTGAGTCTACAATTTGATATCCTAAAGATGCTAAATAAGAAGGTGAACCCAAAGAAAAACATATAGCTAACCTCCTGGGTATGGGAAGTAGACAAGAATGCCGGGCAAAAAATTGGGACCTTGGGGGTGGAGTGGGAGGGGGGTAAGGGGAGATGGGGAGAGAAAAGGGAGAAGGGGAGGATGGGGGGAACTTGGGGAAACGGGATGATTGGGATAAAGGAAGGCTGGATAGGGGAGCAGAGAAGCACATTTCTTCATTAAGGGAGCCATCTTAGGGTTGGCAAGAGACTTGGACCTAGAGGGGCTCCCAGGTGCCCAGGGAGATGTCCCCAGTTAGTTCCTGGGGCAGCTGAGTATAGGGAACCTGAAATGACCCTATCCTATAGCCATAGTGATGAATATCTTGCATATCACCATAGAACCTTCATCTGGCGATGGATGGAGATAGAGACAGAGACCCACACTGGAGCACCGGACTGAGCTCCCATTGTCCCAATGAGGAGCGGAAGGAGGGAGAACATGAGCAAAGAAGTCAGGACCACAAGGAGTGCACCCACTCACGGAGACAGTGGGGCTGATCTATTGGGAGCTCACCAAGGCCAGCTGGACTGTGACTGAAAAAGCATGGGATAAAACCGGACTCTCTGAACATGGCGGACAATGAGGGCTGATGAGAAGCCAAGGACAATGGCATGGGGTTTTGTTCCTACTTCATGTTCTGGCCTTGTGGGAGCCTAGCCAGTTTGGATGTTCACCTTCCTAGACCAGGATGGAAGGGGGAGTATTTTGGACTTTCCACAGGGCAGGGAACCCTGACTGCTCTTCAGGCTGGGGGGGGAGGGGGAGAGGAGTGGGGGGAGGGGGAAAGGAGTGGGGGGAGGGGAAGGAGTGGGAGGAGGGCGAGGGGAATGGGAGGCTGGGAGGAGGCTACAAAAATTTTTTTTCAATAAAAAAAAGAAAGAAAAAAAAGAATTACTGTAGAGAGAATCTTAGAATGTGATGTGGAGATGCAGCCCAGACACAGAGGAGTCCATCCCTTTATGCCTCTCTGATCAGGCTCCTCTGTGGCCCGGAGCTTTGTGTGCTCTCAGCGCCACCTGCTGGTCCTGTGCACCTTGCATGTAGGTTTGTGTCTGAGTTCACAGTAGCTTTCACTCACTGTGCCTCTTGCACAGTAATACATGGCTGTGTCCTCAGACTTCAGACTGCTCATTTCCAGGTATAGGGTGTTCTTGGCATCGTCTCTGGAGGTGGTGAATTGGCCTTTCACAGCGTCGGCATAGTAGATGTTATTACTATCATAAATAGATGCGATCCATTCCAGGCCCTTCCCTGGAGCCTGGCGGACCCAGTTCATCCAGCGGTTACTGAAGGTGAATCCAGAGGCCACACAGGAGAGTTTCAGGGACTTTCCAGGTTCAACCAAGCCTCCTCCCGACTGCACAAGCTGAACCTCACTTTGGACACCTGCAAACACAGATATTGCTGATTAGAAAATCCTCACAAAATCCAATTTTCTTCTTCTTCATGTTTACAGATGCACACAGCATCTGGTTTCCATAAATTACCATTTAAAACCATGGCAAGGAAAAGCCAACTGATCCCCAAGTCCATGGTGAATGGTCTCTGACCAGTGGTGATCAGTGAATGGGAGGACCAGAGAACTCAGGTCTGGACTCCTCTGTCTGAGCTGCAGAGTCAGGGCAGTGCTGGTTTTCATTGGCACAGAGAATCCTCATTTGCATGTCTTTGAGCTCTAGTTGCTCTGGTGTTGGAGTCTTGAAGGAAGGCATTGCTCATAACAGAAATAGGGCATCAAAATCAACGATGGCAGTTACAGAAATTGACATAAAATTGTAGTTTTGGATTCAAATTTTCCTTGTGAAGAATTCACAACACTCTTGTTAGTTTCTTTATGTGTGTGCACAGAACATGTGGATATATACTATCAGGTCTCCTTGGTACACATATGATATTAAGTGTGCCAAACACAAATGTGTCTACACGGGAGTTCAGTTTTTCCTTACTTTCTGGCCTGGAAATGGATTCTCCCTGATGTGGCTCTTGACAAGGTCACAACACTCAGATGCCGTTAGCATAACTCAGTCTCTGTTGCAAGAACACTTGGGAATTTTCTGAATTTTACTTATTTTTGAGACCATGCTGTTCTCATGCTATAGGAGAATTGCAAGTGAGATATCCCTTGTCACTCTTTCTCTCCACTGCTTTGCACTTGCTAGGGAGACCTATTTCCATTTGCATCAAATGCAGTTTTATTTTCCATTCTGAATTTCTCTCTTTGATTCCTTTAAACTCCTACTCCTCTGTTACTTCTTCCATCTTTACACCAGGCAGCTCATGACTGTCTTTATTTTGTGTTAGAATAGTTTTTATTTACCTAATAATATAATTATCAAAACCCAGAATTTTGATTAAATTTTAGGATGAACTTGTTGTTATTTAACCATTTGTCTGTTTTCCCTCCTGTTCATTAACTTTCCATCATCACTGTCAGTTTTTTTTTCTTTAACAGCACCAACATTACCCTGTGCTTCATTCTCCTTGTCCCTCACTTAAGGTGTCTTCCTTTCCTAGGGTTCCCCTTCTACTTAAATGTTCTATAAAGCAGATGCCAGAACACCTAACACAACGAATCTAGGTTCTGAATATGAAAGAAACAGGTAGTCTGTTTCTTTTTAATATTTGTTTATATTTTATGACATAACTGTTTCTAGTTCCACTTACACTCTTCCAAGTCTCAGAGAACACTGAGGAGAGGGAGTAGAAAGAATGTAAGAGGCTGAGCATAAAGAAGAGCGCTGTTGACTTCTGCATTTGACCTGGCTCTCACATAATGAACTCATAATGGCAGTTGTTGTTTTCTGTGTAAGCATACCTAAGACCAAGGCAGTCAAAACCATTGCATAGATTTTTTCTAGGCCTTCCCTCTTACTAATGATCTGTTGAATATAGATCTTTCCTGAAAACTGAGACACTTTCTTTTTAAGAATGTGATCATTAGTAGGTTTCTTATACTACAGTGCCTGGCTACACACGCATGCACACATGGGCAGCATCAACATGGCTTACAGAGGTCAATAAGTTGTGAAACACTTATTTTGGGGATGATTAGGGGTAGCTGAAAGGGAAATAGGGTACAAATGTGATTATATTTAATTGTATATATTTTGGGTATGCAATTCCTCAAAATGAAGAAAGACTAGTACCCATCTAATAGATGAATTGTTTTGAAACTAAATCCCCAAAGGAAATGCTTAAGAAATATACTACTAAATATGAAAGAAATGGGTAAGCAAGGCAACCTTTAGAAGTAGAAATGGTGATGAAGGTTTATCCACATTTTATTTCGAACCACACTGAAGTACCTTGATAACAAATTCAGCATGGCACCAGCTCAGATGCTGACATATGGGGTCTAGGAGAGGAGCTACAGACCATAGGTGGCTGATGGTGCTTGTGGAGGTGCCCAGGGCATAGTAAGGATTTGCAAGGTAAATACAGGGGTTCTCTTAGGCATACATGGGTCATCTGTCAGGTAGAAAGCAGGGCACTGTGCAATTTGAATGTGGGTGAATCAGTAGAACATGTCCAGGGTAATAGATGGGGTGATAGCTGCATTTTGAGAAGAGATCGGAGGTCAAGAAGAGGAGCAAATTTACTACTTGGATTTTCTAGCCAGGTTGTGCAAATGATGGATCCCTATACAGTGAAGACATAACTTTAGGGATTCCTCACAGAGAGATGATAGAAAAAGAGACACAGAACACCAGGGTACTGGCAAATAGGACTTTGTGAGATCCCTTAGGGAAGATGTTATGGGAGTGATAGGTGCAAGATAGGTCATTATATTGGTGTGTTGACTTAGTGATACAAACGATGAGCACTGCTGATTTAATTCAGAATTTTTTCTATTATCCAGTGTTCCTCTATTGCCATTGTTCCTTTCTCATTAGCATTAAGAAAATTCAAGGTTAATAAAACTTTATGCAATCTATTTCCCGGGATATTTTCCATTACTTTCCGTTTATTAAACATATCCTTTAGAATTCAATTTGAGTTTTCTATAACTGCCTGACCTGTAGGATTATTTGGTATACCTGTAATATGCTTTATATTATGATAAGCAAAAAAAAATAACTGTTTCTTTTTCTTAGAGACATATGCTGGACCATTATTTGTCTTTATTTGTACAGGTATACCCTTGTTGGCCATAACTTCTAATAAATGTGTGATTACTGGAATCGGCCTTTTCTGAATCAAAGCAGTTGCCCATTGAAAACCTGAGTTCATGTCTATGGTGTGGTGTATATATTTTAATTTACCAAATTATTTAAAGTGGAACACATCCATCTGCCAGATTTCATTTTTAACATTCATTGTATGCAGGATCCATTCATCCATTGGTGCTGATCTGAACTTTAAAGCCCCAAGTATCTTTTTTGCATTCTAAGTTGATATTTTTTTTCAAAAGCCGTAGATACAACAAGTACTTATGTAGTTTCTGGGTCTGTTGCTCCTTTTTGTACACTCTGAACTGTATTGTAAAAAGTCAATAAAGGGTTCTCTCTGGCCCTGTGTAACCCTGGAATATGATTCAATTCTTTTTACTATTTCTGAATCCTGTCCCAAGCATTTAAAGCTGTTGTGTGGCATATGTACATATAGAGCCTCGTTCTGTGGGTTTGAGTTTTAGCCCTTGGCAAGAGTTTGAACTTGGAAAGCCTCAAATCCTTTTGCTTTTATATATTGTTCAAAATGTTTGCCTCTTCCCCCGAGTGACACTTGCATAGCAGCTACAGTCTGTCTTTGAGGACCACTGAAACTAATTAAAGCCAATCGTGTGGAGAGGCCTTATGGCTTGAGGCCCACATTTTCACCATTTTCTTAACAAGTGATGGCTAAAAGCCATAAGATACTATTGCTGATTTAATTTCCTTTAGAAGGCTCATACCTATAGGTTGCTACTTATATTCTTTGAATACTCTAGGGTATTTAGTACCAGATGGCTTTTCAGAGATTACCAGATAAGTAGCTAAAACTCTGGGTAAGTCATATTGAACTCTGTCATGTACTGGCAAGGCAAAATACTATTCTTGTATCTTTTCTCCCTTCTCTTCAGTTCTGATAATTTCCTCAGTTGTTTCAAATCTTTTTAACACTGCCTTTTGTAAAGTCTGAATCTCCTGTCCTGTGTTATGTTCTAGTGCCCTCATTTATTCATTTAGGTTCTGGTCCTTATTCTGCACATATAATTCCAAGGTATAAAATTTTTCCAGTAAAGATAATGTCTCATTCTTGTACATTATATGAATGGAGCGCATATTGCCTTCTTGGAGAGATTCCACATCCATTAACCTTTACCCATCATAACTTTTTAACAAATTCCAATTGTTGAACTCAACATCATGAAATTTTTTCAGATAATTTCTCAACACCTTGTGACATGGATTGAATTTTTTCTTTCAAATTAGTGTTATCCTTTTCAATGGTATTAAGTTTTTCAGATAGCTGTTTATTATTATTCTGTAAAGACTATATCATATCTAAAAGTGCCTCATTCTTGACTCTATTAACAAACCATTTCCTTAAGGAAAAATATGAAAAAATTTTAATTCCCAAAATCAAATAAATGGATGTATAAGGACAATCACACAAGCCTTGTAGAATATCAAATAAGATGTAATAAGGGAGAACGCAAAGATCAAAATGAGGAACAGGAATGGAATACAACATCCAGGTATGGCAAGAAGGGGAAGGGAGAGTGTGTGAGAGGGCCTGGATTTTTTTTTTACCCAAAGCCATTTCTAACCAGGTCCAGCCTCTCAAAGGCTATTCTCTGAAGGAAGTTCCCAATCATAACTATGGTCCCCACTTTCACTCATGGACCAGCTCCACACTGATAAATTATCAGAGAAGGACCATACAAATGTGAGAGCTAGAAGAACCATTTAATGAAGTTTTTTTTCATGAGACTTCATAAATAGTTAATCCTTCAGTAGGAGGCAGTTTGGATGTGATATCAATAAATGAAGAGAAATTCAAAACTTTATTTTAAATGAAAATGCCATTTCTATTGTTTACCCATGCAGACATGAGATGGCTGGATATCGTAGTCTTTATTTTAATTCCCTGAGTGTCCAACACATTATTTGGCAATTTCATAGTTGAACCATGTTCACATTGATAGAGCAGATTGAACCATTTATCCCATACCCACAACACTTGTTCTCATTCTTTTCCTTAGTCAATGGCAGTCTTTCTATTGGTTAAGAAGCAGTTCATCATTTAGGATTTAATTTAGATTTCCTTGGTGATTATAAATGTTGGCTTTATACACCCTCTTCTGCCCACATACCTTTTCCAAAATGAAAGACCCGAGGATCCGAAGATGGAAGGCAGAAAAATGTTCACCCAAGAGAACATTAATTGTCTTATCTTTTCTTGATCTAAGTGTTATCTTATCTTATGGATTTATCTCAGGCCAATGATAAGAATGAGTTACTCTTGAGAAGAAAATTGAGACTTCTGACTTGGGGTCTTTCTATTAATCCTATTAAATATAATTATGGGATATAAAAAGAAGTAAGAATTTCAATGGAACCCCCATAATTTTGGTACTTACATTCTATTTCAGAGGAGGATTCTTGTCTTACTGTTTATCGCATAATTTATTTATGTCAGTATGCACATATGGATAGTCCTGTGGACATAGTGTTAGATTCAAGTTCATGATACAATATCATGGAGCACATTGCCTATACTGCTTCTATGAGTGTCACTTCTCTAGCTCACACACATGATACCAGGTCCTTCCAGTCTACAGCAAGAGAGAATTCCAGAGCTGTAATTTTGGGAGACTTTGTAGGCAGCAAAAGCACTAACTAAAGCACACACTGTGAAAATCATAGAACTCAGATGTTTATGGGAAGTAATGATGAAATGCCGCGGACTGACTCTCTTGGAGATCGAAGACCGAGGGAGAACAGGGGTGAAGGCTTAGGAGAACCCAGGATTCAGCGAATGACAGACAGACACAACTCTAATGAGATTTGAATCTGCTGCAACTTTACTAAGGTTCAAGCATCACTTTTAAGAGATTACAGAAGGAAGTTGGCAG
The DNA here is from genome assembly GCA_025134845.1 of Neodon shergylaensis. Classification (NCBI taxonomy): domain Eukaryota; kingdom Metazoa; phylum Chordata; class Mammalia; order Rodentia; family Cricetidae; genus Neodon; species Neodon shergylaensis. Next base: position 152,191 of record JABTXL010019263.1, read on the forward strand.
ACATAAAAGTTTCCATAGAAAATGATTACAAATAATTAATTATTCTTAACAAGTCTTGTGGTCAGGGCCAGGTGGGCAGAGCTTTTCTTAGAAATTTGTCTCACACCACTAACTAACTGTGCTTTCTCATGGCCCTAAATCATACCTGCCCTCAAGGTAACCAAGGTAACCCAAACACCGTTCTTTAACTGTGCTTCCTCATGGCCCTAAATCATATCTGCCCTCAAGGTAACCAAGGTAACCCAAACACCATTCTTCAGGATTTCACCCCCAGGGTTTGTTTTAATATTGAATGTCTGACTTCATGTTATCACGAATATCTTGCCTTTCTTTCCTATCTAAAATGCACCAGGGGTTTCTCATTCTGGCTAGCCTTTCCATAAATGGTAACTCATGCCATTCCATACATTTTCCTTCATAATTTGTCCATCTTCTACCAAATCTCCTATCGTGAGCTCTTTCTGTTTTAGGGTATCTGTAAATTCCCCCAGAGAGCAAGCCAGAGTCTTAATCATAACATTAATAGCCTGAATCAAGGGAGGGGACTGACGCATCAGTTTCTCCGTATTCAAGGAGCCATTGGGAATGTTTCCTGGTTCCTTGAACAGATTAAGTTTTTGTCAAGAGAAAAATAGAACAGAAGAAAGGATAGCAGAGTCAATGCAAGAAACCATCGTCAGGAACAAAGTGAACGAGGTCATTGAGGCTAATCAGGCACCTCAGCTTGAGCAGACTGCCAGGGAACCGCCGGGGGCCAAGCTCCAAGAAGCACGAGCCCCTCATTTTGAGACGGCCACTACCTGAAAGGCATTTTGTCACATAGGCGAGACAGCTGTGGGTGTGGCAATGAAATATGAATACAGGAAAGCAGCTGACGTCTAGAATGTGCACACAATGGCTAAGAATTTTGTTGTCTGAGCGCACACACTACACCTGCAGAGAAATCATTATATTAGACTCTAAGTGGAAGGAAATTTTTATCAATATGTAAATGTTTAAAATTGAATTTCACAAAAATGATAATGATTGTACAATTTTATGGAATCCTATGTGTTTAGAAATAGGAAACTGTGGATAATACATGTTCCAATCTAATTTTGGAAATCACATTAATTCAGGGAATTTGTGGTTTGTCTATTGCATGTGAACAATAAGGTGGATGAATTAGAGATTATTTAAAATTCTTAAGTTTCCTTACTGAACTTATAATGCCTGTCATAATTACTGACTTCTGTTAAAATGAATCTATCTACAATCACACACACGCGTACATACACACACACACACACATATATATATATTGAAATGTATAAAATTCACGTTCTGATTTGTATAGAGCAAGAAACAAAAGATTAGCTTAAAGGGTTTGTGGAAAAAAACAGAAGCTTAGTGTAACAATAAAAAGAAATTTATCAGAATATAACAGATATGACAGGGGCTGCTAGAAGAATTCCTTGGTTATAAGAGAGTGTCGTAGGTTACATCACTAGAACACTGGCTTGTACAGCATATTCTAGAGCTTTATAACTTCTGAAGCATTCAGCTAATGTTCCTGCAATGTCCCCATCTGTCCTCAGAGCCCTCTGCTGCTCCTAAGTGTCTCTGTAGGGAGGTTTCTGCACAAGCTTATACTGTCACAGGCAGAGAAATATGGGCCTGTGTCCTCGGTTTGCAGATTGTTTGGTTTTATGTCTTGGAGGTGGTCCTGCTAATATTGAAATGGGCTTTGAGAGTTAAATTATAATCAGTGCCTTCAGCAATTCATATTCCTTCCATCTACTCCAGAGCTATTTCCAGAGACTTGCAGAATCAGCTTACACTATAACTGGTTTACGGGAACCCAGAAACAGTGCAGGTGAGATAAAGGGTCTATGAGGGATGCACTATGACAGGTCCTATCTCTGTCAGATAAACCTGTGGCATGGTATCTGGGGACAAGAAACATTACTGTTAGTCATACATGCTATAGATGACATGTCTAGGTGCTTATTCTGAAACCTGGAAATAATTACAGCTAGAATAAGTAACCAGAAAGAGTAACAGTGCCAGGCCAACAATTGTCTCCTGGAACCTAGTGAAGAGATAGGGCTTCTGAGCTAGGCTTATTTCTTTTAGCTTGAGCCTGAGAACTGTTTTGAATTGGGAAAGATTTCTGACAGAAAAAAGAAAGCACTGGGCCTGCAATTTTTCATTGTTTTGTCTTGTGCTTCTGTGATGAAAATAAATGTATACTCATGAATATTGTCTTTGCCCAGTCTGGATTTCCAATTCTGGAAAATAAGGAAACAGTTTAGAAGCAAAGCATGGGAATATTTATCATGAGTCTGCATTCACGTAGTGCATGCCGAATAGTGAACCATTTCCTAAATCCAATTTTACAACTGTTTATTTTCCAGCAGAGAATCTAAGATGGCATTAGGGTCTTGGGAATCAAAAATACTGCTTAAGAAATGTCTCAAAATTCTTTTTTGGTGTCAATGGAGACAACTTATTCTTAGCACTCATCTAAATATCCAGCTTGTGAGAAAGCAGATCATTAACATTTAGTGCATTTCAGAGGTTTATCTGAGAGGAGACCTAAGGAAGTTATTTGGGTCCATCTCCCTAGGTTCAGACTGTTCCCCTTTCATTTTAGCTATTGTACTTGGGGAATAGTCTTTGTGCCTCTTGATTTCAGTCTCACTTTCTATCTGAATATGCTTTATCTGTCCTTCTATGTCTTCCTCCTCAGCTTGTAGCACAGAACAAAATTATATTTCGAAGCATAATTATTGTGTTCTTGATAGATCAGAAGGTCCATGGGTAATAACACTTCATAAAATGTAACAGCATGCCACCAGGCTTGAGGTTTATGTTAACTGAGGTAATAAAAAAGACAGGACCCCAGATGATGGCAAGCAGTGAATAATGAAGAGGAGGACTTGCTTGTTCATGAGGAATCAAGTGCCTGGAATTGAGGATCAGTATAGAAAGTTTGTAGGAGATGTAAGTCTTTATTCTGATTCTTGATAAAATAAATCACCATGGAAGGGAAGTACAAAGCTGAATTCAAACCTTATTATCTTTGTAGATTATGCTGTTGTTATTAAGGGCCAACAGGCAACACTCCTTCCTAAGACTTTTTTTTGTTTCCTTTTGTGGTTATAAAATTTCCTGAGATAATCAATGAAAATGAGAATAGATTTATTTTGTGTCACACTTCAGTAGCACAGTTCATCCTGACAGAGCAGTCAGTATGGTAGGAACTTAAAGGAATTGGCGTCTCCCATTCTTAATCATGAAGTATAAAAGATGAATGCTGCTGCTTAATAGTGTCTCAGATGTCCACAATCTCCTGTTCATAGTGGAAATATTTATTATAGGTAACACACAGGAATGACATTTATATTGATCAGAGAACGAACAAAGCAATAAAAAAAATGATTCAAATGTGTGTTTGTATGTGCGTACGTATATATATATGACATAATATAACCTTACAGAAAGCAAGTAATTCTGATTTTTCAACACCTTATGGACCTTATGGTCTCTACATTGAGCAAAAATAGCATTATCCAGAATTTAAATTAACTTAATAGTTTACCTGTATGTGCAGTAAACTAACATAAACACACAGAAAGTACCAAAGTGAAGGATTACTGTCATTTGATTGATGAGAAGACAAAATAGCAGATGGTGATAACAGGGCTTTCTAATGTTGTTACTTTTTTCTGAAGTAGTGGAATGGGTATATAAAAAGGGATTATTGAATTGCCTTGCAGAATAATGTCTGTGTAGTGCAATAGTAGTGTCTTACATAGAGAAACTGGGAATATGTTCATTGATTCAAAATACCTGAGCAGCTCTAATCTTCCTACAAAATCTTACAGGATTTCTAGAGTACTACTGTTCTTCATTGTTTGTTAGAAACCTGAAGAAACTTGTTCTAATATCTGTGAATGAATGCTGCAGTTATGGATAGATAAACTTTCCAGGAGTGAAAGCAAAAGGACAAAAAAGCTAAGTTTCTTTCTTTCATGTGTTTTTATCAAGTCCATCATCTAACAGTGCTGCCCACATGTAACTAAGTAGGACTCATCTCAAATGATATGACACAAGGAATCATAAAATAATTGTGTGGAAGTTGGTATTGGAGGTGGGAGAGGGGGGAATACATGTGATATAAATAATATTCTCTGTTTGTAGTTTACAAAGAAAATAGGAAAAAAGTTCCTCACAAGAATACCTAGTAGGTGGTGTTTTATTTAATTTCTGATCCTGTCAAGTTGAAAACCCAGATTAATCATTACATTGTCATGCAGAAGTGTCTCTGCAGCTTCACTGTACAGCCCAAGCTTGTAGAGTGTGCTGAACCTATGGAATGTGAGTTCTACGAAATGCAGTTTAAGCTTCACACAGGGAAGAAATATAGAACAGGAACTATTAAAGGGTCATGATAAAATTTTAACACTGTAATAACAATAGTTTAATGTTTCTTATGTGTTTGCTGACATATGGAAACACCAGTTTGTACATAGTAAACTCAGTTCTGCTCCCATCTTATTAAGTCAGTTAATATAGACAGATGAATGTCATGTCAGTTGGTGCATAGATAAACGATAGATAGATGGTAGGCAGGTTGGTGCATGACTATATTACTAAATATTTGTGAATGTTAGATACATAGTTGGATTATAGCTGTCTATGACATATGATGTTGTATGAATATTTGATATTCAAATAAATCAGAACACAGGCATAGACTTGGGCATCTTTTCTTTCTAATCATGATGTGCTTTTGTGAAATCATGCTCAGCTTTCTATCCACATTTCTCTTAAGTTTGGGTGCACATACACATTTCTTACTGAAATATTTGCTTGAAATTAAAATGTCCTCATCATGCTGGTAAGTTATTACAATTCAAGCATCAATGGCAAAATAACTTCACACTCTGATGCATCTATATGTGCACACATTCTGTTAAGCACATCCTGTCTCATAGAGCATGCACACAGCCATTAGCTCCATTATATTCTGAGTGAGCAGATCCTAAACAATATAAAAAATAAACTAGAGAAAAATCTCCAGTTTTCTTCTTCATGTCTGTTCCAAATTTGATTTCTTTAGTTTGTTCTCTGCTGATAGTGCCCTCCTGATCATAAGCTCCTCCAGAAGTTTTGTGTCTGGGTTCACACAGAAGTGCCCTCACTGTGTCTCTTTCCCAACAATACATAGCAGTGTCCTCAGTGGTCACAGAGTACAGTTTGAGGAAGAACTGGTTCTCAGATGTTTCACTAATGATGAACTGTTAGCCCTTGAAGGATGGAATATAACCAGTGCCACCACTACCATTGTTTATGTAACTCACTCACTCTATGACCTTTCTTGGACCTTTCACATTGTCAGAAATCACTCTAGAACAGAGCTACAAGCCTTGTTCAATCTTTTTAAACATCACTTTTTTTCTTACAGAAAATAGTTTTGGATGTCTGCATTTATACACTATTAAAACAAACACAAGGAATCACAAATTCTTCTTTTTTGATGCCCACCACTTAAAACTGATTCTATAAAGGGTCAATCTACTGAGCATGGATCTCAAGGATATTGGAGTAGGGAGGATAAATCAAACCAACCAACCAATCAAACAAACAAACAAAGAAAAAAAACAGAATAAAGAGGACAAGGAGAAGTAGAAGGAAACTTCACCCTCAGTGGTGATACCTGTTCTGAGTCTGGACTCCATGACCTTTCAAGACCACTGTGTAATTAAATGACAGGATGTGCTGGAATTCATGTTAAACTCACACACTTGAATTAAAAGGTAAAAATGAGAGCAGACTGCACATATGAATAGCAGTGTCTGCCACACATTGAAAAGAGGAAGACAGAGACTGTTGAGCATCATGTCACCACACACACACAAACAAACACGCACACACACACACACACACGGAGAGTAGTTAGAGAGAAAATGTGAGGAGCAAAAGAGGGAGAGAAAGTGGGAGAGTGAGAGAGAGTGAGAGGCTAAGAGAGACAGGTAGACAGAGTTAAAGGGAAACAAGGAGAAACACTGTAACAAACACACACAAACCAACAGGAAAAAGAAATTGGAACAAACATTTAGACAATCAAGAATTACTACACTCTATACCTGTAGAGAAAATCCCTAAATACGATATGGAGAGGCAGTGCAGACACAGAGAAATGCAGTCTTCCATTTTTCTCTAAGCAGGCTCTCAGAGCCTGATTTCTAAGGAATCTCAGCGCCCCCTGCTGGTTCTGTGTTCCCCACAGGGGTGTTTTTGTCTGAGCTCACAGTAGCTTTCACTCACTGTGTCTGTTGCACAGTAATACATGGCTGTGTCCTCAGACCTCAGACTGCTCATTTCCAGGTAGAGAGTGTTCTTGGCATTGTCTCTGGAGATTGTGAACCGGCCCTTCACAGCGTCAGTATACCTGGTGGTACCACCATTGTAACTAATGTATGCGACCCACTCCAGCCCCTTCCCAGGAGCCTGGCGGACCCAGCTCATGTGAGCATTACTGAAGGTGAATCCAGAGGCTGCACAGGAGAGTTTTAGAGACTTTCCAGGCTGCACTAAGTCTCCCCCAGACTCCAGCAACTGCACCTCACACTGAACACCTGTAAACACAAAGAACTCTGGTTAGAAAACTGATGCAAAAGACATTTTTTTCTCTTTCTTGTGTCCACACAACACACAGTATCTCATCTTTATAAATTACCTTTAAAAAAAAGGACAGAGAAAATCAGTATAAGCCCTAAGTCCATGGTGAGCGTTCTGTGTTCAGTGCTGAACACTGACTGGGAGGACTTAGGAATACAGGGCTGGTTTCCTTTGCCAGAGGTGCAGGGTCAGGACATGCCTAGTTTTTATGGACACAATGAAGCCTTATTTGCATATTGTCCTGTCATTAACATGCTCTGTAGTTGGACTTGGGCAGAAGACAGTACTCAGAGATGATATGAGACATCATACACACTGATGAGAGTAATAGAAACTGAAGCATTAACGTATCTCTCTGTACACATTTTCCTTGTTAGGTATTTACGACACTATATTTAGCTACCTTTTCACCATATGCACAGGGAATGTTATGTTTCCATACTGTCATGACTCTTTAGGGTCAATGTGAAATTAAATAGCTCTGCACACAGCTGTGTTACTAGATATAAGCTCTGTCTGTCCCTTTGTCTTTGCTGGACATGGCTTCTTCCTGGGATCAGTCTTGCATAGGGTCACACCTACTTCTAAGTAGAACTCCTTCACTGTTTTAGGAACTTTACAGAAGTCAGTTTTACTCAGTTCTTTTTTCTCTCTTTTTTTATTACTTTAAAAATAATACCAATTAAAATTCCCACTCCCTCCCCTCATCACACTTCCCTCGTGACTCCCCCCACACCCTTCTCCTACCCCCTCCAGTCGTAAGAGAGGGCAAGGCACAACTGTCCTGGGTGAAGTCCAAGGTCTTCCCTCCTACATCCAGGCTTAGGAAGGTGTGTACCCAAAGAGGATAGGATTCCAAAAAGCCAGTACATGCAGTAGTGACAAATCTCAGTGCCATTATCATTCGCATGTCAGTCTGCCCCAATTGTCAACCACATTCAGAGTGTCAAGATTGATCCCATACTTGTTCATTCCCAGTCCAGCTGGAGTTGGTGAGCTCCCATTAGCTCAGGCACACTGTCTCAGTGAGTGAACCAACCCCTCGCAGTCCTGACTTCCTTGCTGATCCCATAGTCAGACTGATGACTATCTTGAATATCACCATATAACCTTTGTCTGGGAACAGATGGAGACAGAGACAGAGACCCACATCAGAGCACTGGACTGAGCTCCCGTGGTCCAGTTGAAGAGCAGAAGAAGGGAGAATTTTACTCAGTTCTTAGAGACGCTGTCCTCCAGCCCCAGGAATTTTTTTTTTAATTTTTTATTGAGAAAAAGAAAAGAGTTTCCACCTCTCCCCAGCCTCCCATTTCCCTCCCCCTCCTCCCACCCTTCTCCCCTCCTCCCACTCCTCTCACCCTCCCTCTCCAGTCCAAAGAGTAGTCAGGGTTCCCTTCCCTGAGGAAAGTCCAAGGTCCTCCCCCCTCTGTCCATGTCTAGGAAGGTGAACATCCATACTGGCTAGGCTCCCACAAAGCCCGAACTTGAAGTAGGATCAAAACCCAGGGCCATTGTCCTTGGCTTCTCATCAGCCCCCATTGTTCGCCATGTTCAGAGAGTCCTGTTTTATCCCATGCTTCTTCTGTCACAGTCCAGCTGGCCTTGGTGAGCTCCCAATAGATCAGCCACACTGTCTCAGTGGTTGGGTGTACCCCTCGTGGTCCTGACTTCCTTGCTCATGTTCTCCCTCCTTCCGCTCCTCATTGGGAACTTGGGAGCTCAGTCCGGTGCTCCTGTGTGGGTCTCTGTGGCTATCTCCATCCATCACCTGATGAAGGTTCTATGGTGATATGCAAGATAATCATCAGTATGGCTATAGGATAGAGTCATTTCAGGTTCTCTATCCTCAGCTGCCCAAGGAACTAACTGGGGACCTCGCCTTGGGCTCCTGGGAGCCACTCTAGGTTCAAGTCTCTTGCCAACCCTAAGGTGACTCCCTTAACTAAAAATTGTGCTTCCGTGCTCCCCTATCCAACCTTCCTTTATCCCAATCCTCCTGTTTCCCCAAGTTTCCCTCATCCTCCCCTTCTCACTTTTCTCTCCCCCTCTCCCCTTACGCCTATCCCACCCCACCCCCAAGGTCCCAATTTTTTGCCCAGCAATCTTGTCTATTTCCCATAGCAGGGATAATAACTATATGTTTTTCTTTGGGTTCACCTTGCATATCACCATAGAACCTTCATCTAGCGATGGATGGAGATAGAGACAGAGACCCACACTGGAGCATCGGACTAAGCTCCCAAAGTCCCAATGTGGAGCAGAAAAGAAGGAGAACATGAGCATGGAAGTCAGGACCACGAGAGGTGTGCCCATCCACCGAGACAGTGGGGCTGATCTATTGGGAGCTAACCAAGGCCAGCTGGACTGTGACTGAAAAAGCATGGGATAAAACCTGACTCTCCGAACATGGTGGACAATAAGGGCTGATGAGAAGCCAAGGACAATGGCATGAGGTTTTGTTCCTACTTCATGTTCTGGCTTTGTGGGAGCCTAGCCAGTTTGGATGTTCACCTTCCTAGACCTGGATGGAGGGGAGAAGACCCTGGACTTTCCACAGGGCAGGGAACCCTGACTGCTCTTCAGACTGGAGAGGGAGGGGGAGAGGAGTGGGGGGAAGGGGGAGAGGGGCAGGAGGAGGGGAGGGAAATGGGAGGCTGGGAGGAAGCAGGGATTTTTTTTCAATAAAAAAAAAACAAAAAACAAATGTACTGAGACTGTTTGTGCTCTTCACAGACTTGGGAAATATCCTGAAGCTCTCCCTGGAGAAGCACTTGGGTACAATCCTTAAAATGAAGAGCTCATCGTCCTGCTACAGCTTCTGAAATCCCCCATCACTCATTGATGCTTTCTGTAGCCCTTTGGAAGGATATTACTATTGTTCTTTTTCCTATTACTTTCACCCTAGAAATTAGTTATCTTTGTTGATTATGCTATTGTTATTAAAGGAAATCAGACAACACTCCTTCCTAGAAGTCTCAAATGACACTTTTTTATTTCCCTTTGTGGTTATAAAATTTCCTGAGAGAAATCTTTAAAAGGGAGAACAGATTTATTTTGTGTCACACTTCAGTAGCACTGTTCATCTTTTTTTTTTTAAAATACTTCTCTACTCAGAGAAGTTAACCTCATTTATTTTGATGAGAGCAGTACAAGTGTAATTTCATGTTCCCACTTCATTTTGGTGTCATACTCTTTAGAGACAACAGCATCATTGCGCTTCCAAGGGGCCGGGGAGCTCAGTGGCAGAGCATTTCCCTAGAATGACAACGTTCCTGGGTTTTGTCTCTAAGATTACATAAAAAAACAAACAAACAAAAAAAAAACCACCAAACATGAAGGGCCAAGGTCAGAAAGAGCCAACAATAAATGATTCTAATTGTCGTACTTCTAAGACGGAAAGTATGATTGGGTTGTAAATAAGTAATGTCTTAACAGAAGAGCAATGACTTATTGACTCAGGGATGAGAAACTTGAGTCTGCAGGAGTGAGCAGAAGTAGCACTGTGAGAACACACAGTGTGCATATCCCACCCCAAAGATGGCCCATTTTATCAGAGAGCACACTGAGCTTCCTTACAGGGATAGGTCCTGTTCCCCTTCTCCAGGGTGATAAGAGCATCTCTTCTCGAGTCCCCAGTTCTCCGTTCTAGCGGTACTTCCCATGCCGGTTAAAGTGTTTATAGAGATAGCGGATCCGTTTGTTGAGGTTGTGCAGGTCCTCAGCGAACATTCTGCTTCCAACCATTTTCTTCTTTCGGATATAGCGCTGCAATTCATTTCCTCTCCAGCCTCGAAGCCATACTGGGCCCTTGATCAGTTCTTTGGGGTGCTTTTCGAAGTTCCCCAGGATCCCGATGTTGTCGTAGACACAAAACAGAACCCTCTTCTCGTTCCAGCGGTCAACCACTCCCGGGGGCGGCAGCGTAAGCCTCACACGGGTCAACAGCGGTACACCCAGAGAGAAGCTTCTGCACGCCAAAGGGCATCCAGCCCCACAGGCTCCTACTTGCCACCCAAGGGAAACTCCCTGCCATTACTCTAGCGCCCGTCTACCTCGACAGAGCCCCGCACTAGCCAGAAAAATGGGGACCAGGTGTAGGTTTCAAAGACCAAGCAAAGGACAGTCTCAGCCGGGGCTCACACGGGACTGACAGCAGGAGACGCCATCTTGGGCTTTACCCAGCTAGCTTTGGGAGCCAGCACTGTTCATCTTGACAGTCAGTCAGTTGTAGTAATACGAGCGGTGGGGCTGCGTCCGCAGCACCCCAGCCGGCTGGCTAGCTTATGCCCCGAAATAACAACACACAAATTATATTCTTTTAAACACTGCTTGTCCCATTAGCTCTAGCCCTTACTGGCTAATTCTGATGTCCCGATCAACCCATTTCTAATAAACTGTGTAGCACCGGTCTTACTGGGAAAGATTCAGCATGTCTGACCTGGTGGCTTGCTTCATCGCCTGCGTCTGCCCAGGAGACGGGAGCATGACCTCTCCTCCAGAGAGCAGAGCTGTCGAGTCTGCGCTCACTTCCTCTTCCTCCCAGCATTCTGTTCTGTTTACTCCTCCCACCTATGTTTTAACCTATGAGGCCAAGCAGTTTCTTTATTACTTAACCAATGACCTTCCTCCATCAGTCAGTATTGCAGGAAATTAAAGGAGTTGGTTTCTAAAATCTTAATCATGAAGAACAAAAGATGAATGCTGTTTTTGAATAGTGTCTCAGATGTCTACAATCTCTTCTTCATAATAGAAATATTTACAATAGGTAACACATAGGAATGACATTCATATTGATCAGAGAAATATTGAGGTAATTTAATCGATGCAAGTGTGTATACATATGTATGACATAATCTTACAGAAAGCAAGAAATTCTGATTTTTTAACATTATGGACTATACATTGAGCACAAATAGCATGATCCAGAATAGGAGCTGACTTAACAATTTACTTGTATGTGCAGTAAACTAACATAAATACATAGAAAGAACTGAAGAGAAGCATGACTGTCATTTGTCTGATGAGAAGACAAAATAGTAGGTGTTGATCAAAGGACTTTCTAATATAGTCAGGTTTTTCTAAAGTAGAAGAATGGGTATAGAAAAAGGAATTATTGAATTGCCTTACAGACTAAGGTCTGTGTAGTGCAACAATAGTGTCGTACATGAAGAAGATAGAAATCTGGTGATTGTTCAGACTATAATTCAGGTACTGGAACAACTCCAATCTCACTACAAAATCCTGCAGGATTCCTGAAGAACTACTGGTTTTCACTGTATGTTGGAAGCCTGAAAAAACTGGTTCTAATATCTGTGCATGAATGCTGCAGCAATAGATAGATGAACTTGTCAGGAGTGAAAGTAAAAGATAAAAAGTTAAGTTTCTTTCTTTCATGTGCTTTTAGCTAGTCTGTCATCTAACAGTGCTGCTCACACACTTTTATCAAGTAACATGATCAAGAAGAAACAAGGAATCATAGAAGGATTGTGTGTAATTAGTATTGGAGATGGGAGAGAGAGGAGTAGACACGACATAAATGATATTCTCTGTTTGTAATTTACAAAACAAAATAAGAAAGAAGGAAAAAGTTCCTCACAGGAATGCCTAGTAGATGGTGTTTTAGTTAATTTCAGATCCTGTAAATTTGAAAACACAGAGTAATCATTAGAGAGATATACAGAAGGGAAGTTTCTATAGCTTCACTGTACAGCTCAAGCTCAGCAGTAGTAACCTGCAGAGTGTGCTGAAAAAGTCTCAAGAAATGCAGTTTAAACTTCACACAGAGAAGAAATGTAGAACAGGGACTATTAAAGTGTAATGATAAAATTTTAACACTGTATTAACAACAGTTCAATGTTTCTTTGTTGTTTATTGACACATGGAAACATTGTTTGCACATAGTAAATTTCACTTTGTCCCATCTTATTAAGTCAATTAATATAGACAGATGAATGTCATGTCAATTGGTGCATAGATATATAATAGATGATAGGCAGGTAGGTGGATGATTATATTACTAAATATTTGTGAGTGGTAGGTACATAGTTGAATCATAGATGTCTATTTTGTATGATGAATGTGTGAATAATTGCTATTTGTATAAATTAGAACACAGCCATACACATGGGCATCTTTTCCCTCTGATCATGATGTGTTTTGTGGAATCATGCTCAGCTTTCTTTCCACACTTCACTGAGGAATATTGGAGACAGAAGCTGAACCCTCAATATCCCATATCACCTCTCTAATGGAACCAATCCATTCTTTATACAGTGACCTAGCTCATAGCCTACTCAGGGGATGTGTTTAAATATGTTGATGGGAGGATATTGTGGGAGGTCCTTCCGCTCCTCCAGCCAATAGCCACTGAGAGACCAGGAGGAGATATGTGATGAACCAAATACAAGAACTCAGGGTAAGGGATCTGAGATCACCTACACAGCCCTGTGTATTTTTAGAGGTGATTTCATTACCATCATACATCCTATTTCACTATTTCACAGTTTGACTTGGTGATTTGGAGTCAAGTCTAAACAAAGCCCTCTCTAGTGAATTCTGGTTTTGATTCTACTTCTTAGGGTTTCAGCATGAGCAGCAACAATCAGATTGTGATTGGTGGTATAGGAAACTGAGTAGCCAGACATTATTACAGTCCAGAGAAAGCACTGTGGGCAGAGAATGAATTCACTCTTCACATCAGGATATGAGGAATAGTTCATTGAATATGCTGCATTTTGCTTCAACCAGTTATCAATTCCTGGTTCTGGGAATCAGTCATGGGATTGTATATCAGGGATCATGCTGACAGTCACTCTGTTTTTTAAACCTAATTACTATATGGTCATATCCTCCGTATTCACAAAATTTAATTCAATTATGGGATAAACTGTTTCTTCATTGTAGATGTATGTATGGAGATGTGCTTTGAATACCCACTTTGTCTTCTCCAGTGAGATCAATCAGAATGTTCCAATAATGTGAGGGATGATAACTCACAATGCACAAGCCTTTCCCTGAATCCTACATGTGCCACGGGTCAAATATAGATAGTATGATGATCTGCATTTTGTTCAGTTAAAGGACATACTAAATCAAGTTTTTGACACACAAGAACCCTTCAGTTGGTTCTAAACACAAAACTCAGAATCCATAACTAAAATAAAATAAAATACAATAAAATAAAGAAATGGGTGTGGCAGCAAACCAGGTATACCATATAGGGAATGTGGAGACTAAACAATCACTGAGAATATCTGGAAAATCAGACAATCCAGTCGTTGAGATCCAGGCCCATGGATAGAATTTTTCTCAAAACAAGTGTTGCAGATTGTTAGAGAAATGCTTCCTATGTCAACACACACAAACACACACACACACACACACTCGGAGAGACGGAGAGTAGTGAGAGAGAAAGAGTGAAAGAGAGAGATTGAGACAGAGACAGAGATTGAGATTGATACATATAGAGGGTAACAGGGAGAAAGAGTATAATAAATAAACACACATAACACAACAGGAAACAGAAATTCGAATAAACAATTGGACAGTCAAGGATTACTACACACAATATCTGTAGAGAAAATCCCTAAGTGATACGGAGAGACAGTGCAGACACAGAGCAGTCTAGTCTTCCATGTTTCTTTGAGCAGGCTCTTCTGTGACCCAGATTTCTAAGTGCTCTCTGCGCCCCCTGCTGGTCATGTGTTCCCCACAGGCGAGTTTTTGTGTGAGTTCACAGTAATATTCACTCACTGTGTATCTTGCACAGAAATACATGGCTGTGTCCTCAGATCTCAGACTGCTCATTTCCAGGTACAGAGTGTTCTTGGCATTGTCTCTGGAGATTGTGAACCGGCCCTTCACAGCGTCTGCATAGTAGGTGCTACTACCACTGGTTGCAACCCACTCCAACCCCTTTCCGGGAGCCTGGCGCACCCAGCCCATTGCATAACTACTGAAGGTAAATCCAGAGACTGCACAGGAGAGTTTCAGGGTCTTTCCTGGCTGCACCAATTCTCCACCAGACTCCGATAACTGCACTTCACATTGGACACCTGTAAACAAAGAATTCTGGTTAAAAAAAAACTGACACAGAATTTTTTTTCTTTCTCATGTACACACACACACACACACACACAGCATCTCATCTTTATGAATTACCTTTTAAAATAAGGACAAAGAAAACCAGTATGTGCCCTAAGTCCATGGTGAGTGGCCTGTGTTCAGTGGTGATCCCTGCCTTGGAAGACTTGGGAATCCAGGGCTGGTCTCCTTTGCCAGAGCTGAAGAGTCAGGACAGGGCTGGTTTTTATGGGCAAAGGAATGCTTATTTGCATAAGACCTGGCCAGAACTTAGTACTTAGAGTAGATATAAGGCATCATACACACTGAGAACAGTTATAGAAATTGAAGCATTAATGTAGCTCTGTGTACATAATTTCCTTGTTAGGGATTCACCACACTTTATTTTAGTTCTCTTTTTACCATATGCATGGAAAATGCTGTGTTTCCACATCATCATGTCTCTTTAAGGTCAATGTGAAATAGAAAAGCTCCACACATGGCTGTGTTTCTAAATATTAGCTCTGTCTGTCCCTCTGTCTCTGCTGGATGTGGTTTCTTCCTGAAATGAATCCTGACAGGAACACTTGAAACTTTTCTGAATTCTGCTCAGTTCTGAGAGGTGCTATCATATGCCCCAAGGACTTTGGCAAATTATACATCCCTTGTTCTGCCTGTCTTCCTCTCAGTAGAGACATATTTGTATTTGCAGCACTTAGTTGTTTGTATCCTGAAGTTATCCCTATGATCACTTTGTTCTTCCCACTCTGTCAATCCCAACTCAATACCAGGCAACACATGGCTGGCTTCATGTTGTCTTAGGTCACTTTTATTTCTGCATACTTATATTTCCATCATAATGGGGACATTTAATAATTGTCTATAACCAAACACAAAACTTCTGCATCAATTTTGTATTTTCAGAACGCTTTGTTTTTATTTTCCCAAACTCTGGTGTTTTACTTTCTATGCACTCAGTTTCTTTTTTTCACTACACCCAACTTTTTCTTTGAAAACCATTGTGTTACCCTGTGTTTTTCCCTCTCGTCCTTCACTTAAGATGTCTTTTCCTGTCTTGACTTCCATTCTAGTTCCAAGTCTACACAGCAGGAGCTAGAACACTAAACACACAGAGTCTAAAACACAAAATATAAATTCTCTATAAGGCAGAAACTTTTCTTCCCAAATCTTCAATATGTTGTGTGATATAAGATTTCTAGTCTCAATCAAATTTCTACAAGGCTCAAAGAACATTGATGAAGGAGATGTGGGAAGATTGTAAGGTGTGAAATGCTATCTTCTGGACATGACATGGATATCACAATCATGGACTCATAATGATTGTTACTGTCTGTATAACCCAAATAGGGTCAAGTCAGCCATAACCCTGGTAGAGATAGGGCTGAAATTCCTTGTTCTTACTTCTTACTGAGAAGCAGTTGGAAATATATTTTTCTGGACAAGGGATATAGTCACTCTTTTTTGAGGGTATGGTCACTGGTATGTTTCCTATGTTGCAGTGCTTGGGTTCACATACATATAGATATGAGCATCACTAACTGTGCTTAAGTAAGTAGGGACCCATGATTGGAATATGTGGGAGGAGCTGGGTAGAAAACATCGCATGTAGTGATCATAAACAGAAGGAATAGGGCTGGAGAGATGGCTCAGTGGTTAAGAGCACTGGCTGCTCTTCCAGAGGTCATGAGTTCAATTCCCAGCAACCAGATGGTGGCTCACACCCATCTGTAATGAGATCTGGTGCTCTCTTCTGGCATGTGGGAATACATGGAGGCAGAATGTTGTATACATAATAAATAAATAGATAAATCTTAAAAAATAAACAGAAGGAATAAAGGATATTACTTAAAAACTGTATGGCTGAGACTTAAAACAAAAATTCAGAAAGCAAGTGATTAAAGAATATTGGTAAATATCAAATAACTTGGTAGGCAACTTTATCTGGGACCATCTTCCCATCCAGCTAAGAACTGGTGGGTTCTTTCAGTTATGTATAAAAAATCTATTTGCAACTTTATATGGAAAAACAAAAAAAAAACCCAGGATAGCCAAAACAATCCTATACAATAAAGGAACTTCTGGAGGCATTACCGTCCCTGACTTCAACCTCTATTACAGAGCTACAGTAATGAAAACAGCTTGGTATTGGCATAAAAACAGAGCAGTCGACCAATGGAATCGAATAGAAGACCCAGATTTTAACCCACAAACCTATGAAAACCTCATTTTCGATAAAGGAGCTAAAAGTATACAATAGAAGAAAGAAAGCATCTTCAACAAATGGTGCTGGCACAACTGGATGTCAACCTGTAGAAGAATGAAAATAGATCCATATCTATCACCATGCACAAAACTCAAGTCCAAATGGATCAAAGACCTCAATATCAATCTGAACACACTGAACCTGATAGAAGAGAAAGTGGGAAGTATTATACAACATATGGGCACAGGAGATCGCTTCCTATGTATAACCCCAGCAGCACAGACATTAAGGGCAACATTGAATAAATGGGACCTCCTGAAACTGAGAAGCTGCTGTAAAGCAAAGGACACTGTCGTTAAGACAAAAAGGCAACCTACTGACTGGGAGAAGATCTTCACCAACCCCGCAACTGACAAAGGTCTGATCTCCAATATATATATAAAGAACTCAAGAAACTAGACTTTAAAATGCTAATTAACCCAATTAAAAAATGGGGCACTGAACTGAACAGAGAATACTCAACAGAAGAAATTCAAATGGCCAAAAGACACTTAAGGTCATGTTCAACCTCCTTAGCGATCAGGGAAATGCAAATCAAAGCAACTTTGTTTGTTTGTTGTTTGTTTTTGGAGACAGGGTTTCTCTGTGGCTTTGGAGTCTGTCCTGGAACTAGCTCTGTAGACCAGGCTGGTCTCGAACTCACAGAGATCTGCCTGCCTCTGCCTCCTGAGTGCTGGGATTAAAGGCATGCTCCACCATCACCCGGCTTCAAAACAACTTTGAGATATCATCTTACACCTGTCAGAATAGCTAAAATCCAAAACACCATGACAGCTTTTGCAGGAGAGCTTGAGGAGTAAAGGGTACACTCATCCCTTGCTAGTGGGAATGCAAACTTGTGCAACCTTTTTGGAAATCAGTGTGGCAGTTTCTCAGGAAATTCAGGATCAACCTACCCCAGGACTCAGCAATACCACTCTAGGGAATATACCCAAGAGATGCCCGATCATATGACAAGGGCATTTGTTCTACTATGTTCATAGCAGCATTATTTGTAATAGCCAGCACCTGGAAACAACCTAGATGTCCTTCAGTGGAAGAATCGATGAAGAAAGTGTGGAATATATACATATTAGAGTACTACTCAGCGGTAAAAAACAATAACACCTTGAATTTTGCATGCAAATGGATGGAAATAGAAAACACTATCCTGAGTGAGATGACCCAGACCAAAAAAGATGAACATGGGATGTACAAACTCATAATTGGTTTCTAGCCATAAATAAAGGACATTGAGTCTATAATTTGTGATCCTAGAGAAGCTAAATAAGAAGGTGAACCCAAAGAAAAACATATAGTTATACTTCTGGATATGGGAAGTAGACAAGATTGCTGGGCAAAAAATTGGGATCTTGGGGGTGGGGTGGGATGGGGGTAAGGGGAGATGGGGAGAGAAAAGTGAGAAGGAGAGGATGGGGGGAACTTGGGTGAATGGGATGGTTAGGATAAAGGAAGGGTGGACATGGGAGCAGGGAAGTATCTATCTTAATTAAGGGAGCCACCTTAGGGTTGGCAAGAGACTTGAACCTAGAGGGGCTCCCAGGTGCCCAGGGAGATGTCCCCAGTTAGTTCCTTGTGGAGCTGAGGAGACGGAACCTGAAATGGCCCTATCCTATAGCAATACTGATGAATAGAGAGGTTTTTGTCCAAGCTCACACTGGAGTTCTCTCACTGTGTGTCTGGCACAGTAATACCTGGCTGTGTTAGAAGTTTGCAGATTGTTCAGTTTTATGAATACATAGCTCTTAGAGGTGTAGTGATATTTTATTTGTGATCTAACAAATAAAGCTTCCTGAAACCAGAGTGCAGAACTAAGTCACTAGATAGCCATAGATGTCAGGCCATGGTGGCACACACCTTTAAATCCAGCACTAGGAAGAGAGAGGTGGACAGATCTCTGTGAGTGCAATGCTACACTGGGATACAAGAGATTGAATCTGTGTAAAACAGAAATGGAGCTCACACAAAGGCAATCCCAGCACCTGGAATGATATGCCTTTAATCCCAGCTCTAGGGTTGCAGAGACTGGCTTGACCTGGCTGGGCAGAGAGAGAAATATAAGACAGGAGGAGATAAGAGCTCAGATCCAGTCTGAGGTTTCAGTCTGAGAGGCAGTCTGAGGTTTTGGAGAGGCAGCATTCAGTCAGAGGCTTTGTAGAGACAGGATCTTCCCCATTTGGTCTGAGCATTGGTAGAGGTGAGAACTCTCTAGTGACTGAATACTCTGCTTTTCTAATCCTTCAGTTTTCGCCCCTGGTAGCTGACTCAGGATTTTTATCATTAAATACAATTAGAATTCTTGCCACAGGAGGTGTCCCTGCTGATGTTGACTTAGGATTTGAGATCATAATTATAATGTGTGCTTCCACCACTCCAGAGTCTTCACATCCACTTCAGACACTTTCCTGGAGGTTGGCAGACACAGCTTACATCATGATTGTATAATGCGAATCTACAGATAGATGGTTTAGGTGAGGGACAGGGTCTGTGAGGGCTGTAATAGACCAGTTCCTTACTCCTTCAGCTGTGCCTGAGACAGGGAACCAGGAAACAGGCACAATCATCATGATACATGCATCCCACAGATGATATGCCTGGGTCTCTTTTCTGAAACCCTGAAACACGTAAGGCTTGGAAATGTCACCAGGCAGAAGAGCAGCGCCAGGACTCCCATGCCCTACCGGAGGCCTTAGTGAGAAGGAGAATGGGGCTTCTCTTCTAAGCCTGGAATTTTAGTCTGAGTATGAAGGCTGCTTTGCATTGTGGGAAGTTGCTGAGAGGATAAAAGGAAGCACAGGTCATGGTTTATACTTTTTCCTCAGGTTTCTTAGAATTGCCCTTGAGTTTCTTAGATGACCTGGAGATAATAAACAAAAAAATTCATGTTTTGACACTGAATCCCCACTTGCATATAAATAGGAAATTGTATGATCTTGTGCAGACCTTAGATGCAAAACATTAAGTGACTCTACATTCATGCCGTGCAGATAACAGGAGATATCATATCCTCAGTGCATATTCCTGTAAATCCCAGCGGAGAGTTTAAATGGAATTTAGTCATAAGATTTACTTCAGCCTCTTTCTGATGTGAAATCAGGATTAAGGAACTACTTAAAATCCTTTCTGTTGGCATTGCAGTTAATTTTTTTTGTCACTTACCTAGAAAATTCAACTTTTGAGGATGCAACTCACAAACATTTAGTACATATTATTATTTAATTTTTTTGTTTAAGAGGAGATTCAAGGGATTGATTTTCATGCACATAAGTGGTCTCAGGGACACCACACCTGGATATTTCTTAGTTCCTATTTTCTGTGTTGCATCAGGGGCGGCGGGGTTGCGTCCCCTGCACCCTGCCGCCCGCATGGTTAGCTTTGTACCCGAAATAATTACACAGAAACGGTATTCATTTAAAGACTGCCTGGCCCATTAGTTTTAGCCTCTTAACCCATTTCTAATAATCTATGCAGCACCACGAGGTGCGCTTACCAGGGAGGATCTTAACCAGCGTCTGGCTGGCTTGGGAGCATCATGGCGACTCTCCGACTCAGCTTCCTTCTCCCCCAATCCTGTTCTGTTTACTCCACCCATCTAAGGGTTGGCCTATCAAATGGGCCTAGGCAGTTTCTTTATTAGTTAACCAATGAAAGCAACAGATAAGATACAAGACCCACCTCCATCATTTCCCCTTTTTCTGTTTAAACAAAAAAGAAAGGCTTTAACTTTAACAGTAAAATTACATATAACAAAACAGTTATCAAGTAAGAATTACAGTTACAATATTTATATCTATTTTATCTCTTATCATAACTAAGGAAAACTATAACTATTACTAACCATTCTTCAACTCCATCAAAGACTCCAGAAGGAAATAATATTACTTAAGCAAACAAGAAATCCAAAACTCTAGAAATGACAGAGACATCTCGCTGCCTGGACAGTCACCCAAAGTTCCTCTGTACCGTTGGGGCATCCATCTTTGGCCTACAGGCCCATGGTATCCAGAGACATTTCCATGAAGCAGGAAATTTCAAAGGCAGTTCAGTCACTGTCTGTTGTGTCCTGCAGAATGTCTCGTAGACTCTTTCATGAATCAGGAACCCCGAAAGATCATCTCACCTTTAGGCAAGTTCAGCAGTCCTCTCTCTGTGGGTTCTTTGTGTCCAGTTTATGCATTAGTCCAGGCAAGAGCAGTTCCTTGCCCAAATGGCTATCAAACTCCATAAGGATCCTCTTCGATGCCCATCTTCCTCTTGAAGTAGCTGGTGCTGCCAGGAGCAGACATGTCTCATTGTCATAAAAAGTCCTAAGTTATTAAAATATTTTAAATGCCATATTCTGCAGCCTTTGAGAGATATGAAGAATGCCTATCTTATTGAAATATATCTCTATATATCTAGAAAATCTAAGTAACATGACTACAAGCTTGACTATTATCCATTAACAACCTGTATTTTCTAATTATACATTACATTTTAAAATGAACTACACAATCACAATACCTTAATCAATATCAGAAATACATATACATATAACAAAATTGACCTTAAAATCCATACCAATGCAAATTATTCATATCTATATAATATCCCCCTTTAAATGTAAAAGCATATTTATAAACAATATTTGGGAACATGGGCGCAGTTTTTTCTCTCCAAACTGCTTCCTGCTGAATGGGGGCGCTGTTAATCATATCTTTCATGGGGTAACCTGTGTGCCAGGTTCATCTCAGTTGGCAGTTGAGTGAAGTAAATTTTTTGAAGATGTTCACAGCAACCTTTCAGGAGGGCGAGGTCTATCATACCAAATCGGAATAGATGCAATCCACAGGGTCACATCCTCTGTGAAAACAAAAGAAGACCCTTTCCAAAGCATCATATCCTTAGACCAAAATTCTGAAATCGTAATACCCTTATATCCATTCTGGTTTAGCTTGGCAGCCCATGTAATGAAATGTCTCTCTGTACTTAGCTCCTTCACAGTCAAAAAATTTAAAGAAAACAGAATAATACAAAGAATCCAGACTCTCTGTGAATTTTCCATTTTTACGTGGCTTATTTTTCTTTATTTCTTTTAATCTATAACTATCTGTACTCTGTCTCTTTAAAGACTTTACCCTTTTTTTAAGGCATTAACTTTATTCTCTCTCTCTCTCTATATATATTTTTCTCTCAAGCCTATGTACATTCATCCAACAGTGTGATCTTTTATGTCTGAATCTGTTTTATTGTGAATCTGTAACATTTTTTTTTTTTACTATCCAGGAGCATTTCTTAAAATGTTAAGCAGTTCTTAAAAACTTAAGTTGCACCTTGTACAGTTAATACGGTACCGCCTGTATCCGGCCCAGTCTAAAGTTTAACTGCGCGGTTATCAAAGTAATTACGGTAGGTCCTGCCTGAGGTCAGCACAGTTCAGCATGGTGGAGCTGAGCCGCTTCTGCCTCAGAGCCATCCAGTGCCCCTGAGCCACATATAGCTCCAGGCACACAGCAAGTCCACATTAGAGCCGCAATCAGCAATTTAATTCTGAGACTGAGCGTGCAGCATAGAAACTCTTTTTATCCAAGTTACAGCAAAATCTGACATACAGAGCAATGCGCAGTCTGAAAACATGTCTCAGGAATCCGCCATGCTCTTCCACCTGCCTAAGCCTGATTCTGCCCAGGTGCAGGCGGGGAGCGGGGAGCCATTAGCATGGTCTCAGAGCAGTCTCCTTTTGATCCCAAGCGGGAACACAAACATCCAGTCCCATTCAGTAAACTCTGTTTTTCCTCTGTTTAAAATTAAGCTCTCTCAGGTTTTTAAGTGGATTTAGTCCATCACGTCTGGGCGCCAATCTGTTGCATCAGGGGCGGCGGGGTTGCGTCCCCTGCACCCTGCCGCCCGCATGGTTAGCTTTGTACCCGAAATAATTACACAGAAACGGTATTCATTTAAAGACTGCCTGGCCCATTAGTTTTAGCCTCTTAACCCATTTCTAATAATCTATGCAGCACCACGAGGTGCGCTTACCAGGGAGGATCTTAACCAGCGTCTGGCTGGCTTGGGAGCATCATGGCGACTCTCTGACTCAGCTTCCTTCTCCCCCAATCCTGTTCTGTTTACTCCACCCATCTAAGGGTTGGCCTATCAAATGGGCCTAGGCAGTTTCTTTATTAGTTAACCAATGAAAGCAACAGATAAGATACAAGACCCACCTCCATCATTTCTGTTTGTCTGTGTCTCTGACACTATGTACTTTTTAATTTACTTCCTTGTCTTCTTATCACTTGAAGCACATTGCAAAAACAGGTTCCTAAATATGATTGTTGTATGGTGAGGGATGGAGAGGCAGCTCTTCATGACACCTTGTAAAAAGCAGTTACGTAGAACCAGTCTTCATGGTTATGTTACCTGAAGCAATAAAAATACAGAGAACCCTAAGTGATGACAAGAAGTGGAGAGCAGGACATGCTTGAACAATGGGAACTGTGTCTTGTGGTGAAGATCACCATAGAGAAAAGGGATTCAGGGCTTTTCTCTGTGCCTTGATAATATAAATCATCAGGGAATGGCAGAGAATAGCTCAAAACAATCTGTTCAGGAAATCCCAGAGAATATCCACCAATTCTTTCACATTGAACACCCCACATGTTGTGTTCCTTTTCCCTCTGTTCATATTCTGTATGTGAGTAGTAGTGGTGGAGATAGGTCTTAACATTGTGGAGCTGCCATCTTCTGCAAGCTCTAATTGGCACCTGCCAATAGAAGTTCTCCTGCACTTGTTCAGGATGCTCGGTTTGTTAGAAGAACATTTTCAGACATTATGCTCAGTGTGTCTCATCTTTGGTTTGTCTGATTTTTCATTGTGCTTTTTGGATTTTGTAAAAGATCACAAGAATAATTGTAGGTTTTTCATACCATCCTGGAGAACTGGTATGTGACCTCTTAGTCAAGAATTTTGTTCTTTGTTTACATCATACGGAGTTTGTGTCCACATTTTGTTCTCTTATGATTCTAGTGGTTCCCTTTCGATGGAACTTTCCAGGAGGAATTGCAAAAAAAAAGTATTCAAATGGAATGCCTTTAGGGTAAAACTGCACATTACTCACAATTATCTTCAATTTGAGAGGTGCATCTCTATACTTGAGTTTGTTTAGTCATTTAGTCATTCATGTCTAGTGGATGTTCAGTTAATGATTCCTGTTACAATGTCAGTACTATATTTTATATGTTTATGATGGTTAGAACTTTCTCAATGTAGAAAAAGCTGTGATAATATGGAAATTGCAAACCTCAGTTGGAAGAAAAGGCTCCCACAAGATTGAAGAGTAGGCAAGTCTCTAGCAGCATTTTAGAAATATTGGAATGGTGTGATTTCCTTTATATTTTTGAGGAAGGAACTGTAAAATATTTCATTTAAACAGGAAAAGAGAACTTATTGCTGAAGCAGAAATTTTATGAAGATTTAGACAAAATAAAACTTATTCAAGCTCATCTATTAATCAGTCATTCCTACTACCCTCTTTCCTCTGCTACTCACTTCTGATGACCCTTTCTGGCCCCTCCTACTCTCATGTCTCTTCTTTCCTTTCTTTCTTCCCCTCTCTTCCTGCCTCCCTGCTAAACTTCTGCTTCTTCATCTCCTCTCTCCTCTTCCCTCTCATTCTCTCCAACATCCTTTGTTCCATACTTCCTTCCATTTCCTTTTTTCTGGCTATATGCAGCACATTGTTTCTGCTATATGTGCATAATTGTTATGGCTACACTGTACCTAAAAGGCAGCACCCTACTCTATCACATTACTCCAGCAGTCTTGTGCTACCTTTCTTGGCTTTCATAACACATATGTTTGCTTTGAGGTGAGTATTCAGAGGTCACTTATTTTCAGTACTAGGGCAGTCATGGTTACATATTTTCAAGTCACACACTTCAGAAAGAGGCTTCACTGACCAAGTCTTAGAAAAGCACCAATGTATTGGTACAAATATAGAAGAGAGTGCAAGCATATGCTCCTTGACTATATACCATTAGTAGATTTTCTCATAACACTGTGACCTTTGCACTTTTGATTTTTGAACAATTTCTGTGTTCTAATTTTAAAAATGTTATAAAGTTTTAATTTTGAATCTTGATTATTCAGTAAAAATATTGAGGCTCTCAGGTGGGTGTGGCATGTACAGTTCCTCTCCCCTACATGCTGAACCATTTAATTGGCTTGGATTTGTACATATATTGTACAGGAACCCATAACAATTCAAGTGTTACTGACCATGTGATGTCAGACATAACCATCTCACAGAAATCCTCCCCATTTTATGGTACTTTCATTCTTTCAACCCACTCATCAGTGACACCCCTTGTGCCTTGTGTGAGGAATATGGAGGAGTAAGAAAGTGGGGGATGCAGGAGTTTGGATATAGACATTCTGTCTATGGACAAGCACTCACACAGTTGTCTGTTCTCAGCAGGGAACAGTCTTGGACTCTCTGCATTCAATGTGGGTTACTGTTGGCTGGAGATTCATTTTATTTGCAGGTGTAGCTACTAGTTGTTTGTCTTGTAAACACCCTTGGGTATATGATCAATATTATTTGGATTTGTTGAGTTATAAAAAAAAGAACACGAATTTGGGAGGAAAATATGTTGGGAGGGCCAAGGAGAAAGAATTGGAAGGAAAAAGTTGAGTGAGAATATGGCCAAGATAATTTGAAATTGTGTTTGAGTTCTCAAAAATATGAAAAAATCTTTTCAAAATAGTATAGTATATTTAAATTCCTTCACTGTAGAACATTAAAGGCCTCCTAAACCAATGTTCTGAGGAGCAGCTGGCTCACCAGAAGTGTCTTCCTATCCTCACAAATTGAAATCCTTTAAATCTGTACTGTGTCCATGAATGCTGGAGACATCCCTATCTCACTGGTTTTTCTTCAACAGACTCTGACAGTGTTACTCCTTTTGTTGAACACATCCTCAACTTCTCATGGAATCTGCACTACAATGAGGCACCAGTAAGGTCCAGTTCTGGGGGGAAGGATTCCCAATGGCTCCTGTGCTTTGAAGACAATTCCTTTAAACACTTCCTAGAACTCCAGGAGATGCACAGACTCTAAGGAATGTTCTGCTCACTTTCTTTCCCTTTTGTCTGACAATATTTTTTTTGATACTCAAAAGTGCTACTTCTTCCTCCCCTATCTATGATTCTTTCCAAATGAAGCAAGCAAGGCTTTTTCCTTTCTTTCTTTCTTTCTTTCTTTCTTTCTTTCTTTCTTTCTTTCTTTCTTTCTTTCCTCCCTTTTTATTATTTTTGTTACAAATGAACACATATCAAATACATATATTTGCTTTTGAAAAGATCAATTTTCTTCAGCAAAGATATGAATAATGTGTATCATATTTAATTAAAATATCTTAATGATTAGATTAAGGACCTGAGCCTATAGTTCCTATGTAGACACCACACAGTCCATCCTCATGGAAACAGATATGAAGTGAAGGTGTGTGAAAGTGAAAACCTAAGGGAGAGAATGAATTTATGTACAAGGAAAATTCTTTAGCTGGTAAAGTCAGTGGTCTGTACTGAAAAAGCATACACATAAATATATAAAAGGAAAGGTGTAAAAAATTATTCCCACACAGAGCTCCTAGCATCACAGAAGGCCCTGCATACTCCAACCAACAGAATGATACAATAGCTGTCTTAGAATGGGAGGTGAAGCACAAAGATGCCTTACCTGGTGAGTAGGACAATTACATGAGTCTCAGCTGCTATTACCAGCTGCATTGTTCCCCTAGTCTCCATGCTGGAGCCTTCTCAGAATCAATGACTTTCTTCACAAGTTATCACAAGATAGACAGTATGTTTAGTGTTTGGTCTGATGTGCACACATTGTGTGAGGACTATGTTGAGTGTAAAGCTTTCCAAGGTTCATGAGTCACTGATCATGATTGACCTTTCTTTTCAACTTGAATCCTTTCCTGTTTCAACCAGAAAACCCAACACATGCTCTGACTGTATCTAGGGAAGCACACTTTTTAGAGTCCTAAATTATTTCACCACCTGATACCATTGCCCACTGTAGACCAGTTCTTATCTGTGTGAGGGTCTCCATCTCTTTTTGGTCAGAGTACACACACACACACACACACACACACACACACACACACACATATATATATATATATATATATATATATATATATATATATCACAGTTTAAATTACTTTTTATATTTGACAAATTCAGATATGTCTACACACCACACTTGTAGAAAGATTTTCTGGGTGATGTGCAGAGGCAGCTCAGACAGATGGAGTCCAGCCCTTCATGTCCTCCTGCTCTTGTTCAGGGTGCCTTTGATCTGCCTGATTTCTCTCTGCTCCCTTCTGCTCATAAGGGTGCCCTGCAGGGAGGCTTGTGTCTAGGTTTATGCTTATTCTCCTCAATGTGAATTTTGACACAGCAATACTTGGTTTATCATAGAATTTCAGACTATCCATTATGAGGTACAGAGTATTCTTATAATTGTCTCCAAGGATGGTCAATTGGTCCTTGACAGAATTTGGATATTTTATTGAGCCACCAGTCTTCCATGTATAATATCCTTTCTAGTTCCTTTCCTGGAGTGTGGAAGATCCAGTGCATATAGTAATCCCTGAAGGTGAATCTAGAGGCACACAGTGTACTTACGGGGTTGCCAGGCTGCAATCCTCCTCCAGACTCCACTAGCTGCATCTCTCACAGGACATGGGAAAACACCATGGTTCTGCTCAGTAAACTGTTATGCATGTCCACTTTCCCTCTCACTCAAATCCACTTACAAACTCAGCATCTCTTCTTTTCCTAAATTGCTTTGTAAAAGAACAAGAAGAAAAACCCAATTCACCCTCAATTGCATGGCAAATGGTCTATGTTCAGTGATCACTGAATGGACAGAACTGGAAATCCTAGACTGGGCAACTCTTCCAGAGCTGCAGGGTTAGGTCTGGGCTGTTTTTTCTGAGCAGAATAAGGTCCTGTTTGTATTCTGCTGCTATTTGTGTTTTCTTAATCTGGGCTCAAAAGGGGGGCTATACTAAGGGCAGACTTCATATTCATGGTGGGTCCTGTAACAATGGTAGGATTCAAGAAACCCTAGCCAGTAATGTGGTTGTGTCCTGAACATATTCAACACTCAAACATCCAAGGCTCATTTATACCATTACGGCTCCTAGATAACTGAGTTACATGTTTTCAGCTCAGCAAGGAAGCCTGGTTCTCAGAAAATCATGTTTACAATTATTGAAAGCACTATAATATAATTTTTCTTAAGAAGAAAACTTGAGGCACAAGAGCATCATTTTCTGTAACTCTTCTCTAGAAATTAAGGGAGGGCAAAGGTTTTCCTGTGTTCCTTCCCACACTTTTGGCATTTCAAATTGCTCCCCTGAGAAATATCAGGATGAATTTTCCCATGTCATGACTTGAGTTCATTAAATTCTCAGGTATTTGACTAACACTCTATTGTGTCTGGTGTTTTCAGACTATGTAGAATCCTATGGTCTATCTGGTGGTGCATATGACCTCAGGTGTAGCCACATCAGGAGTCTCCTTCTTCATCACACACATGCATCTGTCCTTGTATGTACAATCTTAGTTGTGTAGAAGACACCGAGGAGGAAGAAAAACTTCACAATATATTTAGTCATTAACATATTAGTAAATCAGCCTGCAGCTAACTGAAGATCAGTGAGTGACACTGGTTGCATTTTCCTCACAGTCTCAATGATGGAGCCTCACACACATTTTATTACCAGTTCCACACCTGTGTCTGATGTGCACATATTATGTGAGAATGAAGGTGAGGGTGAAGGTCATCAGCGTTCTTGGGTCTGTGACCCTGCCTGATTTTCTTCTTTGCTCTAAATTGAATCCCAGTGCTCTCACCATGGTAAATATTGAGACTGCCTTGAGTCTAGTACCAGACTATTTCCAGAGACTTTGGCCTTTTCAGGATCTGATACCAGTCTCCATTCAGAATCACTTCCTCTTTTTGTGATGCTCTGATCAGAGGATCGCATGTATTTATAAAAGTAAGTTCTGTCATTCAATTTCTTGCCACACAAAAATCCCTGAATGGGATATATACTCCTAGTTGTCCATAAGTACAAAAAGCTTGGCATGGCAAACAACACCTCTATGATGTAGAGATACTGTTATCAATTTGGAACACTGGTCACCAAGTATAGCCAGTTGGTAAGATCTGGGGCCAATGGAATATTTGCCTCAAACATATGGTGTTGGCTGGTTGAGCAAAACATTTTATATCAACGTGTATAGAATTATACATATGCACACATACACACTAACACAAAACGTACAAACACACAGAGACCCACTGAGAGACACAGTCCAACATCCCAACAAACACAAAAAAATACAGATAGATAGATAGATAGATGGATGGATAGATGAGGGAGAGAGAGAGAGACAGAGAGAGAAGAAAAAAGGGAGTGAGTGAGAAAGGAAGAGTGAGAGAGACAAACATAATAAAAAATCACAGCACATCACAATGAAAAACATAAATTTGAATAAAAATTTTTTACACTTCAAGGATTACTATAGATTATATCTGTAGAGAGAATCTTTAAGTGTGATTTGGAGAGTCAGCCCAGACACAGAAGAGTACAGCCTTTTATGCTTCTCTGGACAGGCTCTTACTTGATCCAGATCTCTGGGTGTTCTCCGCGCCCCCTGCTGGTCATAAGCGCCCTGCAGGGAGGTCTGTGTCTGATCTCATAGTAAATTACATCAATATGAATACAGTGCAGTAATACATGGCTGTGTCCTCAGGCTTCATACCGCTCATTTCCAGGTACAGGGTGTTGGCATTGTCTCTGGAGATGGTGAATTGGTCTTTCACAGCACCAGCATTTTCGAAAGTGGTGATAGTCACTACTATCACGACTGATATCTGCGACCCATTCCAGGCCTTTCCCTGGAGCCTGGCGGGCCCAGCTCATGTAATAATCATGGAAGGTGAATCCAGAGGCTGCACAGGAGAGTTTTAAGGACCTTTCAGGCTGCACTAAGCCTCCTCCAGACTCCACAAGCTGCACCTCACACTGGCCACCTGAAAACACAGAGAATGCTGATCAGAAGACTGTCACTGAACCTATTTTTTTCTTTCTCGTGTTGATACAACACACACGACATCTCCTCTCTATTAATTACCACTTAAAGTCCCCCTCCCTCGTCAGCCCAAAGAGCAATCAGGGTTCCCTGCCCTGTGGGAAGTCCAATGACCACCACCTCCTTCCAGGTCTAGTAAGGTGAGCATCCAAACTGCCTAGGTTCCCACAAAGCCAATACGTGCAGTAGGATCAAAAACCCCTTGCCATTGTTCTTGTGGTCTCAGTAGTCCTCATTGTCCGCTATGTTCAGCTGGGGGGAAGAGACAGAAATCTTTAATAAATAAGAGAAAATAAAAAATAAAAAAAATTATTTGATGTCTTATAAAAATTAGGAGAAGAGGATAATTAGCTGTAATGTACTTTGTTCAAAATGATGCTATAGAACTAGTATTTTGTCTGCAAGGTTTAAAAATAAAATAAATTTTAAAACAAAAAAATTACCACTTAAAGTAATGACAAGAAAAGGTCAAATAAGCCACAAGTCCATGGTAAATGGCCTGTGTTCAGTGCTGATTACTGAATGTGAGGACCTGGGAATTCAGGGCTGGGCTCCTCTGCCAGAGCTGCAGGATCAGGGCAGGGCTAGTTTTCATGGGCACAGAGAAGCCTTATTTGCATGTCTTTCTGCTGTAGCAAGCTCTGGAGTTGGACCCTTGGGGGAAGGCAGTGCTCAGAGCAGATATAAGGCATCAAAGACCATGACAACAGTTACAGAAACTGACATAGTAAAGAACCCCCATGTGACCTTTTCCTTGTTAAGAATTAACCACACTTAACTAAGTTATCTCTCTCACATGTGATGAGAAGATGTTGTGTTTCCACACTGTGGTATCTCCTTTATACATCTATATAATTTAAAAGGGCCACAAACGGTTGTGTTTCTATAAGGAGCTCTGTCTTTCCCAGTCGCTGGACTAAACAAGGCTTCTCCAGAATGGGGTTCTTGGACAGGGTCATGGCAGCCTGGAGAGGTTAACATGGCTCCTTCCTTGAGACAGGAACATCTTGGAATTTTCTGAGTTTAACAAATTTGTGAGACAATGCTGTGGTCAGGAAATAAGAGGCTTACAGATGAGATAACCTTTGTCACTGCTGCTCTGCTTTTGGCCATGATGTTGACCACATCAGTATATTACATACTGGGACAATTTATAAATGTTCTGATGAAGGAACTGATGTAGGGATGGTGAATGTCTGCACAAGTTCCACCACCATCATGCACACAGGTCCACTTTTAGCTGCAGCCATACAACATAACACACATACACACACAGAGTCACAGACACAGTCACAAATCCAATTACCCCCATGTAGTCACAATTTCTAATACAATCACACATTCAAACACAAACTCACTCAAACATACACACATGCACACACACAGACAGACAGACACACACCATCACACCCACATGTAGAATCATGCATTTGCAGACAAAGGGATTGAATTTCTTTCTTCCTGTCTTTTGACATGGTCAGTCTGGTTGGCATGAACTCACTACATAGACCAGGCTAATACTGAACCATGAGAGAGTCTCTTGGTACTGTCTGTCTATTGACTAGATTAAAAGTATGCACTACAATTTCTGACCATCTCATGCACATTTTGTAAAAATTCAAAATATTTTTATAGAAAAAAATTCTTATCATTATTTCCTTCTCTCATCACTTCCCAGGTCCTTCCTCTTTTCCAACTTTCCCAACCTCATAACAGGCAGACTTTTATGGTGATTTATGGGGTCAGCCTCATGACATTCATCTTTGAACAGACAACAAATGCTTTAAAAGTCTAATTGACAATACATTTTATCATAGAAAAAAATTATATAATGCGTGTATTTGTCTTATACTTTAAAATGTTTTATTAATGTGCACAAAATATAGCACCAAAATTCAGGACTGACGATATAGCTCAGGATCAATATACCTACCTCCTAATTTGAGTAACTCAGTTGTATTCTAAGCACTTTATTATGAAGCTGGGTGTGATGGTTTATCCTGCATTCCTATAACTGGGGAGGTGGTGACAGAAAACTCTCTGTGACTTGCCATCCCACTATTTTATCTGAATCTCCAAGCTCCTGGTTCAGTGTGAGACTCTCTCAACAAATAAGGTAGATGTCAACTGAGGAATACTCCCAGGTTCAACTTATGATGTCCACAACGGTGTGCAAATATACACTGTGACAATTTGTGTTTCCATTAATTCAAACATTTCCCTACCCCTGTCTTGAATTTTGTAGCTCTTTAGAAGGAAATCATGGAAGCTGTAGACATAGGCTGACTTGCTTGTTATTCTGAAAAGTGGTATCCTCCAACAAATCTCCCTGCCAATGTGGTCAACTAAATTTGTATAAAACCTGAGAAAACTTGAAAAGAAATCCTAGACACAAAAGAACAGAGTTAAACATGGTTAGGTAGTGGCATTATCTTGAGTTGGCTCTGATTGCTCAAAGCACGCAGAGGCATGGCTCTTTTAAGAGATGTTTTCCTGATTTAGAGGGAGTAGAAAAACCTCAGCTTTTAAATGCAGGCTTTCTGGGCTGTACTGCTGGTGCAACCTCTGACTCTTTCTGGAGTTTCAGCTATGTATGGAGCATTAAAATAGGTCACAGTGTTGGTCATAGTGCTACAACTTGCTTAATGGCAACATAGACTCGCTGTGTGGCTAAAAATAGGGCTGTGAGCATGGCTCTTAGAGACAGCCACAAGTTCCGCCATGTCAGTCTGGTCGGGGCAAGCGGGCAGTGCCAATTTCCCCCTAGGAATGGCATAGCTTAAGTTCATAAGAAGTGCTTTGCTATTTAAGAAGTACTCCTCGAAGTAAAGAATTACAGATACACAATAGGTCAGATTCAGACATAAAAGACCTCTAAATGGGTCACAGTGTTGATTACATATAGGATTGGGAAAGAAAAGAAAAAGCATATAGAGAATTGAAAAATGTAATGTATAATTAAGAAATATGGGTCAATAGAGAGTCACTATAATAGTCAAACTTATAGTCATGTTAGTTTCAGATGGATAGGAATCTTCAAATTTTTCAAAGACTTCAGAATATGGCATTTTAAGTGGGCAAACAGAACCAACCAATACACAAATGCATTGGAATGTCCATATGAGAGTCACATGAAATAATTGTGCTAATCTAAACTGCGAGACACAATTTTTTAGATTGTGAATGCCAAATGGAATCTAAGAATATCAGAGCTTTGGATTTGGGATTATAATAATTCTATCAGTCATGAGACTTTTCAAAGATAGAATGAGTGAATAAAAAAATTCACCAATATCTATCAGTGAGACAAATCTGCATTAAATTCTCAAATGATAAATATTAGATTTGATACACTTCTTTTTACAAAGTTTATCAGTGATGGTGTGATGACCATTCTCTGTATGAGAGCAACAAATGACAGAAGTGTTCTCACATTATGGTGAGAGCCTTGATCATTTTGATCATCTTGGCAGAGTCCTCATCCCATTAAATCAATGAGACCACTCCTTCTTTAATCACTAGATATGAGCCTGAGTTTTCCATTCTGACCTTCTTTCCCTGATGAGATGAAGTCATCTTAAACATAGCCTCCATCCAATGCATACTAGACTCAGATTCATTTCTATTGTTTCTGTGTGGAGTGTCACACATATTAGGTGACTGTGTACTGGATAAACTTCATTGGCATTATCATTCATTGAGTGAAACTCTGCAGTGACACTGAAGCAGAGACAGAACTTGCAATCCTTTGGGACACTTGTGTCCCAAGGACTGATTTCTCACATTGCTGAACTTCTTTATAAATAAATGCAAAAGCATAGAAACATTCAGTTATCTCCAACATCTCCTATATCAGGAAGGTTTCTAGAACAAAGCGTCCTACCTCCCTTTCTCTTTTACCTTGAAGGATGCATATTTTCCTTATAGAAACGCATATGCAATACATTTTTCATTTTGTCTCTCAGAATGTTTTATCAAGAAGTAATTTAATAAAGTTACTGAAAATGAGAACCACTTTCGATTTTCAGACATGAAGTAGCCAGGGAAGATCTGATAGAAGACCCTAATCCTGGGCTTTTACCAAAAAGACTACCTGCCATATCTGCAGGAGAATAAGCCATCTTAATTTGGGTTATTATTGCTGTGATAAAATATTATGAACACACAACCTGGGAAAGAAAGTGTTTATTTGACTACACTTCTACATTGCTGTTCATCATAACAGAATTTTAGGACAGGTAATCAAGCAATCTAGGAACCTGGAAACACTAAGAGCTACTTTAGAGGGTATCAGCACAGAATGTTGGAACTGTGTTACAAACATGTTTGCTTTTTATGGAAATGACAAATTGAAAGCACAGAAAAGCCTACTTACTTGAGGCTTCAGTGTTACAACCCAATGGTTCTGGCCAGTGTAGTTGTGGATCCTGCATAAGGTTCCCATATTTGGTTAATATATTGAAACTGAAGCTTTCAGACCATGTAGAATCCTCTGGTATAATTTGAGACCACATGAACTCAGAGTTTGATCACAGCAGGAGCCTTCTTCTTCTTCATCAGATACTTATTTCTATCCTTGACTCTGAATCTCTGGGAGCACAAAGGATATGAGAACAATAAACACATCCTGAATTTAGTTCATCACTCACAGATCTGAAAACTATAAACACAAAATTCGTGGGCCATTCACTTTGGTCAAATATGTGCTTTTCATAGACTCTTGTGAAATGACAAGCTGCTGATGCCTGAAGGAACTGAGATGACCAGTGAAAATTAGTGGTGAGGTAAAAATTTGTGTTTTATGTGAGTTAAGCATACATTCTGGGACTCCATTGTTCAGGGATTGAATGTCAAGATAGGGAGATGGGTCATATAATGAGGGTCTTTGTCTTGTGAACAGCTCAGACAACTTATGGGACCTATTTTGGATAGGGTGGGTACAAGAGTTGGTAAGTGCATTCTAGTTTAAGACAAATAAGGTTTGATCAAGAAAGTCTCCTAAAAATTTTAAAATAAGAGTGGATAGCCCATATGATCCAATGATTTAGAGCAGCTCTGTTGTAATTTACTATGAGTTTTACATTCAAAATATCTTCAAGACTGCTGACTATGATGATACAACCTCACAGAGTACTCCAGGCAAGACTTGGCCATAATCCTATATTTTCCTTGGGTCCCCAAAAGTTTGTAAGTGCCCCCAATAATCAGGAAGTAGTCTAGAAAGTTATACCTGTTTCAAAAAATTAGATTATGAATGTTTGTCATTGTTTAGAGTGCTTGTTACAAGTTATAGTGGTCAGGAAGAAGCTTTATAAAAAAGATTAAATTCAGGGTTCTTGATTTGAAAAAGAAAAAGGGAATTACTGTGGGACATGTGGGGCAACCAGAGGATGAAAATTCTGAGAAGAGGAAAGATAGAGATGCAGTCACAAGACAGATGCAGAGGAAGCAAGATGAGAATGCCTTACTGAGAAAAGGTACCAAGCCATGTGGCTAAACTTAGACAAGAATTATGGGATAATTTAAGATGAAAGAACTAGTTAATAATAAGCATGAGCTATTAGGCCAAACAGCTTAAGCTAATATAAGCCTCTGTGTATTTTGGGGGCACTAAATGACTTCATGAGCAGGCAGGACGGTCACTTCCATCTAAACTTCCCTTTTTATTTGTTTTAGT
Organism: Neodon shergylaensis; assembly: GCA_025134845.1. Lineage (NCBI taxonomy): Eukaryota > Metazoa > Chordata > Mammalia > Rodentia > Cricetidae > Neodon > Neodon shergylaensis. Next base: position 188,035 of record JABTXL010019263.1, read on the forward strand.
ATTTCAGTCTTGCATCCTGCCCCCTCAGGTTCTGGAATGTTCTTCCTGTCCACTGTTCTCCAAGTAGGCATATTTACCTTTCAAAAGTACACAAATTATAAGACCTTCTGTCTTTGGTTCTCAGAAGACATCCACTAAAATATTTTAGAGTTGATTAAGTAAGACCTGTTGGAAATTGAGAAGAAATGCACAAGTCTTTCCACATAATGGTTTTCAGTTACTCGGTCATTTAATACTCTTGTGGAATTTGTGAAGCTGTTGTGGGCACGGTATGAAAGTCTCCATTCCTTCTTAGAAACATTGTCCTCACATGTTTGGATGGACTTGATAATGGCAGAGCAGTACAGAGAAGGTACAATCTCTTTGGAGAAACTGCCCTGGTTTGTGCCTACTTCTTTCACATCTCTGTGTAATGGTTGAACAGATGAATAGAGAACCCTCTTCATGCTGTTTCCCCAGAACAGCAATATCACTTAGACACACAGAAGCTAGGAGGGAAAAAAGGATTATTATGTTAACAGAAAATTCATTACACCCATTAAAGTATGATGGCAATACACAATCTAAATGCTAACAGATAAATAGAAAAGAAGCAAAAAAAAAAGGTATCCCTTCCTCGAGCAGATTAGGGTCTGTTTGCTTATGTGAAGCTCAGTGAGTATCACTAGATACATTCAGCTCAGAGCCTCAGTGCTGGAGCCTCACACAGATTTCATTAGAAGCAGCACAGTTGGGTCAATGGGTTTCATAATTTGTATGAGGATAATGGATAGTGTGAAGGTCATCTGGCTTCATGTGTCACTGACACTGCCTGGTTAATTTATTGGCTCTAACTTGAATCCTACATAGTGATTAAATCAGAGAGTCTTACTTAATTTCTGCACTGAGTCTAGGGTTCCAAAATTTCAGGAATTTTTGCTTTTTCAGAATCTGATGCTGCTCCCCATACAGAATTACCTGCCCCGTGTGATGCCCTGCACTTTGTTCAAGTCAGAGTATATCCTACATTTAAAAAATACATTTAAAATTGGACTTTGGAAAAAGCGCTGCTATTCAAGATCTAATCACACAAGACCAAAGAAATTTGTTTAGTTCTCTGTAATTACAAAAACCAGAAGATGTATTATTCAGCTAGCAATCCAATATATGGTAAATTGAGACAGTATGATCATTGGAACTTACTGGCCAACCAGTTTGGACAGTTGTTGAGATCCATGCCCAATGACAGAATTTGTTTCAAAATTATCATGTATATTGACAGAGGAAGAAATCTCATGACAACATGTACACGGACAGACAGTTACAGTCACAGACACAAATACTCACACAGACACATACAAATACAGAGATTGGCATAGAGAAACTATAATAAACAATAAACACACAGACTCACATCTCTGCAGAAAACTGAAACTTGAATCAATAAATTTGAACGAATAAACCTTTGTACACTTCAGGTATTCCTATATATTACACCTGTAGCGAGAATACCTGAATGTGATATGGAAAAGCAGCCCAGACAAAGAGGAGTGCATTCCTGTATGCCCAGGGCTCTCTGTACTCTCAGTGCCCTCTGTTGTTCCTGAATTCACTGCAGGGAATTTTGTGTCTGGGTTCACAGTACCATTCATTCACTGTGTATACATAACATGGCTGTGTCCTCAGATCTCAGACTGCTCATTTCCAGGTACACAGTCTTCTTGTCATTGTCTCCGGAGATGGTGAATTGTCCCTTCACAGTGTCAGCATAGTAGATTGTACCACTCCTACAACTAATGAGTATGACCCACTTCAGTTCCTTCCCTGGAGTCTTGGGGACCCAGTTCATTCTTTAGCTACTGAAAGTGAATTGAGAGGCTGCACAGGAGAGTTTTGGGATATTTTCAAGCTGTTCTAATCCTCCTCCAGACTCCAAAATCTCCTCCTCACATTGACAACCCACAAACACCTAGAATATTTGCCAGAAAACTGTTACTTAGACAAATATTTCCTCCTTTCATGTCCAACAGACATACAACATATCATTTCCATAAATTGCCTTTTGCAATAATGACAAGAAAACCAAGATGAGCCGAGTCCATGGGAATGGTCTCTCTTCAGTGTTAATCACTGAAAAGGAGAAACTGGAAATCCAGGAGCCATCTCCTCTTCCAGAGTTACAGGGTGGGGGCAGGGTTATGTTTTATGGACACAGAGGTTTCTTATTTGCATGTCTTCTTACTGTTGTCAGATCTGCAATTGACACTTGGCAGAGGGCAGTTCTCAAAGTAGATATAAGTCATCAAAGGCAATGATGACAGGTACAGAAATTGATACATTGTGTCATATACACCTTTCCTATGTTAAAGCTTCAGCATATTTCATTTAGTTCTCATGCTGCATGTACACAGAATATGCTGATATTACAGGTATGTCTCTTCAATACCTCCATACACAGTTTGTTTCCACACCCTAGCTCAGTTCTTTTCCCACTGTCTGGGTTGGACATGGCTCTTTCATGGTGAGGTTCTTGAACAGGATCAGACCTGCTTACAGGGAAAGCCATAATTACTTCTCTGTGATTAGAGCACATGAGACTTTTATCAGTTTTATTCATTATTGAAAGAGCAGTATGCATAGACCATCAGATGCTTTAAAATGTGGCATCCCTGTCACTATCTACCACCAGGTGTTTACTGTAGAGACATGCTGCTGTTTTCAGCAAACTCGCTTGCATTCCAATATTCTCACTTCGATTCCTTTAAACTTCCTTCCACTACTCTCTTCAACTCTCCACCAGGCTGCAAATAACTGTCTTTATGCTGTGTTAGACTGATTTCATTTCTACAATTTATGTAATTAGTACAACCAAAGTTTTCATTAATATTTATAATTACTAGAAATTTATAATACATGATTAAATTAGGTGCATAGGCACAATAACTTAAACAAGAGTAGAAATGTATATACAGTATAATAAAAATAACCTTATATTTGTATCAATACACAAAAACCCATAGTTGGCCTGGCAGTGGTGGTGCACGCCTTTAATCACAGCACTTGGGAGGCAAAGGCAGGCGGGTCTCTGTGAGTTCAAGGCCAGCCTGGTCTACAGAGGGAGTTCCAGGACAGTCTCAAAGCTACAGAGAAACCCTGTCTCAAAAAACCAAAAAAAAAATCCATACCAATGTAGAATATTTAGGCTATTAGTTGGTTTTAGTTCAAAGGTCGACTCCACAATACACCCTATTATCCCATCATTTCAATAATACATGCTCTCTTTTCACCTCAGAAAGAGATTCCTGAATCTAATATTCTTTGTTAAAGTATTTTCCTAATCATGACTTGTAACCCACTGCCTTAAATGATCACATACCTCCTTAACCCACTGAATGACAAAAAAAAATCCACCAACCTCTTGGAAACATGGGCCTCAAGTTCTCCTGCCTACTTCCTGTTGTCAGGATGACAACATCATCTTCATGGGACTCTTGAATAAACTGGGATAATGTTCAAGTCCTGGGAAAGCTAGCTGTATTATTTTTTATTTAGTCTTTCTACAAGGAGAAAATGTATAACTTATCTGAAGTCTTGATTGTGCAATCTTTGTGGCTGGACCGTCTTAGCAAATAGCTCTGAAGTTGTCCTGGATGCAGAATTTTGAGGAAACGTAATAGAGGCATTCTAAGAGGCTGGATTACCTGGGCTACTTTTTTTTTCAACTTCTTTTTTTTTATTGAGAAATAGAAAAAATTTTCCGCCTCCCCCCAGCCTCCCATTTCCCTCCCCCTCCTCCCACCCTTCTCCCCCTTCCCCAACTCCCCTCACCCTCCCTCTCCAGTACAAAGAGTAGTCAGGGTTCCCTGCCTGTGGAAAGTCAAAGGTCCTCCCCCCTCCGTCCATGTCTAGGAAGGTGAACATCCATACTGGCTAGGCTCCCACAAAGCCCAAACTTGAAGTAGGATCAAAACCCAGGGCCATTGTCCTTGGCTTCTCATCAGCCCCCATTGTTCGCCATGTTCAGAGAGTCCTGTTTTATCCCATGCTTCTTCTGTCACAGTCCAGCTGGCCTTGGTGAGCTCCCAATAGATCAGCCACAC
>JABTXL010019263.1:192513-210101 GCA_025134845.1 Neodon shergylaensis
ATATTGTTTTAGCATCTCAGCACATCCATAGTGTAGGAAAAAAGTCCTCATTGATATAAAAGGACATTGTCAAGTGCAGGGTGTTATTGAATCTCAGAGTCAGGCCATTAAATCTAAATTACTTAGAAGACTGTGCATTTGGAGGGGTTTTCTTCTTTTTAAGTTGGATGAAACACAGAGTTTAGTCTTGTGGACATTTGCTTTCCATTTTGTTTGAAGAGTTTAAGTTTTTGGTAACAGAAAAAATAGTGAGTATTGGGCTAATATTCAATCAATTGATTAAAACTTGGCTGTTGAAATAGAGCAAAAATTGACCAATGTTATAAATGCTGGCAGTATAACACCTGATAGTTGAGAACCCTTATATCACTTATCATTTGATTCAGAACAAGAGCAAAATAAACACTTCTCTTACTTCTTTAGTCTGTCCTTTCATTTAACCTTCTAAGGATTCTTGCTTTCATGCTGAATTCTGGAGCTCTGGGAAGTATGACTGATAAGCTCAGCAGGTGTAATAAAGTGCAACTGCTGTATATTACTCTAATGGAAATGCCAAGTTTCATTTATAATGGGAGGGTATCATTTGCAATCCATCAGCTATTCATTGATCAAAATATCAAGAATCTTTAATCTTATAAACATCATTTAGATAAGTTGGAGTCTTCCTCTATTTTTATAATTATTTTAGAACCCTCATAAAATTAGTTATCTTTCCATTTTTCGAGAAGCTCATTTCTGTCATGTCATCGTAACTGTGACATAATTAAGTTAATGTAATAGTCTTATTTTGGATGATTTATTTACTAGAACGTGGTTTTTGGCCTCTTGAACCTTGGTGGCCCAGATGATGATGCCATGGCTGGAACTCAGATGTATTTACATCATTCATTACATGTGTACAACAAAGAATAAGAATGAACTACTTTGACAATATCAACATAGACAGAGACACATGTTGAATTTGAGGTGAATGTCCCTTTGTAAGCTTGTGTTGACTGAAAAAAAATGGCTAAACCAAGGGAACGATTGACCAAATCTGCCTTCTTGTTTCTCATAACTTATAGACATATTAGCCTAAAAATTCTTTGCATGCCAATGTCCATTTTTACTATTAGGAAGTAAGAGAATTTCTAGAATGAAATGAAGTGTTGAGAAAGCACAGTAAAGTTATTTTTATATCAGTATCCCTATCTTAGCAGTGTTTAATTTTTAAAGATTATTCTTACTATTCACCAATTTCTTTTAGAAATAAAATTGTATATAGTCTCACTATGAAAAACATTAATAATCTTAGAATTTATGTTAACAGTATCTTTTATTTACACCCTTGGGCAGGATTATCATACATCCAAGTGATATTTATTTTTTATTTCAGGTAAATTTGCCTTGTAATTTTCACACATGTTTATTTAGACTTCTGTAATATTCTAATAAAAGTGCGCCAATAAAACTTACACGATATCCTCTATAAAATTATACAGAAATAATCCCATATAAAACCCATTGCTGGATCAAGAAATACAGCTAACAGCTACCCTGAAGAACCCTTGGATCCCTATAGCAGTTATCATCTCAAGAACTACTACTTTGTAAGGTGGGGTGGGAAGAAGGTGAAGGGAGCTGGAGGAGGGAGGAGTGGGAACTCTGATAGGTATGTAAAATGAGAAAAGATTATTTTAAAATTAAAAAAATGAAAAAGAAAAAAAAAGAATCAGAAAATGTTTGTCTAACTTGGCATTAGATACGTCACAATTTATGTCCATTATTTCTTTATGCATAGTCTTTTTACTTTTTACTGTGAGTTGCTGTGGTGGAAAATGCTCTTCACTTTAGGGAGACAGCCATCCTGTGAAAGCACTAATCATCATGTACAATATGTGTTCAATCTTCCCTGTATTTTTGAATGCTTTGGGTTATAAAAAGATTTTTTCAGGTATTATGTTTAGTATGTTTCATCTTGTGTTTGTTTGATATTTTCATTGCTGTTACAATAATCTGGGAAAGAGTATCTCAGAAATAAATGCACATTTCTTATACTATATTGGAAAACTAAGTATAAATCCACTTATTCAAATATTTTTTGTCCTATGTTATGTTTCCATTTCTGTGAAAAGACACCAAGACCACAACTGTTATAATTATGTAAAGTGGATAGATGGATACTCGCTTAATGGTTCATGTAGAATTAACAGTAGCAGACTGTCCAATTGTGCGGTGGTCAGAATCTTTTACATGATATAAACTAGGGTCATCCCATATCAGAGCACTGGACTACGCTCCCAAAGTCCAGATGAAGAAAGGAAGGAGGGAGAAGATGAACAAGGAAGGCTGGACCGCAAAGGGTTGGTCAACCCACTGAGACAGTGTACCCGAGCTAAGGGGAGCTCACCAAATCCAGCTGGACTGGGACTGAACAAGCATGGGATCAAATTGGAACCTCTGAATGTGGCTGACAATTGGGGCAGACTGAGAAGTCAATGATAATGTCACTGGGATTTGTCTCTACTGCATGTACTGGCTTTTAGGGATCCTATTCTATTTGGATGCATACCTTCCTAATTCTGGATGGAGGGGGGAGGGCCTTGGACTTCCAACAGGACAAGAAATCTAGTCCTCACTCAGGACTGGAAGGAGCGGGGAGGGTGTGTTGGGGAGCATGAGGGAAGTGGGAGGAGGGGAGGAAATGCAAATTTTGATTGGTATTATTTATAAAGTAATAAACTAACAAACAAACTAGGGTCATCACGGAAAAAGGAACCTTAGTTGGAAAACACACCCACATTAGATTAGTGTGCAGATAAGACTGTGATGTCATTTTCTTGAATAATCACTGATGTAGAAGGGCACAGACAGATGTAGATATTGCCATACATAGGCAGTTGGTGTTTGTGCATTGTATAAGGAAGCAGCCATAGACTTGGAGAACAAGTCTATGGAATTGAGTTTATTTTTGATCTCTGATTCAGTTCCCACTTTCAGATTTCTGTCTTGATTTCACAGCCTAATTTTCCTCCATGGTGGTCTGTAATATTTATGGTTACACAAACCCTTTTATTTCCATGTTGCTGACCACATCAATAGGTAGCCGACTTGGATAGTTTAAAATTTTTTTCTGAGGAGAGAATGGTGGTGAGGATGATGACAATGTGTATAACTGCAACAATAGTCACACATACAGTTACACTTTTAGGTACAGCCACACTCCACAACAAACACATTCACACTCACACGGAGTCACACTTATAGTCAAAAATAAAATTACACCCAGTCACTTTTACCGATGCAATCATACATCGAAACATACACACAGACACAGATGCATACACTCGCATGCACACACACACACACACACACACACACACACACCCCGCCACCACCATCTCCACTACCTCCACCACTACCACATTCACATGTAGTAATACTTATTCATAAGCAGTGGGTCTGAATTTCTTTATTCCTCTCTTTTTTTTACAGGGCCACTCTGCTTGGCTTGGTGTCACTATGTAGACAAAACTGATATTGAACCATGTTACTGTCTTCCTGGTGACTGAATCAAATGTGTGCATCTTCACTCCCAACCATCTCATAGAGAGTTCTTAAAATTTTGAAATAATTTTTTCATATAATATTTCTGATGATTTCAAATGATATTTCTGATCATTATTTTCTTCCCTCATCTTTTTTCATGTCTTTCCTCTTTCACAACTTGCCCAGATCCATAACAGGCATAGTTTTACAGCCAATTTTGGGACTGGACTCATGACATTCATTTTTATATTGATAATAAATGATTTGAAAATCCAGAATTGAAAATATTTTTTCTTTTAAAAATTATTATATGATGTATATGCTTGTTTAATAGTTTACAACATTTTTATTAACATTTACAATGAATAGTGCCACAAATCAGGGATGAGGAGATGGCTCAGTAGTAAGGTGCATGCCTCACTGAATGAGTACTTCAGTTTGATTTTCAGCACTTAACAACAAAGCTGGTGGTGATGATTTATCCTTATATTCTCACAACTGATGAGGTAGTGAAAGGAGCTTCTCTGGATCTTGATATCCAACCATTCTATCTAACCATCCTGAACTTCAGGTTTAGTGTGAGACTCTCAAAAAGTAAGGTAGATGTCAACTGAGGAATACGCTCAGAATCAACTTGTGTTATCTACACACATGTGCAAACATACATTGTGATAATTACTGTTTCCATTCATTTGAAAATTTTTTATGTGGTGAGATCAAGTTTATAGTTATTTAGAAACAAGTTATATATGCTGCAGACCTAGGTAGAGCTGATTGTTATAGGAAGCAAGAGCAGAACTCCTCTCATTCAATGTATACTTATTCCCACTCCAAAACTTTTATCTGCCCTTCTTACTCTAGGAACTATCATTTCTTTTCCAGTCATAATATTGCTTGTTTTAAGTGTATTAATATGAGAATTATATTTTTCTGTATATAATTCTGAATTTTTTCTTTTTAGTTTGAACTTGGTTCTTAAACTTAATACCTTATAGATGGAATACAATTACTATAACTCAGAGGTAGTCTGTTTTTCCCATTCTTTAAAATATTATATTTTACATCAGAAAATAATGTTTTGATTATAACATTCAAAAACAAATACTAGCCTCCCCAAGTTCTACTTGAGACCCAACACTTACGACTGCATGTAACACAACAGAAAAAAAAAAGTATAGGATCAAGATTTTGAGCATCAATGTCCAAAATGTAGAGTAGGAAAAAACAATAAAACCAAAGAAATAAAATGAGGCCAGGGCAAAGAAACTTCCTTCCCAGCTTGTGGCTCCCATCACAATCTAGAGTTCATTAAATAATGAAACCATCATGTACTGTAAAGATTCATGGAACATCCAGGAATCTCCCTATTTATATTCAACACCACACACTTGCATGAAATGGTAAAAAATAAGAATGTACTGTGCACATGAAAACACATTGTCTGCAACACACTGAACTGAGGAAGGCAAGGGCTACTGAGCTGTGCTCTCACTCATCGATGGTCTGATTGCCACTTTGGATCTTAAGCAGAAAGTCGATCTGGATTGTTTTTAGAGTCTTTGTAATGGGAAGAAAGGCCCAAACTGTGATGTCAAAACCCCAGTCTAAGTCTCACAGGGCAATTGACACGTAAGCTGGGCACTAGGATCAGAGGATGCTGTGGTAACCTCAGTCATGCAAACTATTAACATAGTATGAGAAAATATGCCTCTGTTAAGCAAACACAAACTCCCAGACATAGACACAGACAGACATATAACAACAGAGACAAACCTACACAAAGACATATATTCTAGAGCAATCATGTATGTATGTCAACATATTATTTGAATATCATTCTTTCTACTTAAAATATCATGTTAACTCATATTATAGCTTGATATTATTGATACATCCTAGTACACTCTCTCTCCTGTATCCACTCTGGATGACCCTGTGATTCCTGAGCTGTGTTGTCCTGTGGACTGAAATCTCAGAGAAGTGGTTGAAATGAGTTCTTCTTAAAAAAATGGGACAGTTCTTTTCATGAGAAAAGGTGTTCTAACATTTCACAGGGAGTAGTGATAATTCAAACACAACTTTTATAAATCAAAATGAATTATTAATTCTTGAAATGTTTCATTTTGAATCAAAACAGCATTTATACTCCACAAGAACTCTTCTGTCAAATTAACTCCCAACACTAAATGAGTAATTCTTTTAATAAACACTTTTTGTTGTTTTTTCAAGGCAGGGTTTCTCTGTGTAATAGTCCCAGCTGTTCTGAAACTGTCTCTGCAGAGCAGGCTGGCCTCGAATTGAAATGATCAGTCTGCCTTTGCCTCCTGACTGCTAGAATTAAAGAAGTACACAGCCACCACCAGGCAAATACATTATGTTGAGTTATGAATATATGATTCTGTGTGGACGGTGTAGTGATCATGGAGACAAACAGGTTACAGGGATATCTGGACTCACATGTGGTTATGAACTGCCCTGAATGTAGGGTTTACAATCTCCTGTTTCTTTAGTTTCTTTTAGATCTGATTCTGGTCACCACAGAATAAGTTCTGCCTTGTGTGACAGTTTTCATTTTGTTCATGTTTGAGTACACTCTAAATTTAAATGGCAACTTAGATGGGGCAGTGGAAATAGCTCTGCAGTTCAGATACTTGCAGAAGCAGAATCTTCAACTGGGATCTTAACTAGGAGCACAAGACTTCAAGGCTACAAAAAGAACTGTGAAGCAGCTAACAAGTTTTCCCATTCATGGGATGTGGAGATAACATAATCACTGGGACTTACTGATCAACCAGTCTAGCCATTTGTGATACCCTGACCATGCATGGTGTTGGACATCTTTCTATCTATGTGTTGCTTTTTTTTTTAAATTTTTATTGAGAAAAAGAAAAAAAAGTTTCCGCCTCTGCCCAGACTCCCACTTCCCTACCGCTCCTCTCACTTTTCTCCCCCTCCCCCACTCCTCTCCCTCTCACTTTCCAGTCCAAAGAGCAATCAGGGTTCCCTGCCCTGTAGAAAGTCAAAGGTCTCCCCACTCTGTCCATGTCTAGAAAGGTGAACATCTGAACTGGCTAGGCTCCCACAAAGCCAGAACATGAAGTAGGATCAAAACCCAGGGCCATTGTCCTTGGCTTCTCATCAGCCCTCATTGTTTGCCATGTTCAGAGAGTCTGGTTTTATCCCATACTTCTTCAGTCACAGTCCAGCTGGCCTTGGTGAACTCCCAAAAGATCAGCCCCACTGTCTCAGTGGGTGGGTGCACCCCTCGTGGTCCTGACTTCTTGCTCATGTTCTCCCTCCTTCTGCTCTTAATTGGGACCTTGGGAGCTCAGTCCTGTGCTCCAGTGTGGGTCTCTGTCTCTATCTCCATCCATCGCCAGATGAAGGTTCTATGGTGATATGCAAGATACTCGTCAGCATTGCTATAGGATAGAGTCATTTCAGGTTCCCTATCCTCAGCTGCCCAAGGAACTGACTGGAGACATCGCCTTGGACTCCTGGGAGCCCCTCTAGGTTCAATTCTCTTGCTAACCCTAAGGTGGCTCCCTTAACTAAGATTTGTGCTTCCCTGCTCCCCTATCCAACCTTCCTTTATCCCAATCATCCTGTTTCCGCAAGTTCCCCCCATCCTCCCCTTCTCACTTTTCTCTCCCCATCTCCCCTTACCACCATTCCACCCCACCCCAAGATCCCAATTTTTTTCCCCGGCAATTTTGTCTACCTCCCATAGCCAGGAGGATAACTATATGTTTTTCTTTGGGTTCACCTTCTTATTTAGCTTCTTTAGGATCACCAATTATAGACTCCGTTACCATTATTTATGGCTAGAAACCAATTATGAGTGAGTACATCCCATGTTCATCTTTCTGGGTCTGGGTTACCTCATTCAGGATAGTGTTTTCTATTTCCATCCATTTGCATGCAAAATTCAAGAAGTCATTGTTTTTTACCGCAGCGTAGTACTCTAATGTGTATATATTCCACAGTTTCTTCATCCATACTTTCATTGAAGGGCATCTAGGTTGTTTCCAGGTTCTGGCTATTACAAATAATACTGCTATGAACATAGTTGAACAAATGCTTTTGTCATTTGATAGGGCATCGCTTGGGTATATTCCCAAGAGTGGTATTACTGGGTCCAGGGGTAGGTTGATCCCAAATTTCCTGAGAAACCGTCACACTGATTTCCAAAGTGGTTGGACAAGTTTGCATTCCCACCAGCAATGGATGAGGGTACCCCTTCCTCCACAACCTCTCCAGCAAAGGCTATCATTGGTGTTTTTGATTTTAGCCATTCTGACTGGTGTAAGATGATATCTCAAAGTTGTTTTGATTTGCATTTCCCTGATTGCTAAGGAGGTTGAGTATAACCTTTAGTGTCTTTTGGCCATTTGAACTTCTTCTGTTGAGTATTCTCTGTTCAGTTCAGTGCCCCAATTTTTAATTGGGTTAATTAGCATTTTAAAGTCTAGTATCTTGAGTTCTCTATATATTTTGGAGATCAGACCTTTGTCTGTTGCGGGGTTGGTAAGATCTTGTCCGAGTCAGTAGGTTGCCTTTTTGTCTTAGTGACAGTGTCCTTTGCTTTACAGAAGCTTCTCAGTTTTAGTAGGTCCTATTTATTCAATGTTACCCTTAATGTTTGTGCTGCTGGGGTTATACATAGGAAGCGATCTCTTGTGCCCATATGTTGTAGGGTACTTTCCACTTTCTCTTCTATCAGGTTCAGTGTGTTTGGACTGATATCAAAGTCTTTGATCCATTTGGACTTGAGTTTTGTGCAAGGTGATAGATATGGGTCTATTTTCATTCTTCTACAGGTTGACATCAGTTGTGCCAGCACCATTTGTTGAAGATGCTTTCTTTCTTCCATTGTATACTTTTAGCTCCTTTATCAAAAATCAGGTGTTCATAGGTTTGTGGGTTAAAATCTGGGTCTTCTGTACGATTCCATTGGTTGACTTCTCTGTTTTTATGCCAGTACCACACTGATTTCATTACTGTAGGTCTGTAATAGAGTTTTATGTCAGGGGTGGTAATGCCTCCAGAAGATCCTTTATTGTATAAGATTATTTTGGCTATCCTGCGCTTTTTGTTTTTCCAATAAAGTTGGTTATTGTCCTCTCAAGATCTGTGAAGAATTTTGAAGGGACCTTGATGGGGATTGCATTGAATCTATAAATTGCCTTTGGTAGAATTGCCATTTTTACTATGTTGATCCTCCCAATCCAAGAGCAAGGGAGGTCCTTCCATTTTTCTGGTATCCTCTTTAATTTCTTTCTCCAATGCCTTAAAGTTCTTGTCAAATAGGTCTTTCACTTCCTTGGTTAGAGTTACCCCAAGATATTTTATGCTGTTTGTGGCTATCATGAAAGGTTAAGCTTCTCTGATTTCCCTCTCTGCTTCCATATCCTTTGTGTATAAGAGGGCAACTGATTTTTTGGAGTTGATCTTGTATCCGGCCACATTACTAAAGGTGTTTATCAGCTGTAAAAGTTCTTTGGTGGAGTTTTTGGGTTGCTTATATATACTATCATATCATCTTCAAATAACGAAAGTTTAACTTCTTCCTTTCCAATTCGAATCCCCTTGATCCACTTATGTTGTCTTATTGCTATTGCTAGAACGTCAAGCACTATATTGAAGAGGTATGGAGAGAGTGGACAGCCTTGTCGTGTTCCTGATTTCAGTGGGATGGTTTTGAGTTTCTCCCAGTTTAATTTGATGTCAGCTGTCGGCTTGCTGTAAATAGCTTTTATTATATTTAGGTATGAACCTTGTATACCTAATATCTCCAAGACTTTTATCATAAAGGGATGTTGAATTTTGTCAAATGCTTTTTCAGGATCTAATGAAATGATCATATGTTTTTTTTTTCTTTCAGTTTATTTATATGGTGGATTACATTGATAGATTTTCATATGTTGAACCAGTCCTGCATCTCTGGGATGAAACCTACTTGATCATAATGGATAATTTTTCTAATGTGTTCTTGTGTTCGGTTTGCCAGTATTTTTTGAGGATTTTTGCATCGATGTTCATGAGTGAGATTGGCCTGTAATTCTCTTTCTTGGTTGAGTCTTTGTGTGGTTATGGTATCAGAGTAACTGTAGCTTCATAAAAGGAATTTGGCAATGACTCTTCTGTTTTTATATTGTGAAATACATTAAGGACTATAGGTATTATGTCTTCTTGGAAGTTCTGTAGAATTCTGCATTGAAACCATCTGGTCCTGGGCTTTTTTTGATAGGGAGGTTTTTGATAATAGCTTCTAATTCTTCACGTCTAACAGGTCTATTTAGATTGTTCACCTGGTCCTGGTTTAACTTTCGTATATGGTATTTATCTAAAAAAAGTGTCCATTTCTTTTACATTTTCCAGTTTTATGGCATACAGGCATTTGTAGTAAGATCTAATGATTCTCTGAATTTCATCTGTGTCTATGGTTATGTCCCCCTTTTCATTTATGGTCTTATTAATTTGCATGTTCTCTCTCTGCCGTTTGATTCGTTTGGATAGGGGTTTATCAATCTTGTTGATTTTCTCCAGGAACCAGCTTTTTATTCCATTTATTCTTTTGATTGTTTTCTGTGATTCTATTTTGTTGATTTCAGCAATCAGTTTGATTATTTCCATTCTTCTACTCCTCTTAGGTGAGTCTGCTTCTTTTTTTTCTAGAGCTTTCAGGTGTGCTATTAAGTTTCCAATGTGTGCCTTCTCCACTTTCTTTAAGTGGGCACTTAGTGCTATGAACTTTCCTCTTAGGACTGCTTTCATAGTGTCCCATAAGTTTGAGTTTGTTGTTTCTTTATTTTCATTGAATTCAAGGAAGACTTTAATTTCTTTCTTTATTTCTTCCTTAATCCAGGTATGGTTCAGTAGTAGACTGTTCAGTTTCCATGAGTTTGTAGGCTTTCTGGGGGTAGCAATTTTGTTGAATTCTAACTTTAATCCATGGTGATCTGATAAGACACAGGTGGTTACTAATATTATTTTTTTGTAATTGTGGAAGTTTCCTTTGTTACTGAGTATGTGGTCAATTTTCGAGAAGGTTCCATGAGCTGCAGAGAAGAAGGTATATTCTTTCCTATTTGGGTGGAATATTCTATAGATGTCTGTTAAGTCCAATTTATTCATTACCTCCATTAATGCTCTAATTTCACTATTAGGTTTCTGTCTGATTGAACTGTCCATTGGTGAGAGAGGAGTGTTGAAGTCTCCTACTATTAGTGTGTGCGGTTTGATGGTTGCCTTGAGTTTTAGTAATGTTTCTTTTACGTATGTGGGTGCTTTTATATTAGGGGCATAGATATTCAGGATTGAGACTTCATCCTGATGAACTGTTCCTGTTATGAGTATAAAATCCCCTCTCCATCTCTTCTGATTGATTTAAGTTTGAAGTCAACTTCGTTAGAAATTAGTATGGCCACACCTGCTTGTTTCTTGGGTCCATTTGCTTGATAAGCCTTTTCCCAGCCCTATACTCTAAATAGGTGCCTGTCTTTGTGGTTGAGGTGTGTTTATTGTAAACAGCAGAATGTTGGATCCTGTTTTCATATCCAATCTCTTAGCCTGTGCCTTTTTATAGGTGAGTTGAGTCCATTGACATTAAGTGATATTAATGACCAGTGGTTGTTAACTCCGGTCACTTTTTCGTAGTAGAGTTTTGTGTTTCCCTTCTTTGAGTTGCTCTGGTAAAGGGTCTCTAGATGTCTGAGTTATTGTTGTCACTGTTGGACTCCTTGGGTAGTGATTTTTCTTCTATTACTTTCTGTAAGGCTGGATTTGTGGCTACGTATTGTTTAAATTTGTTTTTATCCTGGAAAATTTTGTTTTCTCCACTTATAGTGAACGAAAGCTTGGCTGGGTATAGTAGTCTGTGCTTGCATCCATGGTCTCTTAATTTTTGCAGTACATCTATCCAGGACCTTCTGGCTTTCATGGTTTCCATAGAGAAGTCAGGTGTATGTCTGATAGGTATAACTTTGTAAGTAACTTGGCCTTTTTCTTTTGCAGCTCTTAATATTCTTTCTTTATTCTGTATGCTTTGTGTTTTGATTATTATACGACGATTGGATTTTTTTTTGATCCAGCCTATTCAGTGTTCTGTATGCTTCTTGAACCTTCATAGGTACATCTTTCTTTAGGTTGGGAAAGTTTTCTTCTATAATTTTATTAAAAATATTTTCTGGACCGTTGAGTTGCACTTCTTCTTCTTCTACTCCAATTAGTCTTAGGTTTCGTCTTTTTATTGTGTCCCATATTTCCTGAATGTTTTGTAATGAGAACTTGTTGGACTTGCTGTTTTCTTTGATCAGTGTGTTTATTTTCTCTATGTTATCTTCAGAATCTGAGATTCATTCTTCTATCTCTTGTATTCTGCTGGTTATGCTTGTTTCTGTAGTCTCTATTCGTTTACCTAGATTTTCCATGTCCAGCTGGCCCTCTGTTTGTGTTTTTTTTTTTCTTTGCCTCCATTTCATTTTTCAAGTCTTGAACTGTTTCCATTATATGTTTGATTGTTTTTCCTTGGCTTCCTAGGGTATCATTCACTGATTTATTCAATTCTTCAAACTTTCTGTTATACTTCTCATCCATTTTTATAAGTGCATTTTTTACATGCTGTTTAAGGGTGTCAATCACTTTCATAAAGTCATTTTTTCTACTTCTTCTTGATTAAGGTTTTCATGTCCCCCTTTTGTGAGGTCACTGTGTTCTGGTTGTTCTGGTGGTTTCATGTTGTTTTTCAGATTGTTGGGTGAATTCTTGCATTGGCACCTGCACATCTCTTCCTCTGAGTGCTTCCCTATGGATCTTCTTTTACAGGATCAGGTCTCCTTGCCCACTAATGTACCTTCCCAGTGATGGCACTCCCCAGTAATGGCTCTCCTGCAAGTTATGTCTCTCCTGGTGCTGAGATCAGATCTCCGTGCTAGTTGGTTAGCTTGTAAACAAAGTGCCTACCTTGCTTGCTGCAGGCAGGCTTTTGAAACAAAGGAGCTCCTGCCCACTAGGTTGCCCTCAGGATTCAGCTCCAGAGCCCCAAGAAGGAAGGGAGGCAGAAAGGGGGAGGGTTCTGGATGCAAGCTGGGTGAGATATGAAGAGAGGCAGTATGCTGGGAGTATAAGCCCAGCAGGAAGCCCAGGAAGTATAGGGAGGATGAGGAACTTCTGAGTTCCCTGTCCAGGGCTGCTGCCGCGGGTCCAAAACTCACCCCAGTGATGGCTCTCCTGGTGCCGAGATCAGATCTCTGTGCTGGTTGGGTAGCTCATTATGTGTTGCTTTTATTGGTTTATAAAGAAGGTTCATTTGGCCAATGGCTTAACAGAATATAGCCAGGATATATATATACTCTTGATATATAAGAGTAGGAAGTGCCATGTAGGGATAGTCCCCACCCATTTTGGGCGGGGTTGCCTCGGGCGAATTTTTACTGATAAATTGGGAGCGCAGGAGCTGCAAGCTCTCTTCTCTTCCTTCCTTGTTTTCTGTTGTGTGTGCTCCGCGGGAACCCTGGTTGCGTGAGTCTGGTTACATTAAAGTTGTACAAATACTTATTACTAATTGTCTGGATTAATCATTACCGCCACATTGTGGTGTCCAACGTGGGGGAGATTTGCCCCCGCCCCAGAACAGGGAGCTCGATTTTTGCCAGCCTTTGCGAGCGGGATTAGATACCGGAGCTCAGGAAGCATTTGAAATCAAGCAGGTAGCTCACCATGCCCACAGCAGGTCCGCAGCAGTCGGCTGCCTCCCTCCCCCGCGCCTGCTAGCCGGCTCGCCTGCTCACCCGCCCTCAGGCTCACAGCAAGCTTCCCGGGTGTGCTTTTCCCATTCCGCCCCACCTGCACCACCTTGCGCCCCGCTGCGCAGCCACTCTCTCCCTAAGAGCACCGACGAGTGCACCAGCAGGGCTCCAGCCCGCGCCCGCACTGTGTCCTTGGCTTGCACACGCTAGCCAGAGCAATTAGCCCCTCCCTCTCTGCCCTGGCTTTTGGAGCGGAACACGGAAGCTTATACCTGCGGTTTTGCAACACAAACTGCCACAGCGGCAGATTTGGTCTAATTCAAATTGATCCCTTCCGCACTCACTATAACTCCTCAGGTAGAACAATAAATTTTGGTTTTGAGTTCTTTCAGACCGGCTCTCCACATGGACTCAAGTGGACTCTTCCGCCACCACTGGCAGGAACCAGTCATTGCAGGTAAAAATTTTTTTTCTTATAAATAAAATGTCTGAGAATATTACTATTCAGGACTTTAACAGTCTTTTTGAGTGTGCCATGTGGGAGATCTTACAAGAGGTGCCTAACATCCCACATCTATGGATATTTCTGGGATTAGTAGTTTTCCTTGGTTTTAGGTGGTTTGACAACAAAAGTATGATGGAGTCTTTAAGAGACGAATCCAGCATTCTTAAGGCAGAGATTGAATGTCTAAAAACGATTAAGCATGACAATGATCTTCTCAAGAATCAGCTTAAAGTTCTACAGGAAGAGAACAGATCTTTCTTTAACAAGACTCTGTTGACAGAGCAAAATTTAGAAAAAGTTCAGGCTGATGTTACAGAGAAATTCATTGCTATGGAAGAGGGAACAGCTGATTTGAATTGTAAACTCGAATCCCTTTAGGTAGTAACTGAAACATTAGTGGCTAATATTAAGGAGAAATTCATTAATATGGAAGAAGGGTCAGCTGACTTGAATTGTAAATTCCAGCAGTCACTTTCTGAAGGGATTGAAACATTAACTGAGAAAATCAAAACTGTTGAATGTGACAATCGAATTTTGTCTAAAGTTTATGACAGACTGGCGGAAAGATTGTCAATACAAGAAGGCATGGTTTATGCCATAAAAATTATGTCCAAAGATGAGAACTTATCTCTAATGGACAAACTTCGTACTTTGGAATCCTCAATGAAGGCTTTAGAACATAATTCTGGACAGGAGATACAGACATTGCAGAAGGCAATGGTGAATAGAATTGAAAAGATTGAGGAATTTCTAAATTCTGATGAAGAACAAACGGTAGAAAGGCAAACTTTAACTACACCTGTGGGTAAATCCCTCCGGGAAAATTTCCACAAAGCTCTACCTACAGCTTTACCTGCCTTTCCAGTAATAACAACAGAGAAGGTGATTGGTTCCAAAAACCCTAGGGTCATCAAGGAAGAAACATGGGAGCCTGTCCATATGAATGATCTCAAGTAAATTAAACAGGCTGTCATGACTTTTGGGATGCATGCCTCTTTTTTTAAAGAGATGCTAAAATCTTGGGCCTCGACAAGCAGAGCAACCCCTTCAGATTGGCTCCAGCTGAGTTCTGCGGTACTTGAGAGGGGGCCGCAATTAAAATGGAAATGCTTATTCAGGCAGGAGGCTAGACGTTTAGAACAGCAGGAAAAGGTGAAGGGAAATGACATTCCCGTAGATAAAATTCTAGGTGAAGGACTCTTTTCTGACCCTCAAGAACAAGCTAATTTGGATGAAAACATACTCTTCCTGGGCACTACAGCAGCCTTAAGGGCTTGGGACAGGGTACAAGACCCAGGACAGAAAATGGAATCATTTGTCACCATTAAACAAGGTCAGAGAGAACCCTTTAGTGATTTTTTACAAAGACTTACTAAGGCTGTGCAAATAGGGATACCTGACCCAGACACAAGACGTATATTGATCGAGTCTTTGGCTTATGAAAATGCAAATGTGGAATGCAAAAAGATTTTGGGGCCTTTAAGGTTCAGATAAGCACCCTTGGAATAATGGGTCTTACATACACTGGATGTTAATACATTTGATTATGGCACTGAAGCATGGGTAGAAGAAGCAATTTCCAATGGTAAAAGGAGACACCAGAATACCAAATGTTTTAATTGTGGCAAAATGGGTCATATGAAAAGGAATTGTAAACAATGGATTTTCAGAAATAATAATAATGCATCTTCTAGAAATAACGGAAATAGGAGGACTCAGCCTTCAGGTTTATGTAGAAGATGTGGAAAGGGCAGACATTGGACCAACGAATGCAGATCTACAAGGGATAGACAAGGCAACCTGATACAGATGGGAAATGTGAGAGGGTGGGCCTCATAGGCCCCCATGGCAAACATGGTTCAGTCATTTCCAGTTTCTGCAGAGAACTGCCTTGTCAGGACAATTAGGAAACCCCATGTCTACTGTTACAAACAATAATGATCAGAAAGATGAGTTACGTGTGTTTTGGCAAACTTCTATAAATGATCAGAGACCTAAGCTGAGAGTATGTGTAAATGGCATTTTTATAACTGGCCTGCTGGACACAGGTGCTGATGTAAGTATTATTACCCCAGAATCTTGGCATCCGTATTGGCCTCTTCAGAATGTAAATGTTCAGCTCCTGGGAATTGGAACCCTATCTCGAGTACAACAGAGCACGAGATGGGTTGAATGTATAGGGCCTGAGCGACAAATAGGAAAATTAAGGCCATATGTAGCCAATATTGCAATGAATTTATGGGGTCCTGACCTATTACAACAATGGAATACCCAAATTAACATTCCTGCTACTTCTAGAGCCTATATTTCTGAAAATAATATTAAAAGATATTACAAACAGAGAAAACCGGCCATTCGGGCCATACAAGAACAAGCAATTGAAGTCCCTTCAGAGATACCAACAGCCTTGCCTCTAAAATGGTTGACTCAGAAACCAATATGGACAAAGCAATGGCCTCTAGCTGAGGAAAAGTTACAGGCTTTAGAACAGCTGGTACAAGAGCAATTAGATGCTGGACATATAGAAGAATCTACCAGCCGTTGGAATTCTCCTGTATTTGTGGTTAAGAAAAAATCAGGTAAATGGAGAATGGTGAAAGATCTCAGAGCTATCAACAAGGTTATTCAACCTATGGGCCCTCTGCAATCTGGAATCCCTTTGCCCTCTTTATTACCAAATTGATGGCCTCTTATAGTTATTGATTTAAAGGATTGTTTTTTCACTATATCTTTACAAAAAGAAGATAGAGAAAAATTTGCCTTCAGAGTGCCTACTTACAACAATTCTCAACCTTCCAGGAGGTAGCACTGGGCCATCCTCCCCCAGGGTATGTTAAATAGCCCCTCCTTGTGCCAATATTTGGTGAACCAACCATTGCAAATAATATGCAAGAAATTTCCCAAATCCATAATATACTATTACATGGACGACATCTTGTTATCCAATCCAAACATGGATACCTGGAACAGACTGTTTGAAGAAATAAAGATACTTTTACCTAAATGGGGATTGCAAATTGCTCCTGAAAAGATACAGAAGGGAGATTCTGTAACCTACCCCTGGACCCAGCAATACCACTGTTGGGAATATACCCAAGAGAGGCCCTATCATACAAGAAAAGTATATGCACTACTATGTTCATAACAGCATTGTTTGTAATAGACAGAACCTGGAAACAACCTAGATGCCCTTCAATTGAAGAATGGATGAAGAAAGTATGGAATATATACATATTAGAGTACTA
The DNA here is from genome assembly GCA_025134845.1 of Neodon shergylaensis. NCBI lineage: Eukaryota > Metazoa > Chordata > Mammalia > Rodentia > Cricetidae > Neodon > Neodon shergylaensis. The sequence goes on from JABTXL010019263.1 coordinate 209,541, forward strand.
CTCAGCAGTAAAAAACAAGGACTTCTTGAAGTTTGCAGGCAAATGGATGGAAATAGAAAACACTATCCTGAGTGAGGTAAGCAAGACCCAAAAAGAGGAACATGGGATGTACCCATTCATATTTGGTTTCTAGCCATAAATAAAGGACATTGAGCCTATAACTCAGGTTCTAAGAGAAGCTAAATAAGAAGGAGAACCCAAAGTAAAACATATAGGCATCCTCCTGAATATTAACCTTCATCAGGCGATGAAAGGAGACAGAGACAGAGACCCACATTGGAGCACTGGACTGAAATCTCAAGGTCCAACTCAGGAGCAGAAGGGGAGAGAGCACGAGCAAGGAACTCAGGACCACGAGGGGTGCATCCACACAATGAGACAATGGGGATGTTCTATCGGGAACTCACCAAGACCAGCGGGCCTGGGTCTGAAAAAGCCTGGGATAAAACTGGTCTCGGTGAACATAGTGGACAATGAGGACTACTGAGACCTCAAGAACAATGGCAATGGGTTTTTGATCCTACTGCACCTATTGGCTTTGTGGGAGCCTAGGCAGTTTGG
>JABTXL010019263.1:215258-325824 GCA_025134845.1 Neodon shergylaensis
TGGGGTTGAGGGGATGGGGAGATGTTTTATGGAATTAGGGGTATATTCAAAAAAAAGAGGGGGATTAACTGGTTTGATGGGATGATTGGTATTTGTGAGTTACTGTTTTTAGAAAATTGTATTGGTACTGTTTCCTGTATATTGATATATGGAATATTGAATATGAGTGTTCCTACCTCTATTTTTGTATAAGAGTATGCTTATAACTTTGTCTATTTTGTATTGATACATCTACCATGTCACAATGTACATGTCTAACTCTGATACTATTTATGTAATAACATTGTTTACATTTGATTTGTAATGACATTGTTTACAGATGAAGATCATTGTCTTCATATATTGTACAGTTGTTTATTCTCTTTGTCTTCAAGGTAGATAGGTATTGAGAATTATATGTTTGTCATGTTCATTCTCAGGTTAATCAGGTCTTCTAGTTACAGAGAGATTATATTTAGTATAGATAGTATAATCTTCAGCCTCTTTAAAGAGCTGTAGAAAATGGCCTTTAATCTAACCTAGAATTCTATGCCAACGAGACACAATTACTCCTGGCAACGCCACTCTACTTCCGAGAGAACGTTGAGCACCAAAGACACTCCACTGGGAGCTTGTCTTCTTGGCAGAACTGGCCTTTGGGTTAAGAAAAGCCCATACCTCATCTACTGACAAATGTATGAAACAGGATTGTCTTATCTTGCCAAGACAGGGTAGGATAATTCTAAGAAAGTTCCTTGCATTTGATAATGGTATGTCAGTTATGTTAGGCCTTAGCCAAAATTGGTTGACTCAACATTGTGAATGAGAATTTGGGTGATTGCCGAGGTAGTCGGTTGTCTCTGTCATTTATGGCACATTTTGGATATCTCTCATTTGTTAAGTAATATTTATTCCCTTCTCAGATCTTTGACGGAGTTGAAGATTATATAATTGTAATTACTCTCTATTTTATTTAGACTCCTTGAGATAGAATGTCTGGTAAAACTTTTGTTCTCAATATTGTTTGATATATTTATTATTTGTTATTATTGTTTATAGTTGTATTTGGTTTAGTTCTGTCTTATTTAGACAAAAAGGGGGAGATGTAGGGATAGGCCCCACCCATTTTGGGCGGGGTTGCCTCTGGCAAATTTTTACTGATAAATTGGGAGCGCAGGAGCTGCAAGCTCTCTTCTCTTCTCTTCCTTCCTTGTTTCCTGTTGTGTGTGCTCCGCGGGAACCCTGGTTGCGTGAGTCTGGTTACATTAAAGTTGTACAAATACTTATTACTAATTTTCTGGATTGATCATTACCGCCACAGTGCCAGAGCAGAAAGACATGAGCCTCCAGGACTTGCCATTAGGGGGATCATGAGCATTGTAGTAAAATATAAAGTAAATAGAAATAATTTAACCAACGATATAAGAGCTAACTATCAATATGCTTAAGTGATTGGCCAAGCAATGATTTAAATAATATAGCTTCTGTGTGATTATTTTCAGAGCCTGGGAAATGAACAAACAGCCTCTGGCAACAAGGCTATGTGATACAGCTTGTCTTTAAAATAAGGTGCAGATTGATAGATGAATGAGTAACATATCAAAATGTTCAGAAATACAGACATATAGGGTGTGGGGTTAGAGAGAGGAAGAAGAACAGTATAGCAAATACATACATATATAAATATAATTTTATGAAGTAAAAATGAATAAAATAAATAAAAGAACACTTATGAAACTGAAAAAAACAGAAATTTAAATAAGCATTTGGACACTTCAAGGATTCCTACACATCAAACCTATAGAGAGAATTCCTGAGCGTGATTTGGAGAAGCAACACAGACAAAGAGGTGTTTGGCCCTTTTTGCCTCTCCTAACAGGCTCTTTCGTGACCCAGAGCTCCTTGTGCTCTTAGTGCCCCCTGCTTGTTCTTAGGTACCTGCAGGGAGGTTTGCATCTGAGTAAACATTTGTTGTGTACTTTGCACAGTAATACATGGCTGTGTCCTCAGACCTCAGACTGCCTATTTCCAGGTACAGAGTGTTCTTGTCCTTGTCACTGGAGATGGTGAATCAGATCTTCATGGCATCAGCATAGTAGAAGGAACAACTACCACTCTTAATGCATGAAAACCACTCCAGCCCATTTCCTGGTGCTGTTCGAGTTCATGTTATAGTGACTGAAGGTGCATCCACAGAGTCTTGGGAACTTTTTTTGACTTTACTCAGACTCTCCAAAACTCCACCAATTGTACCTCTCACTAGACACCTGAAAGTACATAGAAATCTTATCATAAAACTGAACAAAATCCATTTTTTCATTCTTATGCACACACGTGACACACAGTCTCATCTCTATAAATTACCTTTTAAAATAATGACAAGAAAAAAGTGACATAAGCCTCAAGTCCATGGTGAGTGGCCTGGTTTTAGTGCTAATCACTGAATGGGAGGACCTGGGAATTCAGGGATGGGTTCCATTGCCAGAGCTGCATGATCAGGGTAGTGTTGGTGTTCATGGGCACATAGAAGACTTATTTGCATGTCTTCCTGCTATAGGAAACACTGGAGTTGGATCTCAGTGGAAGGCATCTCTCAGCGCAAATAATAGTCATCAAAGACAATGAGGACATTTAAAGAAATTGACACAGTATTCAGTATTCCTCCTTTCCTGGTTAAGGATTCATCACCTATTTTTCTTTATTGTGCAAATTCACAGAACCTGCTATTATTCCATGATATATAATTGTATAAATGTATAATTAAAGAGTTCCACACATATCTCTGTGTTCATAAATGGGCAACATTAACTGACCTTCTAAATGTCATGATACATTGAAGAGGATATTAAAGGGAGTTAAAGCAGAAATAGTACAGGGATTTGATTCTACTTAATTGTATACATGAAGACTATACAATTCTTTCAAATAAAGAAAAATAAGTACCTATTCGTTGACTGAATGGTTTAAAGATAAAAAACATCTTCAAAGAAAATTCTAAAGTAAGTCTCTGTTAAATGCAATATACAGGCGTAGCAAACAACCCTCAGTAAAAGGAATGACAATGAATGTTTACCTCACTTTATTTCAGGTGCTATACTGCAATACCATGGTAGTAAAATCAGCTTGGTACTAGCACAGACCCAGACAATAGGAGTCTGGGAGAACAGTTTGTGACCGACTGTGGTGGATGATGTTTAGGGAAATGGCAATAGTACAATGAGTATAGCTAGGTCACTAAATGGGTTAACTTAGTCATCTAAGGACAACAGACATCCTGAAAACAGAACATTAGGATATATGAAATGTAGAAAACCAGAAGATGTGCAGGGTAAAGTATGATGGCTGAGTCTGGGGAAGAGCAGAGGGCCTAGGAAGAAATGAAAATTTACCACTTATACTTCCTTGACACACGGGGCAACTGAAGGATCAATAACTGGTGAAAATATAACTATAGAGACTCTTAGCAAGGAGGCCTGAGACAGAATAGTGGGACATTGGCAATGGGACTTTGTGATGTTTCTTAGTGAAGATGTTCAAGAGTAAAAGTTGTAAGATCATTCATTGTATTGTTCTGCTGGCTTAGTGAGAAAAGTAGAGGGTCCTTGATAGTCTGTGCTTGTAATTTAGGGATGCCTCAATAAAGAGGGACCAGGAAGAGAAATACAAGATACTGGTTGAACAGTGAATGGGGACTTGGAAATTCCGTATTGATAAAAGTGCTTAGGAGGTTCAGGTGTATTCATGGGGACTCACAGGCTTATAAGAGAGTTGTAGGATCTCTAGAGGGGGAAAATAACAATAACCATAAGCTTGTATGTTTCATGAATTTGTAAAAAGGACATTTAATTAAAATTTCTTGAATATCTGCTGAATTTGAAGATAGTGGGAAGCAAAGATGCTTCATAACATAGATTTCACACCCTTGAAGACTCAGGTGTTTGACCAGGAAGACTGAAGACAAACAATCTATGAGATTAGAAAATTAAAAATATAAAATCCATTATAAAATTTCAGTGAGAATCTTTCTAAGGGTGAAAAGGCCAGGAAGACTCATCCAGAAAACATAAATATTTCAATACATGAGCTTCAAAGTGCCTAAAAAATTGTATGATGCAATATTGATGGGTACCTCAGGAGAGAAATGAATGTTTTACCAGTGTTTACTCAAAACTCTTGTAATATACACCAAGTTATACATTAATAAGTAGAGATGGTAGTATACTGAAAATACCTCAGTAAATTTCTTTTTAAAATTCTGAGTAATGTAATTACAGTTCCTGCCATGACACCCCCTGCAGAGTCTGCATGGTCACTCACGTAAGATGTGGCACAATCTTCAAGAAAGAGTACCTACAGAGAAGGTGTGCATGTGCTGTTTTTCCTGCATTGGAGCCCTTGAACTTTTGGCATTACCTGCTTATGTTCTAAGGAAGATAGTCTGATTTCTTCTGGTAGGAAAGATAATATTTTAATGTTTCCAGAGTCTACTGATGAGCCATTGCCCTATAGAGGAATATATGATGCTAATGATAGACAATAGGTTAACATTCAAGAGAAAAAAGTTTCCAGGTTTAATGTAGTGCTTAGTAAATAAAGAACAGAAGGCAAACTTAATAAAGGAATTAAGACAGGTTCAGCAAAGATGGGATAAGTATATGAAGAGAGATAAATGCCTGTAACGTCTTGAGATTGGTTTTGGGGAAAGTTTGAAAAGGAATTAGAAACATGGAGGAGAAGAAAAGAAGTTCTTCTGCATATATTTCATAAATATAAAAAGACAGTAGACTATTTGACTATTAACCCCGCCTGCTTGCCCTCAGCTCAACATACTATGAATTAATAACCTAGATAAAGATTTATATTGAAACAAATGCCAAGCCATGCCTAGCATAACCAATCACAAACTCATACCAGGGACATCTGTATGATGAAAATCTATTCTCATGTATCTGGTATAATGATTATAAAAAATAATCTGTATCACATGAAAAACAATACATGCTGTTTAGCATTTTTTCTGTATAAACGATGAGCCTCATGCCTAGTATTAATGCATTCAGATGCAATACCTTTGAGTCTTGTTTCTGTCACTCACTGACTCTTACCCACCTATTCCTGAGACCCTGTCCCATTTATTCTACTGCCCTGGCTGAGCTGGTTCATTGCAAGTCCTCACGTTCATTCAAGGAAAAGCTCCATGCTAATGACACATAGTATAAGGACTGTGGGAATGAGAGAGGTAGAAGTACCATTCATTGAGGCGGTGTTTATGGGACTATATGGGGTGCAGGCTTTCAGACAGAGAATCCAGATGGAGAGGTAGTGTAACTGTGGTATCAGGAAATGCAAAAAAAATCTATTCCAAATGCAAATCCGACTCCATTTCTACACAACTCATCTATTGCTAGTCACATGGCCTTTGTTTCTAATTCTCTGAAGATCCTACACATTATTAACCAATGTCTAGCAGAACCATGTTCCCATTGAAAGGTGCAGTGACATTACATTTGTACTTTAGTAACTATACCTTTCTGAGGATCAGAAAAATAAAACAAACACAATGGCCAGCCTTACAGACCAGTCAGCAATGACACACACCTTTAATCTCAGTAGCCACACTAGCTTGCCTTAAGCCAGGCAGTAGTGGTACATACCCTTAATCCCAGAACTAGAGAGAATTATAAAGCAGGAGGAGACATTCTGAGATTCCTGAAGGCAGGATTGTCATTTTGGACTGAGGTAGTGGTAAGAACCTGTAGCTGCCTGTTTTGCTTTTCGGACATTCAGATTTAACCCCTACTTTTGTCTCTGAGTTTTATTAATCATGTTATATTTGGTGCTCAAATTTGGGGTGCAAATTCACCAAAAAGCTGTTTGTCAGAGGCTTTTTAGCCATAATGCCAGAGCATGGATTGGAATTCCAGCTCTAGGAATTGGAACCCAACCTAGCCATCAGGGTTTAGGGGTGGCATTAGCACTCCCAGCTATAATTTATCTCAATTTAGCATCCTCTCCTGCTGCACCTGCCCTTTCTGCCACCAATGTGCCATCCACATGGATTACTACACTGCCCTGGAGCTTCCTGTGGCTCCAGAGGTCCCCATTTCTTGGTCCCAGTCCCACATACATGCAGCACCTATGGGGCCACCGCAGTTTCCCCTGACTCCTGTGTCCCATATACAATTTTGGATGACATCACTGAAGCATGAACATAGCTCTGTGTACACAATTTCCTTCTTAGGGATTCACCACACTGTATTTAGTTCCTTTTTCACCCTATGCATAGAAAATATTGTGTTTACACACTGTCATGTCTCTTTGGGATCAATGTGAAATTACAAGCTCCACACTGCTGTGTTTCTAGATATTATCTCTGTCTGTCCCTTTGTCTCTGCTGGACATGGCTTCTTCCTGAGGTGTATCTTGGGTAGGATCACATCTGCCTCTGAGTAGAGCTCCTTCTCTGTGACAGGAACACATGAGCCTTTTCTGAATTTTCCTCAGTTCTGAGAAATGCTGTCCTATGACCCCAGGAAGTTTGTGAATGAAACATTCCTTGTGGTATTCTATCTTCCTATTATTAACTGCTATGGAGATATATTTATATTTGTAATACTTAATTCTTTGCACCCTGAAATTTTCCCTAAGATCTCTTTCTATTCCCCACTGTGCCTTCCCCCATCCAACTTGATACCAGGCATACATGGCTGTCTTTAATGGGTTTTAGTTCAGTTTTTGTTTCTGCATATTTATATAGTCAGCATAATGAGGGCACTTAATAAAATTTTATAACAAAACACAGAACTTTGGCATCAGTTTGGTATTGTCAGAAAACTCTTTTCATTGAATTCTCATGCTTTTGACCCACTCATCCCCTTTCTCTCACTACACCCAACATTTCATTTCAAAACCTCTGTCTTGCCCTGTGTCATTTCCTTCCCTCTTGCCCCTCACTTAAGATGTCTTTTCCTTTCTTGACTTCTATTCTAGTTCTGAGCCTAAAAAATAAAAGTCAGAACACTACATACACAGAGTCTCAAACACACAGTCTGGGTTTTCTATAAGGCATAAACTGTCCTTCCTAATCTTCAATATGTTGTGTGATATAAGATTTCCAGAATCATTCAAGTTCCTCCAAGGCTTAGAGAACACTGAGGAAGAAGAGGAGGGAAGAATGTAAAGAGTGGAACGCAGGGAGGGGAGCTGTGAAATACTGCCTTCTGGACATGTCATGAATATTACAATCACAGACTCATAATGGCTGATATCTGTATAATCCTAACTAAAGCCAAGCCATCCAAAACCCTGGTATAGATAGGGCTGATAATTTCTTGGCCCTACTTCTTACTGAGCAGCAGATGGAAATGTATTTTTTCTGGACAAGGGACATAGTCCCTCTTTTTTGAGGGCATGGTTACTGGTAAGTTTCCAATATTGCAGTGCACGGGTTCACACACGTGCACATATGGGCAGCACTAACTGTGCTTAAATAAGTATAAAGTTGGTAGAGGCCCATGTTTGCCAGATTTTGGAGGAACTGGATGAAATAATATCATATGTAGAGATCCTAAAGAATAAAGGAAAATAATATAAACTATATAACTGAGGCTCAAAACAATAAATTCAGAAATCAAATGATTTAGGAACATTGATAAATATCAAATAACTTGGTAGGTAACTTTATCTGGGACCATCTTTCCATCCAACTAAGAACTGCTGGAGTCCTTCATTATTTCCCTTTTTAAAATTTTCTTTTACTTTGCTTTCTTTCACAGTTTTTTTATATTTTTTATTAATAATTTCTACTTCTTTCTCTCCTCCCATTTCCCTCCCTCTCCCCCCACTTCCCTTTCCCCTCCCTCTCCAGTCCTAAGAACAGTCAGGGTCCTCTGCTCTGTGGGAAGTCCAAGGTCCTCCCCACTCCATCCACATCTAGGAAGGTGAGCATCCAAACTGACTAGGCTCCCACAAAGCCAGTCCATACAGTAGAATCAAAACACAGTGCCATTGTCCTTGGCTTCTCAGTCATCCCTCATTGTCAGCCATATTCAGAGAGTACGGCTTTATCACATGCTCATTCAGTCCCAGTCCAGCTGGCCTTGGTGAGCTCCCATTAGATCAGTTCCACTGTCCTGTGGGTGAACACACCCTTCACGGTACTGACTTCCTTGCTTATGTTCTCCCTCCTTCTGCTCTTCATTTGGACCTTGGGAGCTCAGTACAGTGCTCCAATGTGGGTCTCTTTCTCTATCTCCACCCATATCCAGATGAAGGTTCTATGGTGATATGCAAGATATTCATCAGTGTGGCTATGGCACACTGTGGTTCAGGCACCCTCTCCTCTGCTGCCCAAGGAACAAGCTTGGGACATCTCCTTGGACACCTGGGAACTCCTCTAGAGTCAAGTCTCTTGCCAACCTTCATTTTTTTAAAATTTATTAGAATATTTAAAAAAAACAATCGAAGTTCCCACTCCCTCCCCTTGTCCCATTCCCTCCACACACCCTCCCACCGTACCACCATCTATTCCTCAGAGAGGGTAAGGCACATTGTCTTATAGAAGGTCCAAGGCCCTCACTACCATATCTAGGCTGAGCAAAGTATACATCCAAAGGGAATAGGATCCAAAAAAGCCAGTACAAACAGTAGGGATAAATCCTGGTGCCATGTCAGTGGTCCCTCAGTCTGTCCCAGCCATGCAAAGGTAAACCCCATTTACAGAAACTGGTTTGGTTCTATTCTTGGTCCTTCCCAGTTCAGCTAGTGTTGGTGAGCTCCCATTCGCTCAGGCAAACTGTTTTAGTGGGCTAATGCATCATGGTCTTAACCTCCGTGCTCATATTCTCATTCCTTTCACTCTTCAACTGGACTTTGGGATCTCAGTGCTCCAATGTGAGTCTCTGCTTCTACCTCCATTAGTTTCTGCTTTATGGTGATATTTAAAAATATCATCAGTCTGACTGATGATTTCAGGGCAAATCAAGTTCAGAGCCCCTCTCCTCTATTGCTCAGGCTCCTATGGGGGTCATTTTTTTTTGATTCCTTGAAATTTCTCTAGATACAGATTTATGCTAACACTATAATGACTCCTTCAATCAAGAACTCTTTCCTTGCTCTTATATTTGTCCTTCCTCCATCTTAACTATCCCATTCCTGCAAGTTCTCCTCTCCCCTCCCCCTCTCCCCTCCTCTTCTCCTCTTACTCTCCCCTCTTACCCCACCACCATTCTCCCAACCCCGACAGTCAATCCTGTCCATTTCCAATTACCAGGTGGATATATATTTCCCTTGGGGCTCAACTTTTTATGTAGCTTCTCTATGATCATGAACTATAGGCTGAATGTCCTTTGTTTATAGGTAGTATCCACTTATGCGTGAGTACATACCATGTTCATCCTTTTTGAATCTGGGTTACCTCACTCAGTATAGTGTTTTCTAAATTCATCCATTTGTATGTAAAATTTAAAATGCCATTGATTTTTACTGCTGAGTAGTATTCTAATGTGTAAACATGCCACATTTTCTTTTTCCATTCTTCAACTGAGGGGCATTTAGGTTGTTTTCAGGTTTTGACTATTACATATAATGCTGCTATACACATAGCTGAACAAATGTTTTTGTAGTATGATCCATCATCTTTTGGGTATATGCCCAAGAGTGGTATTGCTGTATCTTTTTTTTTTAAAGATTTTATTTATTAAGTATGCAGTGTTCTGTCAGAAGAGGGCACCAGATCCCATTATAGATGGTTGTGAGCCACCATGTGGTTGCTGGGAATTGAACTCAGGACTTCTGGAAGAGCAGCCAGTGCTCTTAACCTCTGAGCCATCTCTCCAGCCCCCAGTATTGCTATATCTTGAGCTAGGTTGATTCCCAATTCTTGGAGAAACCACCATACTGATTTCCCAAGTGGTTTTATAAGTTTGCCTTCTCATCAGCAATGGATGAGTGTTCCCCTAATTCACATCCTCTTCAGCCTAAGCTATCACAGGTGTTTTTGATCTTAGCCATTCTGACAGGTATAAGACAGTATCTCAGAATTCTTTTGATTTGCATTTCCCTGATAGCTAAGGATGTTGAACATTCCCTTAAATATCATTTGGCCATTTGAGATTCTTCTGTTGAGAATTCTCTGTTTAGTTCAGTACCCCATTTTTATTTGGTTTATTTTGAATTTTAATGTCTCATTTCTTGAGTTCTTTATATGTTTTGAAGATCAGTCCTTTGTCTTAAGTGGGATGGTAAAGAACTTTTTCCCATTCAGTAGGCTTCCTTTTTGTCTTATTGACTGTGTCCTTTGCTTTAAAGAGGGTTCTCAGTTTCAGGAAATTTATTTGCAGATAATCCTATCCATGATTTGTAAAATCTCTTTTCAAATTTGTTTAGTTGTGACTTTACTCTAAGGTGACATTATCTCATCATTATACAGAATTAGGAAAAAGACATATCAATCCTGCCTACCCTTTCAGGTCTCATGCTGCAATAACAGTTATTCTGGTGTTAGATTATACATATGTGTCATCTAGGTATCTCCTTTTCTTTAAAATTATCTAGAACGAATCTGATGACATACTGAAAAGAAGAGAATTTCTATGGTGTCTCTATAAACAACTCTTACTTCTTTTCTACTCCAGATGAAAACTTTGCCTGTGCCTATTAGTTCAATGATTTATTTACCTTAATGTGGATATATGAAGTCTTTTAATTAATATTGATAGGCTCTCTGGATATTCTTGTTCAAAAGTAAAATCCTTGTTATTAAATTAGATGTATTGGTTGTGATATATTTTATGTACAACAAAGTCATTAAAAAGTTTACCCTGTTCATCCATTTCAGGAGCAACCATGTAAACTGATCCTCACACTGACCCTGGAAAATATGGCAGTGGAACCTCTGGGTTCAACATAGCGTGGAGTTATTTAATTCACTGTTCTGTGTTCTGCTATCAGGATTCTAAGAATGTAGTCAATGTGGTCTCCAAAGCTTCGTCACACTCTATTGGGGTCAATGAATGACTTTCTGGAGAAGCCTTAGCCTCAGACGAAAAGATTCTCTTTTTCTTTTTAAACCTGCCCCAAGTTTATGATCAATTAACATGGAGCCCACAGCCAACACAGCTTCTCTGAAGACACTTGTCTAGCTCACACATGAGAAAACAGGCTTTTCCTGTCACCAACATCATAGAGTGCAGAGGAGTAATTCAGGGAGCAACAAAAGCACCAACAAACTGTGAAAATCAGAACTCAGTTGCCCATGGAAAGGGTTGGATAGAGATGAACCAAGGACTGGAGCTGATGCTGTATGCTGGGATGTGTGTATTTGTGGCTGAGAATTTTGTGGTCTGAGTTACACAATCTACCTATAGAGAAATCATTAGCTTGGACTTCAAGGTGCAAGTTAATTTTTAGCAAAATTTAAAGGTTCAAAAATAGAATCTTGCAAAAATTTTAATAACTGTACACTTTTATAAGGTCCTATTAGTTTAAGTAGAAAACTGTGGATGGTTCTTTTTCTAAGCTAACTGTGGAAATTAACATCAATTCAGAGAAGTTGTGGTTTCTCTACCACAAGTTTAAAAAGAAACAGGATGAATTAAAAAGAGTATTCAAAATTCCCAAGCTGTTTTACGAAATATATAGTCAATAAGTTTCTTTTTTTCTTTTTTTAAATTTATTTTTCCATTCAAAAAATTTACACTTCCTCCTGTCCTCCCATTCCAATCCTGCTCCCTACTCACAATCCTACCTCCCCCTCCCTCCTTAACAGAGGGCAGAGAACCCTCCCTTGTGGTGATGGAGGTGGGTCATCTTTCTATCTGTTGTTTCATTGGTTAATTAATAAAGAAAACTGCTTGGCCCTGATAGGACACAAAATTAGGTAGGCATAGTAAACAGAACAGAATGCTGGGAAAAAGAAGCTGAGTCAGTGAGTCGCCATGATTCTCCCACTCCAGACAGATGCAGGTTAAGATCTTCCCTAGTAAGCCACCTCGTGGGCTACACAGATTATTAGAAATGGGTTAGATCAATATGTAAGAGCTAGCCAATAAAAGGCTGGAACTAATGGGCCAGGCAGTGTTTAAAAGAATACAGTTTCCATGTAATTATTTTGAATAAAGCTAGTCGTTGCGGGCGGCCGGGTGCCAGGAACGTAGCCCACTGCTCCTATTACAACATTGTGGGAAGTCCAACCCCCACCACCTCCAGTCCTAGGAAGCTTTGCATCCAAATAGACAAATAGACTAAGGTCCCCAAAATCCAGTACATGCAGTAGAAACAAGTCCCAGTGCCTTCATCAGTGGCTTCTCAGTCAGCCCCCATTGACAGCAACATTCAGAGAGTCCCTTTGAATGCATGCTAATTTAGTCATGGTCCAGCTGGATTTGGTGAGCTCCCATTAGAACAGGCACACTATCTCAGTGGGTAGACCAACCCCTCACAGTCCAGACTTCCTTGCTCATCTTCTCTCTCCTTCTGGTCTTCAACTGGACCTTGGTGGCTCAGTCTGTTGCTCTGATGAGGGACATTGTCTCTGTCTCCATCCATCGCCAGACAAAGACTCTATGGTGATATTCGAGATAATCATCAGTGTGATAGTGGGGAGAGGCCAGTACAGGCACTCTCTACTCTGCAGCCAAAGGACCTAGCTGGGGACACCCCCATGGATACCTGAGATCCCCTCCAGAGCCAAGTCTCTTGCCAACCCTAAAATGGCTCCCTTAATGTAGATATCTTCTTCCCTGTTCCTTATTGGTCCTTCCTCCATTTCCACCATCCCATTCCCCCAAGCACTCTCCAGTATTTCCTTTTTCTCTTCTCTCTCCCCCTCTCCCCTTACCCCACTCCCACTCCCACCCCACTCCCATGCTCCCAACTTTTGCCTGGCAATCTTGTTTGCTTCCAATTTCCAAGAGGATCTATATATGTTTTCCTTTGTGTTGATCTTTTAATTTGGCTTCTCTAGGCTTGTCAACTATAGGCTTAATGTCCTTTGTTTATGGCTAGAGTCCACTAATGAGTGAGTACATTCAATATTCATCTTTTTGGGTCTGGGTTATGTCATTCAGGATAGTGTTTTCTGTTTTCATCCATTTGCATGCAAAATTCAAAAGGTCATTATTTGTTTTACTGCTAAGTAGTAATCTAATGTGTATATGTTTTACACTTTCTTTATCCATTTTTACGTTGAGGGGCATCTAGGTAGTTTCCAGTATCTGGCAATTACAAATAATGCTGCTATAAACATAGTGGAACAAATGATTCTCTAGTATGATTGGGCATCTCTTGGGTATATTCCCAAGAGAGGTATTGCTTTCCTGAGGTATATTGATTCTTTATTTCCTAAGAAACCACCATACTGATTTCCAAAGTGTTTGCATTCCCACCAGCAATGAATGGGTGTTCTCGATGCTCCACATCCTTTCCAGCACAGGTTATCGTTGGTGTTTTTGATTTTAGCCATTCTGACAGGTGTAAGATGATATCTCAAAGTTGTTTTGATTTGCATTTCCCTGATCGCTAAGGAGGTTGAGCATGACCTTAAGTGTCTTTTGGCCATTTGAACTTCGTCTGTTGAGAATTCTCTGTTCAGTTCAGTGCCCCATTTTTTAATTGGGTTAATTAGCATTTTAAAGTCTAGTTTCTTGAGTTCTTTATATATTTTGGAGATCAGACCTTTGTCTGTTGCAGGGTTGGTGAAGATCTTCTCCCAGTCAGTGGGTTGCTTTTTTGTCTCTTTGCTTTACAGAAGCTTCTCAGTTTCAGGAGGTTCCATTTATTCAATGTTGCTTTTAATGTCTGTGATACTGAGGTAATATCTAGGAGGTGGTCTCCTGTGCCCATGTGTTGCAGAGTACTTCCCACTTTCTCTTCTATCAGGTTCAGTGTGGTCAGATTTATATTGAGGTCTTTATTCCATTTGGACTTGAGTTTTGTGCATGGTAGTAGATATGGATCTATTTTCATTCTTTTACAGGTTGACATCCAGTCATGCCACACCATTCGTTGAAGATGCTTTCTCTCTTCCATTGTATACTTTTAGCTGCCTTGTCAAAAATCAGGTGTTCATAGGTTTGTGGGCTAATATCTGGGTCTTCGATTTGATTCCATTGGTCAACGTCTCTGTTTCTATGCCAATACCAAGCTGTTTTTATTACTGTAGCTCTGTAATAGAGTTTGAAGTCAGGGATGGTAATGCCTCCGGAAGTACCTTTATTGTATAAAATTGTTTTGGCTATCCTGGGTTTTTGTTTTTCTATATAATGTTGATTATTGTTCTCTCAAGGTCTGTGAAGAATTTTGTTGGGATTTTGATAAGGATTGCATTGAAATTATAGATTACCTTTGGTAGAACTGCCATTTTTCTATGTTGATCCTACCTATCCAAGAGCATGGGAGGTATTTTCTTCAGTTTCTTTCTTCAAAGCCTTAAAGTTCTTGTCAAATAGATCTTTCATATCCTTGGTTAGTGTAGCCTCAAGATACTTTATGCTATTTGTGGCTATCGTGAAAGGTGAAGTTAATCTGATTTCCCTCTCTGCTTCTTTATCCTTTGTGTATAGAAGGGCTACTGATTTTTTTGGAGTTGATCTTGTGGTTCAGTAGTTGACTGTTCAGTTTCCATGAGTTTATAGGCTTTCTGGGGGTAGAATTGTTGTTAAATTCTAACTTTATGCCATGGTGATCCGATAAGACACATGTGGTTACTAAATTTTTTTTTGAATCTGTGGAAGTTTGCTTTTTTACCAAGTATGTGATCAATTTTCGAGAAGGTTCCATGAGATGCTGAGAAGAAAGTTTAATCTTTCCTATTTGGGTGGAATGTTCTATAGATGTCTGTTAAGTCCATTTGATTCATTACCTCCATTAGTTCTCTTATTTCTCTGTTAGGTTTCTGTCTGGTTGGCCTGTCCATTGGTGAGAGAGGAGTATTGAAGTCTCCTAGTATTAGTGTGTGGGATTTGATGTGTACTTTGCGTTCAATTAATGTTTCTTTTACATATGTGGGTGCTTTTATATTAGGGGCATAGATATTCCGGATCGAGATCCTGATGAATCATTCCTGTAATGTGTATAAAGTATCCATCTCCATCTCTTCTTATTGATTTTAGTTTGAAGTCAATCTTGTTAGATATTAGTATACCCAGACCTGCTTGTTTCTTAGGTCCGTTTGATCAAAAAACCTTTTCCCAACCCTTTTCTCTGAGTAAATGTCTGTCTTTGTGGTAGAGGTGTATTTCTTGTAAACAGCAGAATGTTGGGTCCTGCCTTCGGATCCATTCTCTTAACCTGTGCCTTTTTATAGGTGAATTGAGACCATTGATATTAAGTGATATTAATGACCAGTGGTTGTTAACTCTGGTCATTTTTTCTTTCTTTTTTTTGGTAGTAGAGTTTGTGTGTTTCCATTCTTTTGGTTGTGTGTGTGGAGGGTTGTTAGATGTCTAAGTTATTGTGGATGTTTTTGGGTTCTTTGGTTTGTGATTTTCCTTCAATTACTTTCTGCAAGGCTGGGTTTGTGGCTACGTATTGTTTAAATTTGTTTTTATGCTAGAATATCTTGTTTTCTCCATTGATGGTGAAAGAAAGCTTGGCTAGGTATAGTAGTCTAGGCTTGTATCCATGGTCTCTTAGTTTCTGCAGTACATCTATCTAAGACTTCTGGCTTTCATGGTTTCCATAGAGTAGTCAGGTGTAATTCTGATAGGTTTACCATTATATGTTACTTGACCTTTTTCCTAGCTGCTCTTAATATTCTTTCTTTATTCTGAATGTTTCGTGCTTTGATTATTATATGGTGAGGGGATATATTTTTTTATCCAGTCTATTCTGTGTTCTGTATGCTGTTGTACCTTCATAGGAATATCCTTCTTTAGGTTGGGAAAGTTTTCTTCTATAATTTGTTGAATATATTTTCTGGGCCTTTGAGTTTTAATTCTTCTCCTTCTTCTACCCCTATTATTCTTAGTTTTTTTCTTTTCATGATGTCCCAGATTTCCTGGATGTTTTGTGTTAAGAATTTGCTGGGTTTTTTTTTTTTTTGATCAGTCCGTTATTTTCTCTATAGTGTCTTCAGTATCTGAGATTCTTTCTTCTATTTCTTCTATTCTGTTGGTTATACTTGTCTCTGTCATCCCTGTTCATTTACTCAGATTTTCCATCTCTAGCTGTCCCTCAGTTTGTGTTTTCTTCATTACCTCCATTTCAGTTTTCAAGTCTTGAACTGTTTCCATTATCTGTTTGATTGCCTTTCTTGGTTTCCTAGGGCATCTTTGAGGGATTTATTCATTTCTTCAAAATTTTGTTATTCTTCTCATCCATTTCTTTAAGGGAGTTTTTCATTTCCTCTTTAAGGGACTCTATCACTTTCATAATGTTACGTTTATACTCTATTTCTTCTACATCTTCTGGAATAGGGTCTTCAAGTCTTCCTGCTGTATGTTCACTGGATTCTGGTGTTATCATGTTGTGTTTTTCAGATTTTTGGAGGAATTTTTGTATTGGCGCCTGCCCATCTCTTCCTTCAGATGCTCTACTGAAGGACGGATCTTCTGGTACAGGATCTAGGCTGCTTGCTGGCCAGAGACCTGGCAGGCAAATGGCATTCTTGCTGGTTGCAGCTTCAGTGAGACAAAGAAAGTCCTGCAGCAGTTGCCCTTGCCACTTTGTTCCCAGACCCTCAGCCTGGAAACAAGCTTATATGGGGGATCCTATGACATCTCAGATGAAAAGAGGTTCTTGCGGGGCAACCTGAGTTCCCTTTCTGGGATGTTCAGCTGGCCGTCTGTTGGGTACACACCCCTCTGGAAGGATGGATTTTCTGGTACAGGATCTGGGCTACTAGAGGGCCAGGGACCTCACAGACAAAAGAGCACACTTGCTGGTTGCAGGCTCAGTGGGACAAAGAAAGTCCTGCAGAGTTTTTCTCACCATTTTGACCCCAGACCCTCAACCCCAAAGCAGGCTGAGTTGGGGAATCCTTTGACCCCCCCTGGAGGGACAGTGGTGTTTGGGGGGCAAGCTGGGATGGGATAAGAAGAGTAATGCAACAGCCAGGGAGAAGCCCCCTCTGGATGGCCAGAAAGTTTAGGGGAATGGGGGGGTGCCTGAGCTCCCCTTTCTGGATCATCAGGCCGGCCGCTGGTCGGGCACTCCGTCAACAAGTTTCATAATTTCATACACCTGATGACATATATATGTACATACACACACACACACACACACACCATGGATACAAGCCTATATATGTGTGTGTATGTGTGTGTGTGTGTATGTATAGTGCTGATTTGTCTGAAAGGAAGCAATTAGACATCTGAAAGTATTATGGGGGAACAAAGGTGTTTAGTGTGCAATTAAAAAGCAAGATTAATAGGTTATTACTGGTAAATGGTACTCTAGAAGATTTCCTTCTGTAAAAGAAAAGGTTATGACATCAAACAGGTGTAAATACAGCATATTCTTGAACTTCCTAGTTTCTTAAGTGACCACCTCTCTTTCTTGGAGTACCTATTGGTCCTCCATATCCCATGCTGGTCTGAGTAGAGAGGTTTCTGGCCAAGCTCACACTGGAGTTTTCTCACTGTGTGTCTGGCACAGTAATACATGGCTGTCTTTGAAGTTTGAACATTGTTCAGTTTTATGAAAACATAGGTCTTGGAGGTGCAGTGATATTTTGTTTGTGATTTTACAAATAAAGCTTCCTGAAAATTAGACTGCAGAGCTAAGCCACTAGCTAGCCATAGAGCACAGGCAGTGGTGGCACATACCTGTAAATCCAGCAGTAGGAAGACAGAGGTGGACAGATCTCTGTGAGTGCAATGCGATCCTGGACTACAAAGGATTGAATCTGTGCATAACAGAAACAGAGTTCCCACATTGTGTTCCCAGCACCTGGGATCATATGCCTTTAATCCCAGCACTAGGGAGGTAGAGTCATGAGTCAGATGGCTGGGCAGAGAGAAGAATAAAAGATGGGAGGAGACAAAAACTCAACACAGTCTGAGGATTCAGTCTGAAAGGCTGTCTGAGGTGTCAGAGAGACAGCATTCAGTGAGAACATTTGTAGAGACAGGATCTTCCCCATTTATTCTAAAATGGCCCCCTTAATTAAGATATCTTCTTCCCTGCTCCAAAATCCGCCTTTTCTCCATCTCAACCATCCCACTCCCCCAATCTCTACCCAATCCTCCATTTCTCCCTTGTTTCTCCCCCTCTCCCCTTCCCCGCACCTTAACCCCACTCCCACTCTCCCCACTTTTTGCCTGGCGATCTTGTCTTCTTCCAATTTCCAGGAGTATCTATATATCTATATATGGTTTTCTTTGGGTTCACCTTATTATTTAGCTTCTCTAGGATCGCAAACTATAGGCTTGATGTCCTTTGCTTATAGCTAGAATTCACTAATAAGTGAGTATATACCATATTCATCTTTTTGGGTCTGGGTTATTTCACTCAGGATAGTGTTTTTTATTTCCATCCATTTGCATGCAAAATTCAAGATGTCATTGTTTTTTACCACTGAGTAGAACTCTAATGTGTATATATTCCACACTTTCTTTATCCATTCTCCCATTGAGGGTCATCTAGGTTATTTTCAGATTCTGGCTATTACAAATAGTGCTGCTATGAACACAGTGGAACAAATGCTTTTGTAGTATGATTGGGTATCTCTTGGGTATATTCCTAAGAGTGGATTGCTGGATCTTGAAGTTGGTTGACTTCCAGCTTCCGGAGAAACTGCCACACTGATTTCCATAGTGGTTGCACAAGTTTGCATTCCTACCAGCAGTGGATGACTGCCTTACTCCACATCCTTTCCGTCATAGGTTATCATTAGTGTTTTTGATTTTAGGCATTCTGAAAGGTGTAAGATGGTGTTTCAAAGTTGTTTTGATTTGCATTTCCTTGATCGCTAACGATGTTGAACATGACTTTAAGTATCCTTTGGCCATTTGAACTTCTTCTGTTGAGAATTCTCTGTTCAGTTCAGTACCCCAGTTTTTAACTGGATTAATTTGAATTTGATTTTCTAGTTTCTTGAGTTCTTTATATATTTTGGAGATCAGGCCTTTATCTGATGTGGGGTTGGTGAAAATCTCCTATTTTTCTTTTTTTTTGTTTTACAGAAGATTCTCTGTTTCATAAGGTGCCATTTATTCATTTTGTTTTTATTGTCTGTGCTACTGGGATTATACATTGGAAAACTTTTTTCCAACCCTTATTCTGAGGTAGTGTCTTTATTTTAGGTTGAGGTTTGTTTGTTGTAAACAGCAGAATGTTGGATCCTGTTTTTGTATCCATTCTCTTAAATGATGCCTTTTTATAGGTGAATTGAGTCCATGGATATTAAGTGATATTAATGACCAGTTCTTAATTCCAGTTATTTTTTTTGGTGGTAGTGTTTGTGTGTTTCCATTCTTTGAGTTGTGCTGGTGGAGGGTTGTCAGCTGTCTTTGTTATTATGAGTGTTGTTGGCTTCCTTGGGTTTTGGTTTTCCTTCTAGTACTTTCTGTAAGGCTGGGTTTGTAGCTATGTATTGTTTAAATCTGTTTTTGTCCTGGAATATCTTTTTTTTCCTCCATCGATGGTGAAAGAAATCTTTCCTGAATACAGTAGTCTGGGCTTGCATCCATAGTCTCTTAGTGACTGCAGCACATCTATCCAAGAATTTCTGGCTTTCATGGTTTCCATAGAGTAGTCAGGTGTAATTCTGATAGGTTTTACCTTTATATGTTACTTGAACCTTTTCCTTTGCAGCTCTTAATATTCTTTCTTTATTCTGTATTTTTTGTGTTTTGTTTATTATATGACAAGTGTTTTTTTTTTTTTGATCCAGTATATTTGGTGTTCTGTATGCTTCTTGTACCTCCATAGGAATATCCTTCTTTAGGTTGGGAAAGTTTTCTTCTATAATTTTGTTGGGTATATTTTCTGGGCCTTTGTGCTGTAATTCTTCTCTTTCTTTTTTTTTTTTTTTTTTAATGAGATGTCAGGAGCTCCTTTTATTAGAAAAGTTAGCACATGCAGAGCCACTGTAATGTCATAGAATGCCAGGATTAGACATATAAACAAATTCTATCCATATATAAAATGTAAATATTCTATTATGACAGAATGTGAATAGTAATTACAGTAGGTTTGGCCTGAGGATTTCTTATGAGCACTCTGACCAATAAAAGTAAATGATAAACTGTTTGGTATCTCTTTCATTACACTTCCCCTTCATCCTGCTCCTAACTCACCCAACCCAATCCCTCATGTTCCAGTCCTCCCATCCCTTTGGCTCCATTGTACCCCCAGTTTACACAAGAGATCTCATTTATTTTTCCCTTTCAAGGAAATACATGACTCCCTCTTAGGGACCTCTTTGTTACCTAGCTTCTCTGGGGCTGTGGATTGTAGCCTGATTATCTTTGTTTTACATCCAATAACCATTTATGTGTGACTCCATACCATGTTTAAGTAATGAAAAGGGTATCTTCTCTTTCTTTTATCCCTATTATTCTTAGGGGTAGACCTAATTGGTCTTTTCTTGGTATCCCAGATTTCCTGGATGTTTTCTGTTAAGAATTTGTTGGATTTGCTGTTTTCTTTGATCAATGAGTTTATTTCCTTTATGGTATCTTCAGCGCTTGAGATTCTTTCTTTTATCTCTTGTATTCTGTTATTATACTTGACTTCGTAGTTCCTGTTCATTTACCCTGATTTTCCATATCCAGCCATACCTCAGTTCAGGTTGTTGGAGGAATTCTTGCATTGGTGCCTGCCCATTTCTTCCTCCAAATGCAGCCAGGAGAGTGTTAGCATCTTAGTCCAATCTTTGCTGTGACTGACTGTGTACTTGGGTTTTTTTTTCTGTCTGCCCTCTCTTAGGACCCTTCAGCACTGGAGCTGGCTCTCAGATCCCCTCTGCCCTGAAGCAGGCTGTGATGGTGGATCTAAGGACCCTACAGTTGAAAAGGAGTTCTTGGGGGGCAAGATGGGATGGGGTAACTAGAGAAAGCTAGTAGCTTAGGAGACACCCCGCTGAATGGCCAGAAATGTTTAGGTATGTGGAGGGGGCCTGTACTCCATTCCTGGGACCAGCCAGCCAGGTGTGCACAAACTTACCCCTTTGGATGGATCTCTTCAGTACAGGAGCAGAGACTCTGGCTGGGCCAAGGATCTAGCAGACAAAAGGGCAGACTTGAGGGAGGCAGGGTCATGTGGAACAAAGAAGCCCCTATAGCAAGAGCTGGAAGGGCCCTGTACTCTGTTCCCAGAACCTTCCGGCCAGGCGGGCACACACTTACCCCTCTGGATGGATCTCCTCAGTACAGGAGCAGGGACTCTTACTGGGCTGAGGACCTCACAGACAAAAGGGTGGACTTGGAGGCAGGAAGGGTAATGTTGAACAAAGAAACCCTTGCAACAGGAGTTGGAGGAGCCCTGTACCGCATTGCCGGGACTGGCGGGCTGAGCAGATACACACTTAGCCCTCTGATGGATCTTCTTTGTGTAGGAGCAGGGACTATGGCTGGGCCAAGGACTTTGCAGACAAAAGGGTAGGCTTGTGGAACGCAAAGTCATTTGGAACAAAGAAGTCCTCGCAGCAGAAGCTGGAGAGTCCCTGTACTCTGTTTCTGGGACCTATGGGCTGGGCGAGCACACACTTGCCCCTCTGGATCAATGGCATTTTTTGAATAAAAGCTACATATATACTACACCAGAACTCTCCCATTGAGCTATCTCCCAGCAAGGAATGAGAAACTTTTAAATGAATGCTCCATTTTAAATTATTTGTATATGCTTCTGTGTGAATGCTGCAGAGATCGTGGAGAAAATCAGAGTTCACAGGGTCCTCGGGACTCATGTGTGGTTATGAGATGCTGGAGTGGTTAGCATGCATTAATGGTGGTAGTAGACAATCTACTTTGTTGATTCCATGAAGGGCTAATTCACCTTCTTCAGAGATAATTTCCAGATCACACTGTACCTGTAAATGAGAAGTCTGGGATCTGAGGACACTACCACATATTACTCTGCAAAGCACACAGTGAATATGACTGTGAGGTCAAATACAAACTTCACTGCAGAATCCTAAGGACCAGGAAGGGGTGCTAAAAGCTCACAGAACTCTGGTTCACAGAACCTCTTCAGAGAGACATAAAATCTGTACTAAGTCTCCCCCGAACTCCAACAGGGACACCTCACACTGGACACCTGAAAGCAAAAAGAAAGCTGGTGATGAAACTGTCTAGGAGCCATTTTTCTTTCTCATGTTTAAACAACACACATCATCTTATCTCTATAAAATACCTCTCAACATAATTACAAGGAAAAATGAGCTGAGCCTCAAGTCCATGATTAGTGTTCTGTGTTCAGTGGTGATCGCTGAATAGGGGGACTTGGGAATCCAGGACCAGTCTCCACTGTCACAGCTGTACGGTCAGCAGGTCTGGTTTTCATGGTCAAAGAAAAGACTTATTTGCATGTCTTCCTGCTATACTAAGCCCTGGAGTTAGATCTCAGGGGAAGGCATTTCTCAGAGCAGATAAAAGCATTCCAATCAATGATGACATTTATAGAAATCAACACATTGTTGTAGTTTGGTATTCATACTTTCCTGACTAAGGATTCATCACCCTTTGTTTTGTTCTCTTTTGTGAATATGCACAGAATTTGCTTTTTTTCCATGATGTCATGTCTTCTTTGTATAAACTTATAATTAAGTAGTTCTGCTCATGTCTGTGTGACATGAGTTCAGTCTGTCCCTCTGTCTGGTCTGGACATGGCTTCTCCCTAGTGTGTCTTCTGGATAGGTTCTGACTCTCCAGGTAATGTTTGCAGAACTCCATGACTGTGATGGGAACACTTTGGAATTTTCTGAATTTTCTCACTTCTGAGACAATGCTGTCCTTAGGCAACAGGACACTTACAGTAAGACATGTCTTGTCACTGTCTCTCTACCACTTTGTGGTTACTATGTAGACATATTTCTGTTTTCATCAAAATCACTTTTCTGCTTCCTGATGTTCTCTCTTTGATTCTTTTAAATGCTCTGCCATTATCTTCTCACTTGTTTATACCAGGCAACTCATGACTCCCTTTATGTTGTGTTAGCCTCATTTTCATTTCTCCAATTAATATAATTAGCTTAACCTGGGCTTTTGAATAAGATCTAGGATGACCTTGTTTTTTTAAGTTTTTAACATTTTTTTAAGTCTGTTGTTTCCTTCCTATCATTCCCTTTCTCTCAGCACAACTCACTTTTGCTTTCACAGCATCTATATTCCTTTTCCATTTATCCCCTTTGTTTCTCACTTAAGATGTCTTCCCTTTCTAGGGTTTCCATTCTAGTTCCAAAATCTGCAAAATTGAAGCCATAATGCAAAACACACATAATCTAGGTTCTGAATTTGCCCAAAATTCCCCCAATCTTTATTATATTGTTTGAAATATAAATTTTCTAGTCCTATTCATATCCCTCCTATGCTCAGAGAATACAGAGAAAGAGGAGAAAGAGAAGGCAGAAAGAAAGTACGAGGTGGACCATGGGGAACAGAGCTGGAAAATCCTGTCTACTGGACATGGTAATCACATTTATGAACATAATGGCTGCTGTTTCATGTTTAAGCCCTACATAAGACCAAGCTAGTTAAAACCCTAGGGGAGATTATTCACTTACTTTACCACTTACTGAGGAGATGTTTGATGTAGACAATTCCTGGAGAAGAAGAATTCTTCTTCTTCTTCTTTTTTTTTTTGAAGCTATAGTGATTGGTAGTTTCCTATATGGCAATGTTTGTCTCCACACATATGCACATATAGCCAACATTAACTGACCTTCTACATGTCATGAAGTGGTGAGAAACTTACATTGATGAGGATATTGAAGAGACATGAAGGGGAAATAGCATAGAGGTGTGATCATATTTAATTGTATACAAGCAGAGTACACAATTCCTTAAAATAAAGAAAAATAGTACCTGCTTAATAACTGAATGGTTTAAACAAAGCAAATCTCCAAAAAAATGCTTAAGTAAGATTTTGCTAAATGTCATATACAGGGGGTCATCAAGGCAACCCTGAGTGAAAATAATGCTAATGAAGGTGTAATACACATTACTACAGGGGATATACTGCAGTACCATGATAATAAACTCAGCTTGGGACAGTACAAAACTAGATACACACACAGAGAGAGAGAGAGAGAGAGAGAGAGAGAGAGAGAGAGAGAGACAGAGAGAGAGAGAGAGAGAAAGAATTCCTTAGTGGAGATGTGCACAGAATAAAATGTGTATGATCATTCATTGTATTGTTGTGCTGGCTTAGTGACACAAATGGAGAACTCTTGATAGTCTGTGCTTATTATTTGGGCTCTGCTCAATAAAGAGGTACCAGAAAGAGAAATACAAGATACTGGTTGAAGAGTTGATGAGGATTTGGGATTCCCATCAGTAAGAGTTCTTAGGAGGTGGAGGTATGTTACTGGGCCACTTAGGCCTATGTGACTATTGTAGGATCTCTAGAGGAGGCAGATGACAATAACCATGAAATTTTATATTTTATGAATTTTTTAAAAGTACATCTAATTGACATTTTTTGAATATCTTCTGTGTTTCAAGATAGTGGGAAACAAAGATCATTCATACGATAGATTCCCCACCATAGAAGACACAGGTGTTTGACCAGGAAAGCTGAAGGCAAATAAGCTATGAGCATAGAAAATTATAAAAATTATAAAATCCATTATCCATTTTTCAGTTAGCATCCCTCTAAGGAGGAAAAAGCCAGGAAAATCATCGAGAAACTTAAATATTTCAGTACATAAACCTCTAAGTGACTAGTAAACTTGTATGATGTAATATTGATGGGAACATCAGGGGAGAAATGAAGGTATTACTATCTTAGAGTACAATGGTTTTACCAGTGTTTACTCACAAGACAGCTATTTTGATGTACATCAAGATATACATTAGTAATCAGAGATTGTAGTATGCTGAAAATACCTCCATAGATTTCTTTTTAAAATTCTGTTCCAACTTTTATTTATGGGCAAGCTCAATGCTAATTACACATAGAATATGGACCATAGGGATGTGAGCTCAGTAGAACCCTGCTACACAGCCTGCCCCAATACTGAGAGGACTTAAGAGAACCTTCATCCAAAAACAGATGGAAACAGAGGAAATGACCACATTGGAGCATTGGACTGAGCTCCCAAGATCCAGCTGAAGAGTGGAAAGAGTAAGAGTATGAGCAAGGAATTCAATACTATGAGGGGTTCATTCATTGAGACAGTTTGCCTGAGGTAATGGTAGCTCACCAACTCCAACTGGACTGGGAGTGAATGAACATGGGAAGAAGTCCTTCTGAATGTGGGTGACAGTTGTGGCAAACAGAGGGGCCACTGATAGTGACACTGGGATTTGTCTCCACTGCATGTACTGGCTTCTTGGAATCCTATACTCTTTGGATGTATGCCTTGCTCAATCTAGATGTACTAGGGAGGGCCTTGGACTTTTCACAGGGAGGGAGGTGGCCTCTTGTTTGTCCCTGTTGCCCGGCTGGCTTATACCCAAAATAATCACACAGAAACTGTATTAATTTAAACACAGCTTGGCTGTTAGCTCTAGCCTCCTATTGGCTAACTCTCACATCTTGATTAAACCCATTTCTATTAATGTGTTCACCACAAGGTTGTAGCTTACAGGGAAAAGTTTAGCTTGTCTGACCTGGCATCTCTATGGCTGCTCTCTGTCTGATTTCATTTTCCCAGAATTCAGTTTTTTCTTCTCGCCTACCTAAGTTCTGCCCTATCAGGCCAAGTAATTTCTTTATTGATTAACGAATGAAAGCAATACATAAATAGAAGACCTCCTATACCACAATGTGATGGAGGATAGCCCACAATGTACAAGCCTTTCCTCGAATTCCTGAATGCCACAAATAGAGATATCTGATATTCAGATCAAGGATCTGTGACTCAGATAACATTGCACAGACCACAGAACTATTTGCCAGTGAATAGTAAGTAAGAAATCAGTAGAGGAAACATTAAGAGAGAAATATATCTACATGATAAAATTAAAATTCTATAAAATTTTAAAGTGTGTTTGAATACCTTGGTAGAAGTAGGGTAATTTATTTTAACGAAAAACAAATTGATTACACACCAGGGACCTGAGAAGACCAGAATAGATCCTAAGACCTACAAATTCAAATGCGATTTGAAAGCATTTCCAGAAAGGGACTTGAGGTTCAAGGACACCGTAAGCAGGATGTTAGCCAAGAACATCCTGCAGGCTCCTGAAGCTCAGCTGCTATCTCTAGATGCTTTAGTTTCATGGTATAAGTACTAGAGTATAGCAAAGATCAATGATGAAATAGATATTCAAGTTTCATGTGAGGATGATAGAGATATAAAGGAAATCAAGGTTAATGGTTTATAGGTCCTACCAGGGTGTTCCTGCATGATCGGTTGGCTCTTACTAAAATCCTAAATTCTACTCTAACTGGAGAACTAATTGAAGCTCTCTTACAAATCTAGGGACCCCACTCCCATTGATCTCTGAATCTCTTCCAAATTGATCCTGGTACCCAGAGCCTAGCCATGTCTGCCCTGTTTGTTGGTATATTGTTCAGATGAGATCACAAATTGTGTATAAAAATAAACATTGCAGTGGAAAAAGGACTTCAAAAATATTCAGATGCATTAAAAATTAGTAAAAACTAAGATCTATAATATTGCAATGGTGAGTCTCTGATGGCCCTCAGTACTGCCTGCTGGTCCTGAGCTCTTTTAAGAAGGTTTTATTCAGGTTCACACTGGAGTTCTATCACAGTGTCTCTGGTAGAGTAGTATATGGATTTGTTCTCAGTCTGCAGGCTGTTCAGTTTTACAAAAACTTGGCTTTTGGAGATGTTCTGCTGATGGTGAACTAGGATATGGAAGCTGAATTATAACCAGTGTTTTCATTATTCCGTATTATTCCTATTAACTCCAGACTCTTTTCTAGAGACTGGTGGACCAATGTTCACAACAGCTGGTTAATGAGAACACAGAGACAGTGACAGTGAAAGACAGGGTCTTGGTCTGCTGTGATGGCTGCACCAGTTCAGGTACTGACTCCTTCACTTGGAACTGGGATTGTTCACCTGGGTAAAAGCAACATCACCATCAGTCATATATTCCATATACGATGTACCTGCTTCTCTCTCCTGAAACTCTGAAACTCTTACAGTTTGGACAGGTCAAGAGGCAGAGGAACAGCACCATGACAGCCATGCTTTTCTGGAGCTCCAATGAGGAGGAGATAGGGCTTCTCAGCTAGTCCATGGCTTTCATTCTGAGCCTGGGGGGCTACTTTGCATTGGGGGAGGTTCCTGAAAGGATAAAGGAAGTCCAGGAGGTTTCCCTTTCTTTTTCAGGTGACTGACTTTTGCTTCTGTTTCCCAACTGAATGGATTAAGACTGTATTTCACCATGCCCAACCATCATATGCAGTGTTTTCAATAATTAATGAATTTATTTGATGTAGGAGTGTCATATATCAATCTGTTGATTTCATTGGTTAAGTAATAAAGGAACTGCTTGGCCCTCATAGGTTAAAAGATAGGTGGGAAGAGTAAACAGAATAGCATACTGGGAGGAAGAGGAAGTGAGCTCAGTCTCGACAGCTCTGTGCTCTGGTGCAGAGACGCCATGCGGCTCTCTCCAGGGCAGACATGCAGCCAGCCACCAGGTCAGACATGCTGAATCTTTCCTGGTAAGACCGGTGCTACACTTTATTAGAGATGGGTTGATCGGGATATCAGAATTAGCCAGTAAGGACTAAAGCTAATGGGCCAAGCAGTATTTAAATGAATACAGTTTGTGTGTTGTTATTTTGGGGCATAAGCTAGCCGAGCAGGCGGCCGGGGTGCTGGGGACGCAGCCCCGGCTGCTCCTATTTCAACATTTATTTTCTTGAAAAACTTTCAACACAATATATTCTGATAATTACTTACTTTCTATCTTCTTTTGCAGATCCTGCCCATCTCCCCGATTCCAGATTTTCATAAAAAGTCAGAGTTTTAAGAGACATTTATGAAAACATATAAGGGTTTGTACATGAAGTATTTATTTCCATATAGACAGTTAATAGTTTAAAAATTCATAATTAGCAATACATTTTCTCTTTTAAAAATTATTATACAGCCGGGCGATGGTGGCGCACGCCTTTAATCCCAGCACTCAGGAGGCAGAGGCAGGCGGATCTCTGTGAGTTCGAGACCAGCCTGGTCTACAGAGCTAGTTCCAGGACAGGCTCCAAAGCCACAGAGAAACCCTGTCTCGAAAAAAAAAATTATTATACAATATACATATTTGCTTTTACAGATTACAATTCTATCAATGTACAGTGATAATATTCAGGGCTCAAAAGTTGGCTCAGTGGTAAGGCACCTGCCTCCCAGTGTTAAAATCTTTGCTTGATTCACAGCACTTAGCTTAGAATCTGGGTGTGATTGTGATGGTTTATCCTATATTCCCAGCACTGCAGGCATTATGACTGGAGATTCTCTAAGTCTTACCAACCAAAGATTCTGTATGAGTATTTGTGCTCCAGGTTCACTGTGATATCCTTACTTAAAAATAAGATAAATCATCTGGTAAACACACTCAAACTCCTCTCTAGCCTCCTGACATATGTGCAAACCATGTACTATGCACACACATTCTAGCCAATTAGCATTTCTAGTCATTCGAACATTGTCCTTACTCCGCATTGGATTCATAGTTTGTAGTTATTCAAAACTGTGCCACGGATGCTGTAGACCCTGGATGAACTGTTTGCCATGGAAGCCAAGTGATGAACTCTTGTAGACTTGTTTCCTCTCCACAGATTTCTACCTGCACTTCTTATTGTGGGCACTTCCATTCCTTTTCCAGTCATAGAGTGACTCATTAAAGACTATGAAAGTGAGAAATTATATTTGTCTAAGTGCTTAATTCCTATTTTAGTGAGTTTGGTTCGTAAATTTAAGACATTTCATATGATCATAAAGCACTTCACCACAGAGCTACAAGCCTAGCTCAGCCTTTTAAAATATCACATATTTCTACAGAAAATATTTTTTAATAACTGCATTTATGCACTACTAACATGTACACCAGCAAACAAAATTACTTCTTCCTTGACACCCAGCACTTATAACTGATTATGTAAAGGATCAATTTACTGCAGGGCAGTGGTGGTGCACATCTTTAATCCTAGCACTTGGGAGGCAGAGGCAGGCAGATCTCAGTGAGTTCGAGGCCAGCATGGTGTACAAGAGCTAGTTCCAGAACAGACTCCAAAGCTACAGAGAATCCCTATCTCAAATACACAAAAACAAAACAAATCCCCCCCTCAAAAGGGATCAATTTACCGAGCATAGATTTCGAGAATGTTGGGGCTGAGAGGATAAATCAAACCAAACAAAGAAAACAGAGGGAAGAGTACAAGGAGAAGTAGAGAGAAACTTCACCCTCAGCTAGTGATTCCTATTCTGAGTCTGGACTCCATGATCTTTTCAAGACTACAGTGTAGTTGAACCAAAGCATGTGCTGGAATCTCATTATTCATGTTCAACTCACACACCTGAATGAAAAGGTAAAAATGAGAGCAGACTGCACATATGAGTAACAGTGTCTGCCACAAATTTAAAAGAGAAAGACATGTTCTGTAGAGCTGTGTTCTCTGCCTCTTGTGCTTTGGGAATCACTGGAATCTTAAAGAATGGGAACTGGAATGTCTTCAGGGGCTTGCTCAGAGTAATTGAGTCCCTAAGACTGAAGTCAAACCTTGAATCCCAGCCTCGCTGCTCACCTGATCTTATTTTTTTTATATTTATTTATTTATTATGTATACAATATTCTGTCTGTGTGTATGTCTGCAGGCCAGAAGAGGGCACCAGACCTCATTCCAGATGGTTGTGAGCCACCATGTGGTTGCCGGGAATTGAACTCAGGACCTTTGGAAGAGCAGGCAATGCTCTTAACCATTGAGCCATTTCTCCAGCCCCCATCACCTGATCTTAAAGCAGGTTTCTGTGGTCATATGGTGTTGTGGTCACCTCTGTAATGTAAATTATTTATAGATGATTAGAAAGTATACATCTCTGAAGCAAACACACAGACACTCAGACATATACACACAGACATATGACAACAGAGACAATCCTTCACAAAGACACATACAAGGGCAGATGTATATATATTATGATCATATGATACCTGAAAATATTCTTTTTTCATCTATGCTATTTATTCTATGTAAAATCAAATCACCATGCTCATTCATAATGTACTGTGATCACACTGATTCATCTATCCCACTGTCCCCTGTCTTCTTTTTTACTTCTTTAACCCTCTGTCCTTTCCTACTCTCATGTCTCTTCTTTTCTCTCCTCCCTCCTTTCCTGATTTCCTACACCAACTCTGCTTCTTTTTCTGCTCATCCACATGTGAGGCTGCAGAGTCACATCATCTTGTATAATTCTCTGAGGGACCCCACAATTTTCATAATGTCTTAGTGAACTACATTCCCATTTCTGCAGCACAAGCATCCCTTCACCTCTATTTACATAACACTTGGCCTCAGTCTTTCCTTAGATAAATTGCACTCATATCATTGCTTACAGGCAACTAATTCTTTTTGGTTTAAGAATCTCTGTGGTTATTAAAAATATTAGCTCTATTCAACTTCTTCTGCCCACTTTCACTGGTCAAGGTGAAGCATCCCAATTACAAGATGCAGGGAGGAATACTGTGTGTTCATGAGGACATCACTTCTCAACTCTTGGTTTCCTGAGCTATCTGTTAACCTCCTGACTCATAACTTAGAGAAGTGAGAGAAAGGAGTTTTTCTTGGAAAGAAAAACTGAATGGTTCTCTTGGATGACAGAAACCTTGTTATAACCTTTAACAGGGAGTACTGATATTTAAAACTCAGTATTTATTAATCAAAATGAGAAATATATTTTCAAATATTACCATTTGAATCAAGGTCTCATATAAACTAAACAAGAACTAGACCATTGGCCCAAATCACAGCATTGAATGAGAACTTTTTTTGAAAAAACACACTATTTTAATTAGGGATATATGCTTCTGTGTGGATAGTGTAGTGCTCATGGAGAAAAACAGATAGCAACAGGGTCCACTAGATTCACATGTGGCTCTGAGCTGCTTTCATCTTCTTGGGTTTAAAATCTTTTCTGACTTCTTCGGGAACAAATACTGGTCACTAAACACTATCATTTTGCTCTCTGTGATGATCTGCATTTTGTTTAGGTAAAAGCACATCCTAAATTTTAAAAGTAACTAAAATGGGGCTGGGAAATCAAGTTTTTCCCACATAAGAATGCTTCAGTGGGTTTTAAACACAGAACTCAGGCCTGGAGGGATGGCTCAGGCGTTAAAGGCTAGGCTCACAACCAAAAATAAACACAGAACTCAGAATCCATAACAAAAAAGAAATGGGTGTGGCAGCCAACAAGGTGTACCATATAGGGAATATGGAGAATAAACAATCACTGGGACTCACTGGACAACTAGACTACTAGTCATTGAAATCCAGGCCCAGTGATATAATTTGTCTCACAATAAGTGGTGCAGATTGTTAGAAAAATTCATTATATGTCAACAGCCCCCCCGCCCCGCCACAGACACATACATGGAGAGGAGTGAGAGAGAAAGATTGAGAGAGAGAAAGAAAGAGAGAGAAAGGGGGAAAGGGAGAAAGACTAACACATAGACAGAGATAGGGAGACAGGAGAAACACTATAATAAATAAACACACACAACACAACTGAAAATAGAAGTTTGAATAATCATTTGGGCATTCAAGGATTACTACACACTATACCTGTAGAGAAAATACCTAAGTGTGTTATGGAGAGGCAGTACAGACAGACACAGAGAAGTACGGTCTTCCACACTGCTCTGAGCAGGCTCTTCTGTGACCCAGATAGCAAAGTGCTCTCAGCGCCCCCTGCTGGTTCTGTGTTCCCCACAGGGGTGTTTTTGTCTGAGCTCACAGTAACTTTCCCTCACTGTGTCTTAGCACAGTAATACATGGCTGTGTCCTCAGACTTCAGACTGCTCATTTCCAGGTACAGAATGTTCTTGGCATTGTCTCTGGAGATTGTGAACCTGCCCTTCACAGCGTCAGTATAGATGGTGGTACCACCACCTTCATTAATGTTTGCAACCCACTCCAGCTTCTTCCCTGGATCCTGGCGGATCCAGCTCATCCAGTAGCTACTGAAGGTGAATCCAGAGGCTGCACAGGAGATTTTCACGGTCTTTCCAGACTGCACTAAGCCTCCCCCAGATTCCAGCAATTGCACCTCACACTGAACATCTGTAAACACAAAGAATTCTAGTTAGAAAACTGAAACAGAAGACATTTTTTCTCTTTCTCATATCCACACAATACACAGTATCCCTTCTTTATGAATTACCTTTTAAAATAAGAACAAACGAAACAAATATGAGCCTTAAGTCCATGATGAGTGTCCTGCCTTCAATGCTGAACCCTGACTAGGAAGATTTAGGAATCCAGGGCTTGTCTCCTCTGCCAGAGCTACAGGGTCAGGGCAGGGCTGGATTTTATGGGCACAAATAAGCCTTATTTGCATATCTTCCTGCCATAATGTGCTCTGTAGCTGGACCTGGACAGAAAGCAGTACTCAGTGCAGATATAAAACACAATACACACTGATGACAGTCATAGAAATGGAAGCATTAACGTAGCTCTGCTAGGGACTCACCATGCTATTTTTAGTTCCCTTTTCACTATATGCACAGGGAATGCTGTGTTTCCATACTGTCATGTCTCTTTAGGAACAATGTGAAAATAAAATGCTCCACACACAGCTTTGTTTCTAGATATTAGCTCTGTCTGTCCCTCTGTCTCCGCTGGACATGGCTTCTTCCTGAGGTGAGTCTTGCATAAGGTCACACCTGCTTCTACGTAGAACTCCTTCACTGTTTTAGGAACACTTGAGAATTTACTGATGGTAGTTTTACTCAGTTCTTTGTTTTCTCTTTTTTTGTTACTTTAAAAATAATACCAGTCAAAATTCCCACTACCTCCCCTCCTTCCACTTCCCTCCTGCTCCCCGATTTACCCTCTCCCTACTCCCTCAAGTCCTAATAGAGGGTAAGGCACCCTGCCCTATGGGAAGTCCAAGGTCCTCCCCACTACATCCAGACTTAGGAAGGTATGCATCCAAAAGGAATAGGATCCCAAAAAGCCAGTACATGCAGTAGAGACAAATCCCAATGTCATTATCATTTGCCCCCCAGTCTGCCCCAATTGTCAACCACATTCAGAGGGTCCAATTTGATCCCATGCTTGTTCATTTCCAGTCTAGCTGGAGTTGGTGAGCTCCCATTAGCTCAGAAACAGTGTCTCAGTGGGTCAACCAAACCCTCACAGTCCTTACTGACCCCATAATCAGACTGATGTCTATCTTGAATATCACCATAGAACCTTCATCAGGTGACAGATGGAAACAGAGACCAACATGGGAGCACTGGACTGAGCTCCCAAGATCCAGCTGAAGAGCAGAAGGAGGGAGAATTTTACTCAGTTCTTAGAGATGCTGTCCTACAGCCTCACAAAGTTTGTAAATGTGATGCTTCTTGTCACTATCTGTCTTCCTCTCAGTGGAAGTTTCATGCTGTGCAGATAACAGAGGATACCACATCCTCAGTGCATATCCCTGTAAACACCAGCAGAGTGTTTAGATGGAATTTAGTCAAGATGTACTTCAGGCTCTTTCTGATGTGAAATCAGGATAAAGGAGATACTTGAAATACTTTCTGTTGTCATTGAAGTTAATTTTTTATCACTCACCTAGAAAATCCAATTTGTGAGGGGGCAACTCACAAACATTTAGTGCATGTGATTTTAATTTTTTATCTGAGGGGAGATTCATGAGATTGATTTCCATGCACATAAGTGGTCTCAGATTACTCACCTGCCAAATTAGGGACACCACACTTGGATAAGATAGTTCCTAGTCTCTGTTTGTTTGTGTCTCTGTCACTATGCACTTTTATTTCCTTCCTTGACTCTTTAGCACTTGAAGCACATTGCAAATGCAGGTTCCTAAATATGATTACTGCATTGGTGAGGGATGGAAGGTTACCTCTTTATGATATCTCATAAAAAGAAGTTGCATGGGACCAGTATTCAGAGTTGTGTTACCCGAAGCAATAGAAAGAATGAGAACCCTAAGTGACAGCAAGTAGTGGAGAGGAGGACTTGCTTGAACAATGGGAGCTGTTCGATGTGCTGTAAATATCACCACTGAGAAAGGGGATTTAGGGCTTTTTTCTCATGCCATCAGGAAATGGCAGAGAATAGCTCAAAATAATCTGTTTAGGAAATCCCAGAGAATATCCACCATTTTTTTTTCATATTGGACACCCCAGATGTTGGGTTTCTTTTTCCTCTGAGCATAATCTGTATGTGAGTAGCAGTGGTGGAGACAGGTCTTAACACTGGAAAGCCTGCCATCCTGTGCCTATGAAGGGCACCCACCCCTGTAAGTAGTTTGTCTCCCTTGTTCAGGATGCACTCTTTGTTAGAAGAACATTTTCAGACATTATGTTCAGTATGTCTCATCTTTGGTTTGTCTGATTTTTCATTGTGCGTTTTGGATCTTGAGAAAGATCACAGGGATAATTGCATATATTTCATATTATCCTGGAGAACTGGTATGTGACCTCTTACTCAAGAATTTACTGCAGAAGCAGAATTTTTATGAAAATTTAGAAAGAATAAAACTTATTCAAGCTAATCTATGAATCAGTCATTCCTACCACCCTCTTTCTCCTGCTACTCACTTGTGAGGACCATTTCTGGCCCCTCCTACTTTCATATCTCTTCTTTCCTTTCATTCCTCCCCACCCTCCCTGCCTCCCTGCTAAACTTCCGCTTCCTCATTTCCTCTCTCCTCTTCCCTCTCACTCTCTCCCACATTCTCTCTTCAATCACTTCCTTTTATTTCCTTTGTCTGCAACATGTTTTTCTTCTATATGTGCATAATTGTTATGGCTACACTGGATCTAAAAGGCAGCAGCCAACTCTATCACATTCCTCCAGCAGTCTCTTGCTACCTTTAGGGCAGTCATGGGTTCATGCTTTACATATCACACACTTCAGAAGGTGCTTCACTGACCAAGGCTGAGAGAAGCACTAACATATTGGTACAAGTAAAGAAGACAGTGTTAGTATATGCTCCTTGGCAAAACACCAATAGTATGTTTCCTCATAGCATTGTGACCTTTGTACTTTGATTTTTTGAATATTTTTGTGTTCTAGTTATTTAAAATATTTTAATTTTGAAATATGATTATCTCAGTAAAAATATTCAGAATCTCAGTTTCGTGTAGCATTTACAGCCCCTCTCCTCTACATGCTGAACCATTTAACTGGCTTTGTTTTGTACATATCTTGTACAGGAACATACAACATTTTATGTGTGTAATGACCATGTGATGTCCAG
Source organism: Neodon shergylaensis (assembly GCA_025134845.1). Classification (NCBI taxonomy): domain Eukaryota; kingdom Metazoa; phylum Chordata; class Mammalia; order Rodentia; family Cricetidae; genus Neodon; species Neodon shergylaensis. Next base: position 250,764 of record JABTXL010019263.1, read on the forward strand.
AGGTAACCATATCACAGAACTCCTCCCCATTTTATGGTACTTTCATTCTTTCAACCCACTCTTCAGTGATCTTCCTTGTGCCTTGTGAGGAGAATATGGAGGAGTAGGGAAATGGGGGATGTGGGAGTTTTGATATAGACATTCTGTCTGTGGACAAGCACTCACACAGTTGTCTGTTCTTAGCAGTGAACAGTCATGGACTCTCTGCAATCACTGACGGCTGCTGGTGGATGGAGATTCATTTTATTTGCAGGTATAGCTATTGATTTGTGGATGAGTATATTACTAAATATTTTTGAATGGTATATACATAATTGAATCATATGTATATATTATATATGATGAATGTGTGAATAGATGATATTTGTATAAATCAGAACACAGGTGTAGACTTGGGAATCTTTTCTTTCTGATCATGATATGTTTTGTGGAATCATACTCAACTTTCTTTCCACATTTCTCTTAAGATTGGATGCACATATATATTTTTTACTGAAACATTTGCTTGAAATTAAACCTTGTAATGTCAGTAAGTAATCACATCTAAGGATCAGAAGCAAACATAACTGCACACTCTGATACATCTGTATGTGCACACATTCTGTGAAGTTCATCCTATCTCATAGAGCTTACACACAGCCATTACCTGCAAATATATTCTGTGTGAACTTGTCCCAAATGATATGAGAATAAAGACTAGAGAAAATTCCCAGTATTTTCTTCATGTCTGTTCTGAATTTGAATCCTTGGGTTTCTTGTCTGCTGATTGTGCCCTTCTGGTCATAAGTTTCTCTGCAAGAAGTTTTGTGCCTGGGCTCACACAGAAGTGCCCTTACTGTGTATCCTTCACAGCAATACATAGCAGTGTCCTCAGTGGTCACAGAGTATAGTTTCATTAGAACTGGTTCTCAGATGTTTCACTAATTATGAAACGTTGGCTCTTGTAGGAAGGACTATAAATGGTGCCACAATCACCCACCACTACTTACATCACTCACCCACTCAAGGACCTTCCTTAGAGCTGTCAAATCCAGGCCCAGACTGGTGATAGAGTAACCATTGACAATGTAGCTGAGGGAAAATTAGTGTGAGAGTTAATCAGTCTAGGTCTTGTCTCCTGAAGCTTCACCTGGGACAACACACTTGAGTATAAAAAAAAATATAGCCACTATCAATTACCTCTTGTTAAAACCTCTAGAATGACATATGTGTAAAATTATAACACTCACCTTGGGGTATTGCCACCAGTCACAGGAGAAGACCCAAAAGCCTCATCGGTAGACAACACTCCTTTTTGCACTAAGGTCAGGAACGTGTGTAAGACAGCTATGAGCTCCCACAGCCCAGTAAAGGATATAACAGAACTGGAAGATAAATGTCCATGCAGAAAGCCAGCCTTTTCTTTATAAGTCAGGGGGTAAAAAATGACTCCCCACATTCCTTTCAAGATGAAATAAATAGCCCAATATTATTGATGCACAAATCTAGGAAAGATCATGTGGTCTTTCGTGCTACTATAAAGTAACACTTTAGTGTTACTATACATCTATGACTGTACCTATCTTCCTTCTTAAAGACCCACCATCTGGTAGTTAGACTGAATATGCTCTAGGGCAGTGCCCAGGATTCTCTTGTACTTTTGGTATTACTGATTTGACTGAACCATACAGAATTCCTGATTTTCTTTCATGTTAAAAATCCTATCATGTGTTAACATTTCCCTTAGTGCTTCTTGCTATAGGAGGTCCACATCCATTCTCCTCCAATTTCACTGAGTGATGCTGGTGAAACTAGATAGACTCTCAACATCCCATACCACCTCTCAATGGTACCAATTCATTCTTTATACAGTGACCTAGCTCATAGCCTACACTGGGCATGTTTGTGACAACATGATGGGAGGAGGTTTGTAATGGGCCAACTGCAAGGACTCAGGGTGAGAAGTCTGAGATCACCTACACAGCCCTCTGTATTTGCAGAAGTGATGTCCTTACCAGCATACATCCCTGCTTCACAATTTGACAGCTTGACTTGGAGTCAAGTCTAAACAATGCCTTCTCCAGTGAATCCTGGTTTTGATTCTGCTTCTCAGGGTTTCAGAATAAACACGAAGCTTCAGATTATGGTTGGTTGTATAGAGAATGAAATAGCCAGGCACTAGAGTCCAGGGAAAGCGTTGAAGGACAGCAAAGAAATTCCCTCCTCACATTAAAATATGGGGAATAGTATATTGAATTTACTACCCTTTGCTTCAACCAATCACCCATTACTGGTACTGGGAACCAGTCATGGCATACTGTATTAGGTCTCACATTAATGCTCTCTCTCTCTCTCTCTCTCTCTCTCTTATCTATCTATCTATCTATCTATCTATCTATCTATCTATCTATCATCTATCATCTATCTATCTCTTTAGCCAAACTACTGTATGGTCATGTACTTCATCTTAACAAAATTCAATTATGGAATAAACTGTTTCTTCATTGTGTGTGGAGATTAAGATGTGTTTCAGGAGAGGTGGGATCTAGTCCAAGGTTCAAGTATCACTTTTGTACCATGTATCAAGGCTCCCATCCAATTTCTTCAAGTTTGGCTAACAGTCACTAATAGAGATGAAGCTTGACTACTCATATTCCTTACCTTTAAATGAACTTCAAGACCTGTGCATTATTTTATGCTCTGTGTCAGGGATGGGAGATTACTAATAATGAAAGGCACAAGGCTCCTCAAACAAAACAAGTTATTAACATTGACTCTAGTTTCCTACCAGAAATAGATAAAAGATGATATTGCTGAAGACATCATTACAGGAAGTTTGAGGAATCAAGCTGAAGATGGCCTAATACAGGAATGCACTCATGGCTGATACTCTAAACCCTCAGGCTTGGGAAGGTCACAGTTCTTAGAGAAGAACCTACTACAGTCATCTTGATAATTGGACATACTGGAAAATATATTATAAATATTTATGTTTAAATACATAGTGCTGATCTCAGCTTTTATTGGATAAGCTTCTATTGCAGTAGAGTAACACTTAATTCTGAGACACTTAATTTTTCAAATTGCTTAGAATAAGTGAATGTGCTCTGGTCTAGTGAGTATCTATGTCACCTTCTCCCTGTCAAAAGAATACCTCAGTAGAGAGGGTGGAGAACATGTAAGACCCAGAGAATGAGGAGAAGTGCTATGCTGTAGAACTCCATGACAATGAGAGCAGATCAACAACAGATCCTTATTTTCATCACATTTGAGTTGACAAATGTTATCTCTTGCTTTGAATACCTACTTGGTCTTCTCCAGTGAGATCAATCAGAAGGTTCCAAGAATGTGATAGAGGATAGCCCACAACACACAACTTTTCCCTGTAATCCTACAGGTTCCACTAGCTGGGACATCTGATATTTAGATCAAGGATCTGTGACTCAGATATCATTGCAGAGACCACAAAAAATATTTGCAAGTGAATCAGTGTAAGTAAGTACTCTGTGGAGGAAGCCATGGATCTAGAAATGCATCTACATGATGAAATTAAAATCCTGCAAGCTTTTAAAATGTGTTTAAATACATTGGTATGTGTAGCATATTTTATTTTAGCCAAAACCAAACTGATTACACAACAGAAATCTGACAAGACCAGAATAGACCCTAAGACATAGAAACTACATTGTGATTTGACAGCATTTTCAGAAAGGAACATGAGGCTCAGGGACACCTTAAGCAGTGTGTTAGCCAGGAACTCATGAACCTCAACTGTTGTCTGTAACATGAGGGTCTGTTTGTTGTGGTTTCTGTCCTGCCCAGTTCCCACAGCAGGCAATTCCCAAAGAAATTACACAGAGGTCTCCATAGGATTATAAACTGATTGGCCCATTAGCTCAGGCATTTTATTTACTCTTATAAGTTATATTAACTCATTATTCTTATTTATGTTAGTCACATGGCTCAGTAACTTTGTCAGTGGGGCAGGTCACATCCTGCTTCTTCGGTAATCTGGGAAGGAGTTGGAGGAATGGGCTTCCTCCTCCCCAGAATTTACCTGTTCTCATGGCTTCACCTCTAGTTCCTGTCTTGTTGACCAGCCTATACTTCCTGCCTGGCCAATCAGCATTTCTTTAAAACATGATTGACAGAATACAGACAATTCTCCTGTTCCATTTTCCCTCATTTTTTTAAAACAAAATAAAATATCCGTAGTCCATTTTCTGGGAATGTGAGCATAGTATTCCAGGCTACTTTCAGCTGGTTGGGGGCACTAATAATCGTATGGGGACCTGTTCTGGATGAAGAACTCAGACATCTGGCCCATCTATTCCTGTCAGAGATTTCTCAGGTGCTCTTCCTTGATCTAACCTGATTTTTCTTAACTCAGAATGAGTCCACAGGCTCTCATTTCCTGTGGAAACAAAAGCAAAATCTCTTCTGCAAAGTAACATACCTTTTGACTTCAGTTTTGAAGTCAAGGAATTTTCAAAATACCTATTTGGGATTAATTCAGCAGCATTTATAAGCAAATATCTTTTAGTAGCTATTGCTCCTTCAGCACTCAAACAATTCAAAGAGCATAATAACATACAATATCCAGATTCTCTTCATGTTTTCCATCTTTATGCAGCTTTATTTTAATCTTTAATTCTTATATCTTAACTTTTTGGATTTTTGATACAGGGTTTCTATGTATCTTTGTCCTGGAACTCACTCTGTAGACCAGGCTGTCAGCTTTTTATCAACACTATTTAAAGGTTTCTTGGCAGAACCTCTTAAAAGAGCTGCAAGGTTTCACAGCTAAACCTGAGTGAGGAAGGCCCTCTTAACTGAGAGTGTTTTCTTGCCTCTAGCAAGCAGAGCAGACCTGAGCAATTACTGCTACCAAGAAGCCATGCTTTACTCTATTATTTTCTGTCTAGAATTACTTCCCAAGCTCTGCCAGGCTTTTTCTGGATACAATTGTCCACGTTGGGTACCATTCTGTAGTAAGAGGAGCAGGCTGCAGTCGGCTTGTTGGGGTTTCTGGCCTGCCTGGTACCCCAGCTGTTTAGTCCCAGAGAAAATCTTAGTTGGTAGAGCTTGAGACTCTTAATCTTAGGGTTGTGGTTTTGAGCCCCACATGGCCACCAGATGAAGGCATAAGTCACAAACAATCCCACACCAGTTTGGAATTATGATTAATAAGATGGTTATTTATTTAAAGGGAAAAAAACTTACAGATCACTGTCCCAGACAACAGCCCTCTGTGCTATCAGGAAAGGAGTCTAGTAGCCATAAGCAAAGCCAGAAGCAAGAGAGCAAGTACACAGCTACCACTGCTTTTTAAAGCAAATGAGACAATGTCCAAATGGGCTGGTATCTTAAAGGCTATTGGCTGAATGAGTGGAAGGAGCTCCTGCAGCAGCTATCTCTAGCTGCAGGACCTCTATGGTCTGAGTACCAGAGCATAGCCTGGGTCAATGATGAAATTCATGTTCATGTTTTATGTGAGGATGATGTAGAGAGTGGAGGAAATCAAAGTTAACGGTTTATAGGTCCTACCAGGGTATTCCAGCATTATCCATTGGCTCCAACAGAAATCCTAAATTCTACTCTAACTGGAGAATTAAATGAAGCTCTGTTGTGAATCGAAGGACCCCCCCCCCAATTCCCAATGATACCTGAGTCTCTTCAAGATTCATCCTGATGCCCACAGCCCGGCCAGGTCTGCCCTGCATGATGGTATCTATCCTGTTCAGATGAGATTGCAAATTACATAGAAAAATAAATATTATAGTGGAAAACAGGACTTCAAAAACATTCAGATGCATTATAAATCAGTACAGACTAAATTTTAGAAGAGTGCAATGAAAAACATGACTTTGATGCACATAGCAAGCCAAGGAACAGAGAAGCCAACTTTTCATGGGCTTGTGCACCTGCTGTGATTTAGCACACTGAAATGTCTTGTGTTAGTGCTGGGGAGCCTCAATTGGGCCTTTGTACCACCTGCTAACCCTGAGATCTCTGTAGGAAGGTTTGTACAGGTTTACACTGGAGGTCCATCACTGTGTCTCAGGTAGAGAAATATATGGCTGTGTCTCCAGTTTGCAGGTTTAAAAGTTCATGAGGAAGAGGAATAGCATCAGGACAGTCATGCTGTGCTGGAGGCTCCAGTGGGAAGAAGATGGACTGCTCATCTAGGACTTAACTTTCTTCATGAGCCTTAAGCTTCTTTGAATTGGGAGAGGTTCCTGAGAGTGTAAAAGGAAGCACAGGAGGTTTCCATTTCCCCTTCAGGTGACTCACATTTACTTCCTGTTTCTTAGTAGAAGTAGAAATGGATTCTCAGGAACATTTTCCTGGTTCTGGCTACGTTTCCAATCCCTGACAAACTAGAAATATTTTGAGTTGCATTGTGCAGATTTGCCAGGCAAAAGAAGAAAGTGTTTAGGGTGAGTCCACATTCAATCAATGACAGTAGAATGGTGTATCACTTACTCGATGTATTAGGGTGAGTCCACATTCAATCAATGACAGTAGAATGGTGTATCACTTACTCGATGTATTTGAAAGTCTCTGAAAATTCATAAATTGGATTTTGAATGGAATTGGGGCTCATAGTGATCAAAAATCATACTTATAAAAACTTAGAATTTATTCTTTTGGTGTCAGTAGAATCATCTTATTCTTATCTCTCATCTAGAAGATAACTTGTAATTACTAATATTTGCTATGTGTAATCTCATATGTTCATTGGGAAAAAACACAAGTGACTGACAAGGATCTGATGTTATTAGGCTCAGACTATTTATCTTCCTAATTAGGAACCCCATACCTGGGCACTTGTCCTTGAGCATCTTTATTTACATCAGTCTTTTTTTTTTCTTTTTGTATTTTTATATTTCTCATTTTCTCTGTCCTCAGGTTGTAGCACATAAGAACCCATGTTTTATGATTATCACAACACCTCATGAAAAGAAGTAGCATCCAGCCAGGCTTGAGCATTATGTGAGATGAAGTAATCAAAAGACATAGAAATGTATATGATGACAAGACATGGAAGCAGGGTATACTTGAACATTGGGAACTGTTTGCCTTGTGGTGAGGATAATCATAGAGGACAAGAGACTAAAGGGCTTTGTCCCATGCCTTAGTAATTAATGTAAATCACCAGGGAAGGGAAATGAGCTATATCCAACCTGCCTTGTCAGATCCCAAAGAACATCCACCACTTCTTTTATTGGAATCCCACATTTTATGTCCCTCCATTTGTTGTGCACATTATATTTACTGTGAGTGGCAGTGAGGCAGCTAGAACATAGGTCATCCTTCCAAATACTGATGGGAAACAAACACTATGAGTGATGAGTTCTCCTTATTCACTACGTTCAGTAAGATAAAGAATATTTTTCAGACATGTTTAGTTTGTCTCATCTTGGGTTTGTCTGATATTTTCATTGTGGTTACAAAGAATCAGGGAAGGAATATCAGAGAAATAAAGACACATTTCTGATACTACATTTGGAAAATTGGTGTAGGTCAACTTATTATTCACATATTTTTGACATTGTCTACTGCAGAGATAGTTTGCATCTGTATTCTGTCTTGATTTCTCTCTTGATTTCTGGGTTTCTGTTCCTGTGAATCTGCCTAGAAGGAATTCACTAAGCGAAAGTCATTTCAAAGGGAATGAGTTGATGGTAAAGTCACAATTATTTACAATTATCTTCTATTTGAGAGGTGTATCTTTATTATTAAATGTTTCATCAGTCATTTTCAACTCTCTGCAACCTCAGCCACACATTCCCACATACACAGACAGATACACACAAAGAGAATGAGATTCCCACTTCCAGATACAGTCCATACCAATCCTTTTCACACCCACAGTCAGAAACACTCTCACATTCACTGTTAGCAGGGATGACTTTTTTGATTTTTGACAGGGTCATCTATCTAGGTGGTGGGGACTTTCCAAATAGACCAAGGTATGAGAGAATATTTTGCTTCTCTCTATATATTGAATGTATTAACACTGTATTTCACCATGCCCTACCATCAAATGCACTGATGTCGATAATTAAAGAATTTATTACTTTGAAAAACTTTTAATACAATATATTCTGATAATCATTTACATTCTCTCTTTTGCAAATCCTACCCATTTCACCATTTCCAGAATTCCATAATGGTAATTTTTAAGGGTTATGTATGAGGACTCACGTCATTCATTTTCACATAGACAGTTAATAATTTAAAAATCCATAATTGGCAATGCATTTTCTCTTTTAAAAATTTTTTACAATACATGTATTTGCTTTTATATATTACAATTCTTTTATCAATGTATAGTGATAGTATCTAGGGCTCAACAGTTGGCTCAGTGGTGAGAAGCCTGCCATCCAGTATTAGTATCTTAGCTTGATCCACAACACTTAGCTTAGAAGCTGTGTGTGATTGTTTATCCTATAATCCCAGCACTGGAGGGGGTTGTAACTGGAGGTTCTCTAAAACTTGCCATTCCAAGAATCTATCTGCACATTTGTGCTCCAGGTTCACTGTGAGATCCTGTCTCAAAAATAAGGTAGAAATGAACCAATAAACCTACTCAATCTCAACTCTTTCTTTTAGATACATGTGCAAACCATACACATTGCACACATAGTCTAGACAGTTAGGTTTTCAAGCCATCCAAACATTTTCATTACCCTGCATTGTATTCAAGGTTAATAGTTATTTAAAACTGTGTCATGGATGTTGCATACCTTGGATGAACTGCTTGCTATGGAAGTCAAGAGATGAAATCCTGTAGACTTGTTCCTTCTCTACAACTTTACAACTGCATTTCTTATTCTGAGGACTTCCATTCCTTTTCCAGCAATGAGAATGGCTCATTTAAGTCTCTAAAAGTAAGAAATGATATTTTCCTAAGTGCTTAATTCCTACTTTTAAGAGAGTTTGGTTCTTAAACTTAAGACATTTCACATGGTCCCAACACACTTCACCACAGAGCTTGAAGTCTAGATCAATCTTTTAAACATCACATTATTCTACTGAAAATAATTTTTAAGCCTGCATTTATGCACTACTAACAAATACACCAGGAACAGCAAATTCTTTTTCCTTGATGCCCAGCACTTATAACTGATTCTGTAATGGATCAATTTACTGAGCATAGATCTCAAGAATGTTGGGGTATTGTGGATAAATCAAACCAAATGAAGAAAACAGAAGGAAGAGGACAAGAAGAAGTAGAGGGAAATTTTCCCTCAGCTGGTGACCCCTATCTGAGTCTGGACTCCATGACCTTCTCAAGACTACTGTGTAGCTGAACCACAGCATGTGCTGGAATCTCACTATTCATGTTCAACTCACACACCTGAATTAAAAGGTAAAAATGAGAGCAGACTGTACATATGAGTAACAGTGTCTGCCACACATTGAAAAGAGAAACACAGAAGTTGTTCAGCATCATATGTCAGCACATAAACACCCCCCCCCACACACAAATGGAGAGTAGTTAGAGAGAAAGTGTGAAAGAGAAAGAGGGAGAGGGAGAGGGAGAGTGAGACATTGAGAGAGACAGGTAGACAGATAGAGTTAAAGTGAAACAAGGAGAAACACTGTAATAAATAAACACACACAAGCCAACAGGAAAAAGCAATTGGAAAAACATTTGGACATTCAAGGATTACTACACATTATACATGTAGAGAAAATCACTAAGTGTGATACGGAGAGGCAGTGCAAACACAGAGAAGTCCAGTCTTCCATTCTTCTCCGAACAGGCTCTTCTCTGACCCTGATTTCTAAATGCTCTCAGCACCCCCTGTTGGTCCTGTGTTCCCCACAGCGGTGTTTTTGTCTGAGCTCACAGTAGCATTCTCTCACTGTGTGGCTTGCACAGTAATACATGACTGTGTCTTCAGACTTCAGACTGCTCATTTCCAGGTACAGAGGGTTTTTGGCATTGTCTCTGGAGATTGTGAATCAGCCCTTCACAGCATCAGTGTAGTAGGTGCAACCACCACTACTAATGGTTGCGACCCACTCCAAACCCTTCCCAGAAGCCTGCCGGACCCAGCTCATTGCATAACTACTGAAGGTGAATCCAGAGGCTTCACAGGAGAGTTTTAGAGACTTTCCAGGCTGCACTAAGTCTCCCCCAGACTCCAACAACTGTACTTCACACTGGACACCTAAAAACACAAAGAATTCTGGTTAGAAAACTGACACAAAAGACATTTTTTCTCTTTCTTATGTACACACAACACACAGCATCTCATCTTAGTGAATTACCTTTTAAAATAAGGACAGAGAAAACCAGTATAAGACCTAAATCCATGGTGAGTGGCCTGTGTTCAGAGCTGAACCCTTACTGGGAGTATTTGGGAATCCAGGGCTGGTCTCCTCTGCCAGAGCTGCAGGGTCAGGACAGGCCTAGTTTTTATGGAAACAAATAAGTCTTATTTGCATATCTTCCTGCTATAGCGGGCTCTGTAGTTGGACCTGGGCAGAAGGCAGTACTCTGCGCAGATATAAGTCATCATACACACTGATGACAGTTACAGAAATTGAAGCATTAATGTAGCTCTGTGTAAACATTTTCCTTCTTAGGGATTCACTATACTGTACTTAGTTCCCTTTTCACTATATGCATAGAAATTTTTGTGTTTCCACACTGTCATGTCTCTTTAGGATCAATGTGAAATTGAAAAGCTCCACATTGCTGTGTTTCTAGATGTTATCTCTGTCTTTCCCTTTGTCTCTGCTGGACATGGCTTCTTCCTGAGATGGAATTTGGGTAGGGTGACACCTGCCTCTGAGGAAAACTCCTTCTCAGTGACAGAAACACTTGAGACTTTTCTGATTTTTCCTCAATTCTGAGAAATTCTGTCCTATTATCCTTGGAAGTTTGCAAATGAAATGTTCCTTGTGTTTGTCTTTCTTCCTATCAGTGATTGCTATGGAGAAATATTTATATTTGCAGCATGTAATCTTTTGCATTCTGAATTTTTTCCTATGATCACTTTCTACTTCCCACTCTGTCTTTCTTTTTCCCAACTTGATACTAGGCAACACATGGTTGTCTTCATGTTGTCTTATGTCAGTTTTTATTTCTGCATATTTATATCAGCATAATGAAGGCACTTAATAAGTTTTTATAACAAAACACTGAACTTTGGCATCAGTTTGGTATTGTCAGAAAACTGTTTTTATTTTCCTGAATTCTCATGCTTTCTCCTCACTCATCCCCTTTCTCTCACTACACCCAACCTTTCATTTAAAACCTCTGTCTTACCCTGTGCCATTTCCTTCCGTCTTGCCCCTCACTTAAGATGTCTTTTCCTGTCTTGACTTCCATTCTATTTCCGAGCCTACAAAACAGAAGTCAGAAAACCACATACACAGAGTCTCAAACACACAATCTGGATTTTCAATAAGGCAGAAAATGTCCTTCCCAATCTTCAATATGTTCTGTGATATAAGATTTTCAAAATTATTCAATTTCCTCCAAGGCTCAGAGAACACTGATGAAGAGGATGTGCGAAGAATGTGAGGAGTGGAACACAGGGAGGGGTGCTGTGAAATGCTGTCTTCTGGACATGTCATGGATATTACAATCATGGACTCATAATGGCTGCTGTTGTCTGTATAATCCTAACTATGGCCAAACCAGCCTGGTATAGATAGGTCTGATGATTCCTTGACCCTACTTCTTATAGAGGAGCAGGTGGAAATGTATTTTCTGGACAAGGGACATAGTCCCTCTTTTTTGAGGGTATGGTCACTGGTATGCTTTCTATATTGCAGTCCATGGGTTCACATACATGCACACATGGGCAGCACTTACTGTGCTTAAATAAGTATAAGGTTGATACAGCCCCATGCTTGCCAGATTTAGGAGGAGCTGGATGAAATAATATCACACGTAGAGATCCTAATGAATAAAGGAAAATAATATAAACTTTATAACTGAGGCTTAAAACAATAAAGCAAATGATTAAGGAACAGTGGTAAATATCAAATAACTTGGTAGGCAACTTTATCTGTGACCATCTTCTCATCCAACTAAGAACTGGTGGAGTCCTTCACTTATTTAGTTTTTTAAATTTATTAGTTTTTTTTAAAACTACCAATCCAAGTTTCCACTTCCTCCCCTGCTTCCATTACCTCCACACACCCTCCCACCCTACCCCCATCTAATCCTCAGAGAGGGTAAGGCACATTGCCTTGTGGAAGGTCCAAGGCCCTCATTACCATATCTAGGCTGAGCAAGGTGTACATCCAAAGAGGATAGGTTCCCAAAAAACAGTAGATGCATTAGAGATAAATCCCGGTGCCATGCCAGTGGCCCCTCAGTCTTGTGTGATCTTGTGCATGCAGTTGCAGCTGCTGTGACTTCATGATTGAGACATCCCATGCTAAGTTATTGGCTCATATGATCCTGTGAATGCAGTTACAGATGCTGTGAGTTCATGAGTTAGACATCCCATGCTGGGATGTTAGCTAGTATGGACTTGTCCATGTAGTTACAGCTGTTGTGAGTTCACAACTGTGGCAGCCTTGCCATGCCTGGAAAACACTGTTTCACTGACATCATCCCTTCATTCTGTCCCTTAAAGCTCTTTTTTATTTCTCTTCTATTATTGATCCCCAAATCTTGGAAAGTGAAGGAATGGTTGAAATGTCCCATTTAGACTGAGGACTCCAGGGCCTCCTATTCTCTAAATGTGGACTAGTTTTAGGTCTCTGTATTAATCAATACCTCCAAAAATCAAAGTTTTGATTTAGCTGTAGAAATGCAATGATATATAGTATAAATTTTAAATTCTTAAGGGGTTGTTTAATACAATGTTCATTTAACAGAATAATAGTGCTAAATTCTCTCCTAGAGCTTATGATCTACCATGTCATGGGTTCCTGGTCTGGTTCTTGGAACCAGATATAATTTCAAGTTTTGGGGAGTGGACCTTAAATCCAATAAGAAATATTTAGTTATTCCCAAAACATTCACAGCACTATTGAACCAATGTGCATACATTGTCAGGCTCTTTACTATTATAGGTTATGATACTAATTTTTGAGATCCAAGGCCAGTGTCAGATATCATCTCATGTTTTCAAACTTGCTTTCTCATGGGTGACTCAAGCACATTTCCTGCTTTCTTTCCCGTTATCATAACTAGGATTTGTTCTTGTCTTGCTGAGCTTGTTACCGTATCACATTGTTGTTATATATGGTCCACACCTGCTTCTTGCCCCATATTCCCTGTGGACTGCATAAGAAACATAAGGTGAGAATACCACCTGGACACTCAGCTCCCCTGCCATCTTACCCAAGGTCTCCACCCAATTTTTGCATACTGCCATGAGTTACACTCTCTTGTATGCATGTGACAAGGCCATGGGAGCAGATATGTACTGTAGCCAATGTATCTAAAATATTATTTTGGGGTATGACAATGAATTTGTTCCCTCTACTGAGGCCAATGCAAGCCTGAGGCTCCTCTTGGATTTGCAAATGTCTCTGTTTTTTTAAACTTCCTTCCTTTATTCATTATTTTCTTATATTTTGACCTGGAATAACATATCAATAAATCCCTTTCACTTAATTGTGGTTTCCTTCTGCACCTGGGGAATCTAACTTGTACTAAAGTTCTGGAAGACAATCAATAAAAACACAGCATAGATGGATTTTATATTTATAGACCATGGGAAGCTTTTTGAAACATCAGATGTCTGATTGTGAGACCTTGATTTGGCTGGACTTGGTGTTCCTGGGACATGGTGTGAAGGACTCAGAAGTTCACATATGAGGAGCATGGGAATAAAATGCTTCTGATGAAAGGGTGGATGTAGGAGAGGTAATAGACTGCACAACTGCAACCACAGCCACACAGAATCACATTTACACATACAGTTCCACATTTCAAAACACACACACACACACACCACAGAGTAACAATTATAGATAAGTTCTAATATCTGAATACACAATAACACACATACCAAAATTCAAATTTATAGATATAGTCACAATCCCAACACACATGCACTCGCAGTCATATAATCACAGGCACACACATATTCACACTCCCAGATAAGTAACATCCCAATACACACACTTACAAAGAATAGTTACAAATACAGTTGCAGTCCAAAATCCCATTACACACATACAACCACAACCCGTCATACATGCACATTCACAAACTGACACATAGCACCAAAGCCAGACTCAGAAACATCTCCATTTATAGTTCCAAGGATGGAACTTTCAACAGGTCCACTATGTCTGACCTGGAATCACTGTTGACAAGGCTGGTCTTGAACTTCAAGACATACTTTTGCCTCTGTCTTCCTAGTGCCCAGATTAAAGGTATGTAGAACTGTGCCTTATTGTCAAACACAAATTTTTAAAATATAATGTTTCAATTTCAGTGAAAGTAGTTTCTTTATCCACAGAGTGTATTCTGAGCACTGTTTTCCTGCCCTCATCTCATCTGAGAGTCTTCCCAGCATCCTTCTTATCCAAATAATGACAGGCAGAGGTCTTAGGACCATTTATAAAGGCATTTGAGTATTGAATTCTTGGCATTCTTTTTCATATATACAAAGGATGGATTAAAAATTCATAATTTACAATACATTTTGCTCAGGTAATGTAAATTGATCAAAATTTCAATTGAATAAAAACACTATTTAAGTATGTGTAGTCACTTGAAAGTGAACTTGCTTCCAATGGGTCATGTGTTTCAACTTTGTTCTCTATCTGATGGTGCTCTTTAGAGATGCTGTGGAATGCTTGAGAGGTGGTGCCTCAGGAGGAACTGTGTCATTGGGTGTGCATCTTGAATTCTTATACACCAATCCTCTCTGTGATTTATTCTCTACATGCAGAATGCAGGTGCAGTGTGAGAAGTCCTGTGTGCCGTGCCTTCCTGTCATGATGGACTGTGCCCCTAACACCTTCACTCAAATAGACTCTTTGTTTCTGCAGTGGCTTCCTGTTAGGTATATTTCACAGACTAGGAAAACAACCAGTGCAGCAATAAATGAAAATATTTTATCTATAAGTAGTAGTACAAAGCCTACCTGGGAATGGGTGATGTGATATTTAATGGCTTGAACACTCAGCTACAAAGAGAGGTAAGGTGTTAGGAGCACAAATCTAATAAACATAATCAATACATCAAAGACTTCAGAATTATTCATGTTCCTCCAAGTCTCAGAGAACACTAAGGAAGGGGAGGCTGGAAGAATGTAAGAGGTAGGAAAATACCTCCAACAGATTAGTATCAGGCAAGACTGTAGGGCATTTTCTTCATTAAAAATTTGATTTTGGAAGGCTTAGGCAGATTAGAAAATGCCATTCCTGAACAGGTGTTGCTGGGTTGTATAAGAAAGCATGCAAACAACCATGGAGAGCAAGCTGGTAAGCATTATGTTTGTGTGATTTTTGATTCAGTCCCCACTTTCAGTCTCCTGCCTTCTTACATGATTTGATTTTTCTCTATAATGATCAGTGAGAGCTAAGATGATATTATATCTTCTCTTCCCATGATGCCTTTGGGCATGGTTTTCATCAGATAAAAATTATAGTCTGGAATAATTTAGAATTCTTTTGATTAGAGGACAGACATGGCAAACACAGTCAAACATACAGTCACACTTATAAATACAGTCACATATCCCAACACAACACACAAACACATTATCAAACACACACACATGCACACACCCATTAAATGTATATTCAAAAACATATTCACTAGTAGAGGGCTGACTTTCTTATGTTCCTTTGACTGGCACGTTTTGTTTGGCTGGACTAT
The DNA here is from genome assembly GCA_025134845.1 of Neodon shergylaensis. Taxonomy (NCBI): domain Eukaryota; kingdom Metazoa; phylum Chordata; class Mammalia; order Rodentia; family Cricetidae; genus Neodon; species Neodon shergylaensis. The sequence continues at coordinate 266,566 of JABTXL010019263.1, forward strand.
GTAGACCAAGCTGATATTGAACTATGAAATCTTTTCTAGCCACTGCCCCCATGTAACTGGATTAAATGCATGCATCACTACTCCTGACATTCATATGAAGAGTCTTAAAAATTATTCATTTTTTGAAAATATTTTCACAAAATATGTTCTGATTACTATTTCTCTATTTCATCCCTTCCCAGGTCCTTCATCTCTCAAACACTGACCAGTTGCATAACTGGAAGAATTTTGAGGACATTGAAGGGAATTGCCTCATGATTTTCATTTTCATCTAGGCAATAAATGGTTTAAAAATCCATAATTAATATAAAATTTCTCCTTTAAAATCATTATACATTTATTTCTTTTATAGATTACAGTATTCTTATTAATGTATACAATGTATAATGATAGTATCCAGTACTAAGGAGATGGCTAGGAAGTAAGGTGCCTGCCTCCCAATATGAGTATCTCAGTTTGATCCTCAGTACTTAACTAAGAACCTGGGTATTATGGTTTATCCTTATAGTCTCGTCAGTCAATAGATTGTGACAGGAGGCTCTTTGGGACATATATCTAACCATTCAATCTAAACATGTGAGCTCCAGTTTCAGTGTGAGAACTTATGTCAAAAATAAGTTAATGGGCATTTGAGGAAGACTCTCCTAATCAACATTAGGAGAATCAACATGTGGCCTCCACAGTCATATGCAAACATATACATATGTAGACACAGTATCAGCAATGAGCTTTTCATTCATTCAAACATTTCCCTATTCCTGGATTGAACTCATAGTTTGTAGATGTTTAGAACTATCTCATGGATGTCATGTCATGGAACAATGTCAAGAGCTGAAGTGTGTCAAGTTCCTAAACTGCTATTGTGTGAATCTAGAATAAAACTCTCGTAATGCACTGTGAACTTGTTCCCTCTCCACCTTGTTCCATCAGCTCTTTCTAATCTAGTGACTGCCCTTCCCTCTGCAGTCATGAGATAACCTCTTTTAAGTCTATTAATGTGGGAAATTATATCCTTCTGTGTACAGTTCTGATCTTTTTTTACTTGGACTTGGTTTTTGACCTTAATACCTTGCACATGTTAGACAAACACCTTAAAAATAAAGGTATATGCCTACCTTTTTTTAAAGAAATGATTTTTAAAATTAATCACTGGTTTATTTTTATTAAAAATTTCTGCCCCCTTCCCTTTTTCCTCCCTCTCCCCCTACTCCCCACGCCCCACTCCCTGCTGCTGGGGTTATATGTAGGAAGTGGTCTCCTGTGCCCATATGTTGTAGAGTACTTCCAACTATCTCTTCTCTCAAGTTCAGTGTGTTCAGACTGATATAGAAATCTTTAATCCATTTGGACTTGAGTTTTGTATATGGTATAACCCCAGCAGCACAGACATTAAGGACAACATTGAATAAATGGGACCTCCTGAAACTGAGAAGCTTCTGTAAAGCATAGGACACTGTCACTAAGACGAAAGAGCAACTCACTGACTAGAAGAAGATCTTCAGCAACCCTGCAATAGACAAAGGTCTGATCTCCAAAATATATAAAGAACTCAAGAAACTAGACTTTAAAATGCTAATTAACCCAATTAAAAAATGGGGCGCTGAACTGAACAGAGAATTCTCAACAGAAGAAGTTCAAATGGCCAAAAGACACTTAAGGTCATGTTCAACCTCCTTAGCGATTAGGGAAATGCAAATTAAAACAACTTTGAGATACCATCTTACACCTGTCAGAATGGCTAAAACCAAAAACACCAATGAGAGCCTTTGCTGGAGAGGTTGTGGAGTAAGGGGCACACTCATCCATTGCTGGTGGCAATGCAAACTCGTGCAACCACTTTGGAAAGCAGTGTGGCGATTTCTCAGGAAATTCGGGATCAACCTACCCCAAGATCCAGTAATACCACCCTTAGGAATATACCCAAGATATGCCCTATCATATGACAAAAGCAATTGTTCAACTATGTTCATAGCAGCATTATTTGTAATAGCCAGAACCTGGAAACAACCTAGATGCCCTTCAATGGAAGAATGGATGAAGAAAGTGTGGAATATATACACATTAGAGTACTACGCTGCGGTAAAAAACAATGACTTCTCGAATTTTGCATGTAAATGGATGGAAATAGAAAACACTATCCCGAGTGAGGTAACCCAGACCCAAAAAGATGAACATGGGATGTACTCACTCATAATTGGTTTCTAGCCATAAATAAAGGTCATTGAGTCTATAATTTGATATCTTAAAGAAGCTAAATAAGAAGGTGAACACAAAGAAAAACATATAGTCATCCCCCTGGATATGGGAAGTAGACAAGATTGCTGGGCAAAACCTGGGAACTCGGGGGTGAAGTGGGAGGGGGTAAGGGGAAATGGGGAGAGAAAAGTGAGAAGGGGAGGATGGGGGAGCTTGGAGGAATGGGATGGTTGGGATAAAGTATGGGTGGAAATGGGAACAGGGAAGTATATATCCTAATTAAGGGAGCCATCTTAGGGTTGACAAGAGACTTGACTCTAGAAGGGCTCGCAGGTGTCCAGGGAGATGTCTCCAGATAGTTCCTTGGGCAACTGAGAAGAGGGAACCTGAAATGGTCCTATCCTGTAGCCATACTGATGAATATCTTGCATGTCACCATAGAACCTTCATCTGGTGATGGATGGAGATAGAGACAGAGACCCACATTGGAGCACCGGACTGAGATCCCAAGGTCCAAATGAGAAGCAGAAGGAGAGAGAACATGAGCAAGGAAGTCAGGACCACGAGGGGTGCACCCACCCACTGTGATACTGGGGCTGATCTATTGGGAGCTCACCAAGGCCAGCTGGACTGGGACTGAATATGAATGGGATAAAACCGGACTCTCTGAACGTGGTGGACAATGAGGGCTGATGAGAAGCCAAGGACAATGGCACTGTGTTTTGATCCTACTGCATGAACTGGCTTTGTGGGAGCCTAGCCTGTTTGGATGCTCACCTTCCTGGACCTGGATGGGGGGGGAGACCTTGGACTTCCCACAGGGCAGGGAATCTGGACTGCTCTTCAGACTGGAGAGGGAGGAGGAATGGAGTAGGGGGAGTGGGAGAGGAGTGGGGGAAGGGGGAGAGGAGTGGGAGGAGGGGGAGGGAAATGGGATGCGGGGAGAAGGCTGAAATTTTTCAATAAAAAAAATAAATAAAATAAAATAAAGAATCTGATACACTTCACTATGCATAATCACATCTGCCTTACTTGATGATTTTCTTTTGGGAAGAATGCATTCTGAATATACAAGGTAACAGGACCATGAAAATTCTTCTGTAGTTCAATTTCTTGCCACAGAAGAAAAATTGAATAGAATCTAACTTTGAGCTTTGATCTTTATGACTGCAAAATGAATGTGTTTGTCAGCCAAGAAGTTGTCCTATTTAAGGGATGTGTCGATAGCATTATCATTGGGACTCACTGGACAACCAGTCAAGCCAGTTGGCAAATTTTCAGGCCTAGTTCTAAAAACTGTGTCAAATATATTCTGCGGATTAATCGAGGAATACATCATATGTCATCATATGGAGGGTTGGAGGAAGAGAGAGAGAGAGGAGGCAGAAAGAGAGGAAGAGCAGTGTCAGAAAGAGAAAGTGAGTGAGAGTAAAAGAGAGAGCGAGAGTAAAAGAGGCAGAGGGCAAAAACAGTACAATAAACAAACAGAAAAGCATGTCACAATGGAAAATAGATATTTGAATAAATCTGTGAACACTTCAAGGATTACTGTAGAGAGAATCTTAGAATGTGATATGGAGATGTAGCCCAGACACAGAGGAGTCCATCTCTTTATGCCTCTCTGATAAGGCTACTTTGTGGCCCAGAGCTCTGTGTGCTCTCAGTGCCACCTGCTGGTCCTGAGTATTTTGCATGTAGGTTTGTGTGTGGGTTCACAGTAGCTTTCATTCACTGTGTCTCTTGCACAATAATACATGGCTGTGTCCTCAGACTTCAGACTGCCCATTTCCAGGTATAGGGTGTTCTTGGCATTGTCTCTGGAGATGGTGAATCGGCCCTTCACAGCGTCGGCATAGTAGATGCTATTACTATCATAAATATATGCAACCCACTCCAAGGCCTTCCCTGGAGCCTGGCGGACCCAGCTCATCCCATAATTACTGAAGGTGAATCCAGCGGCCACACAGGAGAGTTTTAGGGACTTTCCAGGTTGCACCAAGCCTCCTCCAGACTGCACAAGCTGAACCTCACTTTGGACACCTGCAAACACAGAGATTCCTGATTAGAAAACTCTCACAGAATCTAATTTTTTTCATCCTCATATACATAGATGCACACAGTATCTGGTCTCCATTACCTTTTAAAACAATGGCAAGGAAAAGCCAATTGAGCCCCAAGTTCATGGTGAATGGTGTCTGATCAGTGGTGATCTGTGAGTAGAAGGACCAGGAAACTCAGGTCTGGTCTCCTCTGTCTGAGCTGCAGGGTCAGGGCAGTGCTGGTTTTCATTGGCACAGAGAACCCTCATTTGCATGTCTTCCTGCTCTAGTTGCTCTGGTGTTGGAGCCTTGAGGGAAGGCAGTGCTCATAACAGATATAAGGCTTCAAAATCAACGATGACAGTTATAGAATTTGAAATAACATTGTAGTTCTGGATTCTCATTTTCCTTGTGAAGAAAGAATTCACAGCAATCCAGTTAGTTTCTTTATGTGTGTGTGCACAGAACATGTGGATATTTGCTATCAGGTCTCTTAGTACAAATATGAAATTATGTCTGCCAAACACAGGAGCTCAGTTTTTTCAACTTTCTGGCATGGAAATGGATTCTCCCTGATGTATCTCTTTGACAAGGTCACGACATTCAGATGCTGTTAGCATAACTCAGTCTCTGTTGCAAGAACACTTGGGAATTTTCTGAATTTTACTTATTTTTGAGACCATGCTGTCCTCATGCTATAGGAGAATTGGAAGTGAGGTATCCCTTGTCACTCCTTCTCTCCACTGCTTTGCACTTGCTAAGAAGACCTATTTCCATTTGCATCAAATGCACTTTTCCCATTCTCTCATTGATTCCTTTAAACACCCACTCCAGTGTTACCTCCTGTCATCATTACTCCAGACAACTCATGACTGTCTTTATTTTGTGTTAGAATAGTTTTCATTTACCTAATAATATAATTGTCAAAACCAGAATTTTGATTAAGTTTTAGGAAAATCTTATTGTTATTTAAGCAGTTGTCTGGTTTCCCTCCTACTCATCTACTTTCTATTATCACTGTCAGTTTTTTTCTTTAACAGCACCAACATTACCCTGTGCTTCATTCTCCTTGCCCCTCACTTAAGATGTCTTCCTTTCCTAGGGCTCGCGTTCTAGTTACAAGGTCTATAAAGCAGATGCCAGAACACTTAACACAATAAATCTAGGTTCTGGATATGAAAGAATCAGGTAGTCTGTGTCCTTCTTAATATTTGTTATAGTTTATGACATAACAGTTTCCAGTTCCAATTACATTCTTCCAAGACTCAGAGGACACTGAGGAGAGGGAGTGGAAAGAAGTAAGAGGCTGAGCATAAAGAAGAGCACTGTTAACTGCTGAATTCTGTATTTGACATGGCTCTCATATCATGAACTCATAAAGGTAGTTTTTTTCTGTGTAAGCATACCTAAGACCAAGGCAGTCAAAACCATTGTATAAATTATTTTTCAGGACTTCACTCTTACTGATGATCTGTTGGATATAGATCTTTCCTGAAAACTGAGACACTTTCTTTTTGAGAATGTGATCATTAGTAGGTTTCTTATTCTACAGTGCCTGGCTACACATGCATGCACATATGGGCAGCATTAACTTGGCTTACAGAGGTCAATAAGTTGTGAAACATTTATTTTGAGGATGATTATTGGTAGCTGAAAGGAAAATAGGGTACAAATGTGATTATATTTAATTGTATATATTTTGAGTATGCAATTTCTCAAAATGAACAAAGAATAGTACCCATTAAATAGTGAATTGCTTTGAAAATAAATCCACAAACGAAATGCTTAAGGAAGATAATACTAAATATGAAAGAAATGGGTTGGCAAGGCAACCTTTAGAAATAGAAATGGTGATGAAGGTTTATCCACACTTTATATGTAACTACACTGAAGTACCTTGATAATAAATCCAGCATGGCACCATCTCAGATGCTGACTTATGAGGTCTGTGAGAGGAGCTACAGACCTGAGGTGGTTGAAGGTGCTTGTGGAGGTGCCCAGGGAATAGTAAGGATTTGCAAAGTCAATACATGTGTTCTCTTAGGCATACATGGGTCATCTTTCAGGTAGAAAGTAAGACACGGGGCAATTTGAGTGTAGGTGAATCAGTAGATCATGCCCAGGATAATAGATGGGCTGATAACTGGGTTTTGAGAAGAGATCAGAGGTCAAGAAGAGGAACATATTTACTTTTGGATTTTCTAGTCAGGTTGTGCAACTGATGTGTCCCTGCACTGTGATGGCAGAACTTTAGAGACTCCAGACAGAGAAAGGCTGGGAGAAGAGACACAGAGCACCAGGTTACTGGCAAGTGGGGCTTTGTGGCATCTCTTAGGGAATGGTTATGGGAGTGATAGGTGCAAGATAGGTCATTATATTGGTGTGTTGACTTAGTGAGACAAACGATGAGCACATGCAGGTCTGTGATATGAATTGGGAAGTAAATTAAGAGGGACTGGGGACAAAAATACAAGACTTTGGATGAACAAGTGATAATGGCTTGGGGATTCCATATTGGCAAAGTTGCTGAGGTGGAACATCAATACTGACTAGCATCCCAGACCTATGGGGCAGTTGTAGGATCCTGGGAGGGAGAGGATGACAAGCATATTTTTTTATGTTTCATATATTTATTAAAATACAATTAATCAAAAGTTCTTGAGTATCTCCTCAATTTCAAGACAGTGGGGGAAAAGATGCTACCTAACGTCTTTTTAAAAAAATATTGATCTTTATTAAGCTCTCCATTTTTCTCTGCTCCCCTCCCTGCCTTTCTTCTCCCCTTCAACCCTCTCCCAATGTCCCCATGCTCCCAATTTATTCAGAAAATAATGTATTTTTTTCTACTTCACATGTAGATTAGATATATGTATATCTCTCTTAAAATCCTCATTGTTGTTTATGTTCTCTGGGATTGTGATTTGTGGGTTGGTTTTCTTTGCTTTATATTTAAAAAAACACTTATGAGTGAGTACATGTGATAATTGTTATTCTGGGTCCGGGTTACCTCACTCAAATTGGTGTTTTCTAGCTCCATCCATTTGTCCGCAAAATTGTAAATAAAGACACATAAAATTCCCATCTTTTAAGAAACAGGAATTTTTAAAAGAAATCCTGGAGACAAACAATCCATGACTACAGAAAACACAGAGACCAGGACTTATGAGAGATGAATACAGGAAAGCAACTGACATCAGCTAGAATGGGCACAAATGAGGCTGAGAATTTTGTGGTCTGAGGACACACACTACACCTGCAGAGAAATCATTACATTGAACTCCAAGTGGAAGGAATTTTTTTTAATCAAACAGCAAATGTTTAATAATTGAATTTTGCAAAAATAATAATGTCTGTATAATTTTATTGAATCCTATGTGTTTAGAAATAGGAAACTGGATAATACATTTTCTAATCTAATTTTGGAAAATCACATTAATTGAGGGAATTTGTGGTTTGTCTATTGCATGTGAAAAATAAGGTGGATGAATTAGAGATTATTTAAAATTTCTGAGTTTCCTTACTGAACTTACAATGTCTGTCATAATTACTGACTTCTGTTAAAATGCATGTATCTACAATCACGCACACACACACATATATATGTATATATATTTAAATTTATAAAATTCATGTTCTTATTTGTATAGAGCAAGAAACAAATGATTAGCTTAGAGGGTTTGTGAAAAAAAACAGATGTTTAGTGTAACAATAAAAACAAGTTTATCAGAATATAACAGATATGACAGGGGTTGCTAGAAGAATTCCTTAGTTATGAGGAAGTCATAGGTTCCAACACTAGATCACTGGCTTGTGCAGCATATTCCAGAACTTCATAGCTTCTGAAGCATTTGTCTAATGGTTCTGCAATGTCCCTATTTGTCGTCAGAGCCCTCTGCTGCTCATGAGTGTCTCTGTAGGGATTACTGACACTGGCAGAGAGAAATAAGGGGCTGCACCTTCAGTTTGTAGATTGTTTGGTTTTATGTCTTAGAGGTGACCCTGTTAATATTGAAATGGGCTTTGAGAGCTGAATTATAATCATTGCTTCTACCAATTCATATTCCTTCCATTCACTCTAGACCTAGTTCCAGAGACTTGCAGAATCAGTTTACACTATACCTGGTTTATGAGAACCCAGAATCAGTGCAGGTCAGAGACAGGGTATATGAGGGATGTACAAGGACAGGTCCTATCTCTGTCAGATGAACCTGTGGCATCTGGGGACAAGCAACATTACTATCAGTCATGCATGCTATAGATGACATGTCTAGGTGCCTCTTCTGAATCCTCAAAATAATTACAACTAGGATAAGTATCCAAGTAGAGTAACAGTGCCAGGCCAACAATTCTCTGCTGGAGGATCTAGGCCTTGGTTTTCAGCGGAGCCTGAGGCCTGCTTTAAATTGGGGAAGATATCTGACAGAATAAAAGAAGGCACAGGGCTTGCATTTTTCTTCCAAATGACTGTTTTTTGCCTTGTGCTTCTTTGATGAAAATAACTGTATACTCAGCAACATTATCTTTGCCTAGTCTGGATTTCTAATGCTGGAAAAACAGGGAACCTTTTAGAAGCAAAACAAGGGAATATTTATCATGAGTCTGCATTCATGTAGTTCGGGGAAAATAGTGTGCATGTCCTAAATGCACTTTTACTACTGTGTAACTTCCAGGAGAGAATCTAAGATGCATTAGAGCCTTGCGAATCAGAAATACTGCTTAAGAAATGACTCAGAATTCTTCTTTTTGGTTTCAGGGAGACACCTTATTCTTGCTGCTCATGTAAAAATCCAGCTTGTGAGGAAGCAGCTCACTAACATTTAGTGCTTTTCAGATGCTTATCTGAGTAGAGACCCAAGGAAGTTATTGCGGTTCATCTCACTAGGGTCAGACTGTTCCCCTTTACATTGCAGTCATCATACCTAGGGACTAGTCATTGCAGCTCTTGATTCCAGTCCCACTGTCTCTCTATCTAAATATATTTTATCTATCCTTCACTGTCTTCCTCTTCAGCTTGTAGCACATAACAAAATCATGTTTCTAAGCATTATTATTGCATTGTTGATAGATCAGAAGGTTCATGGGTAATTGTAAAAGAACATTTACAAATGATATTTGGGAATATGGGTGTAGATTTATCCATACTGCTTCATGCTAATTGGGGGCACTGTTAATCAGGTCTTTCATGGTATATCCTGTATAATAGGTTTATCTCAGTCAGAAGCTGGGTGAAGTAATAATTTGAGGGTGTTGATGGCAACCTTTCATGAGGCCTTGGTCCATGAAACCACATTGGCTGAAGGCAATCCACAGGTACTCATCCTTGGAGATTCTAACCAGTGTACATCTCCGGCAGAGGATCCATGGCTTCTCTGACTCTGCCCTTCTTCCTGCCAGCATTCAGTTCTGTTTTCTCCACCTACCTAAGTTCCACCCTATCAAGGCAGTTTCTTTATTCATTAACCAATGAAAGCAACATGTAAGCAGAAGGAAGTCTTACACCATTTCCCCTTTTTTGCTTAAACAAAAAGGAAGGCAGTAGATCAAAACCCAGTGCCACTATCCTTTGCTTCTCATCAGCCCTCATTGTCCGCCATGTTCATAGAGTCTGGTTTTATCCCAAACTTTTTCAGTCCCAGTCCAGCTGGCCTTGGTGAGCTCCCAATAGATCAGCCCCACTGTCTCAGTGGGTGGGTGCACCCCTTGCGGTCCTGACTTCCTTGCTCATGTTTTCCCTCCTTCCGCTCCTCATTTGGACCTTGGGAGCTCAGTCCAGTGCTCCAATGTGGGTCTAGCCTGTTTGGATGCTCACCTTCCTAGACCTGGATGAAGCGGGGAGGACCTTGGACTTCCCACAGGGCTGGGAACCCTGACTGCTTTTCGGACTGGGGAGGGAGGGAGAAAGGAGTGGGGGGAGGGAGGAGGAGTGGGAGGAGTGGGAGGGAGATGGGAGGCGGGGAGGAGGCAGAAATTTTTTCAATAAAATAATAAATAAATAAAAAATTAAAAAAGGAAGGCTTTAGCTTTAACATAGTAAAATTAAATATAATAAAATAGTTATCAAGCAAGAATTATAGCTACAATATTTATATCTACTTTTTGTTTTATCATAACTAAAGAAAGCTATAAATTCTTTAACTCCACCAAAGACTTCAGAAGTATATAATATTATCTATGTAAACTGGAAGTGCGTTATAAACAAGTTCCAAAACTCTAGAATTGACAGAGTCATCTTGCTGCCTTCACAGTCACTCAAAGTTCTTCTATACCATTGGGGCATCCATCTTCAGCCTATAGGCCATAATATCGAGCAGACTTTTTCATGAAGCAGGAGATTTTAAAGACAGTTCAGTCACTTTCTTCTGTATCTTGCAAAATGTCTTGCAGACTCTTTCATGAAGCAGAAACCCCAAAAGATCATCTCAAGTTTGGTCAAGTTCAGCAGTCATTTTTCTGTGGGTACTACATGTCCAGTCTAGCACTTCAGGCAAGAGCAGTTTCTTGCCCAAATGGCTAACAAACTCCATAAGGAGCCCTTTGATGTTCATTTTCCTCTTGAACTAACTTGGTGCTGCCAGGAGCAGATGTGACTCATTGTCATGAAAAGTCCTAAGTTATTAAAACATTTAAATGTCATATTTTGAAGGTCTATGAAAGATTTGAAAAGTACTTACCTAACTGAAATGTATCTCTGTGCATCTAGAAAATCTAACAAACATGACTACAAATGACTATTATAGATTATCTATTAACCTTTTTAATATACATTACATTTTTAAATGAACTATATAATCACAATACCTTAATCTAGAGCAGAAATATACATATAACAAAATTGACCTTAAAATTGTATCAATAAATCAAGATCCATACCAATGCAAATTATTTATATCTATATCATATTCCTCTTTAAATGTAAATGATATTTGGAAATATGGGCAGAGATTTATCCATACTGCTTCATGCTAATTGGGGGCACTGTTAATTAGGTCTTTCATGGTGTATCCTGTGTGCTAGGTTTATCTCAGTCAGCAGTTGGAAGAAGTAAGCTTTTGAGGGTGTTGATGGTGACCTTTCAAGAGGCCTTCATCCATGAAACCATATTTGCCTGGAGGCAATCCAAAGGATCTCTCATCTTCTGAGATTCTAACCAGTGTACATATCCGTCAGAAGATCCATGGCTTCTCTGAATCTGCCCTTCTTCCTCCCAGCATTCAGTTTTGTTTTCTCCACCTTCCTAAGTTCCACCCTGTCAACTAGGCCAAGGCAGTTTCTTTATTCATTAACCAATGAAAACAACATACAAACAGAAGAAACTTCTACACCAGGTAATAACACTTCATAAAAAGTAATAGCATGCCATCAGGCCTGAGGTTTATGTTAACTGAGGTAATAAATAAGACAGAACCGAGATGATGGTAAGTAGTGAAGAGGAGGACATGCTTATACATGGGGACTTGAGTTGAGGATCAGTATAGAAAGTTTGTGGGAGATGAAGGTCTTTGTTCTGATTCTTGATAATGTAAACCACCATGCAACAGAAGTGCAAAGCTGAATTTAAACCTTGTTATCTTTGTAGATTATGCTGTTGTTAAGGGTAAACAGGCAACATTCCCTCCTAAGAGTCTCAAATGAAAATTTTCTTTGTTTCCTTTTGTACTTATAAAATTTCCTGAGAAAATCAATGAGAAGGAGAACATATTTATTTTGTGTCAAATTTCAACAGCACAGTTCATCATGACAGAGAGTCAGTACAACAGGAACTTAAAGGAGTTGGTTTCTACCATCCTTAATCAAGAGGTAGAAAATGAATGAGTGTTGAATAATGTCTCAGATGTCAACAATCTCTTTTTCATAGTAGAAATATTTACTGTAGGTAACACATAGGAATGACATTCATATTGATCGTAGAAAGAATGGGGTAGTAAAATTGATGCAAGTGTGTGTTTGTATGTGTGTACATATGTATGTATGAAATAATATAACCTTACAGAAAGCAAGAAATTCTGATTTTTCGTCATCTTATGGACTCTATATTGAGCAGAAATGTCCTGATCCAGAATAGGAACTGACTTAAGAATTTACCTGTATGTGCAGTAAAATAACATAAACACACAGAAGGAATGGAAGAGGAGGATGACTGTCATTTGATTAATGAGAAGAAAAAAATAGTAAGTGGTGATCACAGGGCTTTCTAATGTAGTCAGGTTTTTCTAAAGTAGTGGAAAGTGTATATAAAAAGAGATTAATGAAATTCCTTACAGAATATGGTCTGAGTAGTACAAAAGTGGAGTCTCACACTGGAGAAGATGGGAATCTGGTAATTGTTCAGACTACAGTTCAGGTACCTGAGCAGCTCCAATCTCACTCCAAACTCCTTCAGGATTCATTGAGAACTACTCCTTTTCACTGTATGTTGGAAGCCTGAAGACACTGGTTCTAATATCTGGGCATGAATGCCGCAGTTAAGGATAGACGAACTTGCCAGGAGTGAAAACAAAAAGACAAAAAGTTAGATTCCTTTCTTTCATGTGCTTTTATCTAGTCTGTTATCTAACAATGCTGCCCACACTTATCTACGTAGGACTTTTCTCAAATAATATGATCTAGAAGACAAAGGAATGAAGAATGATTTTGGTGAAGTTGGCATTGGAGATGGGAGAGGGAAGCATAAACATGATATAAATAATATTCTCTGTGTGGAGTTTACAAAAAATGTAATAAAGAAAAGAGTTCCTCACAGGAATTCCTAGTAGACAACATTTTAGTTAATTTCAAATCCTTTCAAGTTGAAAACCAAGATTAATCATTACAATTTTATGCAGAAGGGAAGTCTCTGTAGCTTCAATGTACAGCCCAAGCTCAGTAGTAGTAACTTGTAGAGTGTGCTGAAAAGTCCCCTAAAATGAAGTTTAAGCTTCACGCAGGGAAGAAATGTAGAACAGGAACTATTAAAGGGTAATGATAAAATTTTAACACAGTGGTAACAATAATTCAATGTTTCTTATGTGTTTACTCACATATGGAAACATCAGTTTTTATATAGTAAACTTAGTTCTGCTCCCATCTTATTAAGTCAGTTAATATAGACAGAGGAATGTCATGTTAGTTGGTACATAGATATATGATAGATATATGATAGGCAGGTAGATGGATAACTGTGTTACTAAATATTTGTATTTGGTAGATATATAGTTGGATCACAGGTGTTGATGATGCATGGTGAATGTGTGAGTATTTGATATTTGTATATATCAGAACACAGGCATAGACTTGGGCATCTTTTCTCTCTGGCCATGATGTGATATGTGGAACCATGCTCAGCTTTCTATCCACATTTCTCTTAATTTTGGGTGCACATACAAATTTCTTGCTGAAACATTTGCTTGAAATTAAACTGACCTCCTCATATCAGTAAGTTATCACATCTTAAGCATCAACTACAAACAGGACTGCACAGCCTGATGCATCTGTATGTGCACAAATTCTGTTAAGTATGTCTTATCTCATAAGAGAAAGCATGCATACAGCCATTAGCTGCAATTACATTCTGTTTTAATCAATTTTAAACAATAAGAGAAAAAAAAGAGTAGAGTAAAACCCCCAGTTTTTTCTTCATGTTCTGAATTTGAATCCTTGGCTTTATTGTCTACTGATTGTGCCCTCCTGGTCATAAGTTCCTCTGAAAGAAATTTTGTACCAGTGCTCACTCAGAAGGGCCCTCAAAACATTTCTTTCACAACAATACATGGAAGTGTCCTCAGTGGTCACAGAGTATAGTTTCAGGAAGAACTGGTTCTCAGATGTTTCATTAATGATGAACTGTTAGCCCTTGAAGGATGGAATATAACCAGTGCCACCACTACCACCACTAATATGTAACTCACCAACACTAGGACCTCCACTGTAGCTGTTAAATCCAGGCCCAAGCTGGTGATAAAATAACCAGTGACAGTGCAGGTGAAGGAAAATGAGTGTGAGAGCTTAGTCAGTCTAAGTCTTGTCTCCTGAAGCTTCACCTGGGGCAACGCACCTGAGTATAAGAAAAGAAAAAGTCACTATTAATTACCTCCTATTAAAACCTCTATACTGACATATGTGTGAAATTGTAACACTCACCTTGGGGTGTTGTCACCAGTCACAGGAGAAGATCCAATAGCCTTATCAGTAGACAACATCCCTGTTTGTTTGAACTGTGATAAGGAATGTGTGTGAGAGATCTATTAGATCTCACAGCCTATGGTATCCCATAGCCCAGGAAAGGATATAACAGAACTGGAAGATAAACTTTCATACATAAGGTCACCCATTTCTTTGTAAGTCATGTGGTAAAAACTGACTCCCCACATTTCTTTCAAGATGAAATAACTGTCTTAACATTATTGATGCATGAGTCTAGAAAAGAGCATGTGATCTGGAGTGTTATTATAAAGACATCTATGACTTACCTATCTTCCTTTTTATAGACCCACCATCTTCTTGCTAGTTTGTATATGTTTTGGTGCAGTGCCCAGGACTGTCTTGTACTTTTGATATTACTAATTTTGCTGAACCCCATAGAATTCCTGATATTCTTCCATGTTCAAAATCCTATGATATTGCTTTTAGTGCTTCTTGTCAACTCCCACCCTGCTCCAAATTCCCTGAGTGATGTTGGCAACACTTGATGGATCCACAACATGCCATATCACCTCTCTAATGGAACAAATCCATTCTTTTTACACTGACATAGCTCACAGCCTACTCAGGGCATGTGTGTGACAATATGATTGGAGGAGATATGTGATAAGCCAACTGCAAGGACTCAGTTTTGAGGGGTCTGAGATTACCTACACCGCCCTGTGTATTAAGAGGTGATGTCCTTATCGTCATACATCCCTACTTCACTATTTGACAGTTTGACTTGGAGTCAAATCTAAACAAAGCCCTCTCAAGAGAATTCTGATTTTTTTTGATTCTTTTTCTCAGAGTTTCATCATAAATGTCAAGCTTTAGATTGTGATTGGTGGTATAGGGAATTGAGTAGCAAAGACACTAGAGTACAGAGAAAGCATTGGAGGGCATGGAAAGAATTCAGTATTCACAACAGGATATGAGGAATAGTTTATTAAATATACTACCACTTGCTTCATTCAATCAATCACCAATTTTTGGTCTTGGAAACTTGTCATGTAGTTTTGTATTAGGGCTCACCTTTAATGGCGCCTCTTTTTTTCTTAACAAATTACTATATGGTCATATTTTCCATATTCACAAAATTTAATTATGGGATAAATTGTCTCTTCACTGTGTATGTGGAAATGAAGATGTGGCTCAGAAGACATCAGATCTAGTCCAAGTTTCAAGTATCACTTTTATGCCATATATTAAGGCTCCCATCCCGTTTCCTCAGGTTTGGCTAACAGTCACTAATATGAGATGAAGCTTGGTGATATGACTGCTCATATTCCTTACCTTTCAATGCACTTCAAGACCTGGGCATTATTTCCTGCTCTGTGTCAGGTCAAGGTGAAGCATCCCAATCAGAAGATGGAGGGCAAAACAAGGTTTGTTCATGAGGACATCACCTCTCAACTCTGCATTCCCAGAGCTATCTGTTAACCCCTGCTTCAAAACTTAGAGTAGTGAGAGTAAGGACATTTTCTTGGAAAGAAAAATTGAACTGTTCTCTTGAATGACAGAAACCATGTTATAAACTTTAACAGGGGGTAGTGATGCTTCAAATGCAGTATTTACTAATAACAATGATAAATATATTTTAAAATATTACTATTTGAATCAAGTTCTCATATAAACTATACAAGAAATAGACCATTGAGCTAATCACAGCATTTAATGAGAACTTTTTAAAAAGTACACTGTTTTCCTTGCTCATGTTCACTCTCTGAACATGGCGGACAATGAGGGCTGATGAGAAGCCAAGGACAATGGCACTGGGTTTTGATCCTACTGCATGTACTGGCTTGGTGGGAGCTCAGCCTGTTTGGAAGCTCACCTTCCTAGACCTGGATGGAAGGGGGAGGACCTTAGACTTCCCATTGGGCAGGGAACCCTGACGGGAGGTGGGGAGGAGGCAGAAATTTTTTCAATTAAAAAAAATATAAAAAAAACAATGAGGATAAGAAAACATCCCTCAGAAAAATGTGTCTGTTTCAGAGACCTTACAAACAGCAAAAAGCATTACTGAAATGCCAGCTGTTCAGTGATATCTTTAGTCTTTGTCCCCTCTTATGACTTGCAGGTATGCTTCCCTACAATAAACTGCATGTATTTCTACAATGTGCAGAATGTGCTTCAAATGTATTGTATTGTTTCATCAGTGTGCACAAGGACTAGAGATCAAAAGAATATCTAGTGTCATTCTGACATCTTTGTGCATAAAAATTAGGGAAATAAAGGACACTTAAAAGCTAAAAAAATACACTGTTTTAATTAGAGTTATAAACTTCTTTGTGGGTAGTGTCATGCTTATGGAGATAAACAGGTGGCACAGGGTCCTCTAGACTCACATGTGCTTCTGAGCTGCTTGTGTCTTCTAGGGTTTACAATCTTCATTGGCTTCTTTGGGAACTGATGCTGATCACTAAATTGGATAATTTTGTGCTGTGTGATAATTTGCATGTCGTTCAGGTAAAAGCACATCCTTAAATTAAAAAAAAAAACAAATATAATGGGGCTGTGAAATTCAAGTTTTTGCCACACAAGGACCTGTCAGTGGGTTCTGATCACAGAACTCAGAATACATAACTAAAAAAGAGAAATGGGTGTGGTAGCCGACCAGATATACCATATAGGGAATGTGAAGATAGAACAATAACTGGGACTCACGGGACAACCAGACTATCCAGACATTGAGATCCAGGCCTAGTGATAGATTTTGTGTCAAAACAAGTGGTGCAGATTGTAAGAAAAATGCATCATATGTCATCACACATACACACACAAACAAACACACACACACACACACCTGGAGAGAAGTGAGGGAGAAAGATTGAGAAAGAGAGAGTGAGAGAGAGAGACTTTGAGAGAGACAGGTAGACAGAAAGAGTTAAAGACAAACAAGGAGAAACACTAATAAACAAACACACACAACACAATTTGAAACAGAAATTTGAATAGTCATTTGGACATTCAAGGATTACTACACACTATACCTGTAGAGAAAATCTCTAACGTGTGATAATAGAAAGGCAATGCAGACACAGAGAAGTCCAGTCTTTCATGCTTCTCTGAACAGGCTCTGAACCTGAATTCTAAGTGCCTTCGGCGCCCCCTGCTGGTTCTGTGTTGTTTGTGTCTCAGCTCACAGTAGCTTTCACTCACTGTGTCTGTTGGCACAGTCATACACGGCTGTGTCCTCAGACCTCAGATTGTTCATTTCCAGGTACAAAGTGTTCTTGGCATTGTCTCTGGAGATTGTGAACCGGCCCTTCACAGCATCGGTATACCTGGTGGTACCACCATCTTGATTAATTTTTGCGACCCATTCCAGCCCCTTCCCTGGAGCCTGGCGGACCCAATTCATCCAGTAGTTACTGAAGGTGAATCCAGAGGCTGCACAGGAGAGTTTCAGAGACTTTCCAGGCTGAACTAAGCGTCCCCCAGACTCCAGCAAATGCACCTCACAGTGGACTCCTGTAAACACAGAGAATTCTGGTTAGAAAACTGACACAGAAGACATTTTGTTCTCTTTCTCATGTCCACCCAACACACAGCATCTCATCTTTATGAATTACCTTTTAAAATAAGGACAAAGGAAACCAATATGAGCCCTAAGTCCATGTTGTGTGTCCTGTGTTGAATGCTGAACACTGTTTGGGAGAACTTGAGAATCCAGGGCTTGTCTCCTCTGCCAGAGCTGTAGGGTCAGGGTAGGACTGGTTTTTATGGGCACAAAGAAGGCATATTTGCATATTTCCTGCCATAACAGGATCTGTAGTTGGACTTGGGCAGAAGACAATATGCAGCGCAGATATAAGACATCACACAAACTGATGACAGTTAAAGAAATTGAAGAATTAATGTAGCTCTGCGTAAACATTTTCCTTGTTAGGAATTCACTACACTATTTAGTTCCTTTTCACCACAGGCATAGAGAATGTTGTGTTTCTACACTGTCATGTCTCTTTAGGATCAATGTAAAATTTAAAAGCTCTACAAACACATGTGTTTCTAGATATTAGCTCTGTCCTAAAGCTGGACATGGCTTCTTCCTGAGGCCAAACTTGCATAGGATCACACTAAGTAGAATTCCTTTGCTGTGACAGGAACACTTAAAACTTTTCTGAATTTCATACAGTTCTTATAGGGGCTATCATATAGCCCCAGGAATCTTGCAAATGGGATGTTCCTTTTTACTGTTTATCTTCCTCTCAGTGACTGCTATGGAGACATATTTGTTCTGGATATTCTTGGTCAAAATTAAAAACCTGGGATTAGAACAGAGGTATTGGTTCTGATATATTTTAGGTTCAACAAAATCATTAAAATTTTACCCTGTTCGTCCATTTCAGGAGCAAACTTGTAAGCTGATCCTCACATTACTCTGGAAAATATGACAGTGGAACCTTGCCTTGTGGTAAGGATAACCATGGAAGACATGGAACTGCACAGTCATGTAAATTCTTGGTAATGTAAATCACCAGGGAAAGGAAATGAGGAGCTATAATCAACTTTCTCTGTCTGATTCTGGAGAACATCCAAAATTTCCTATGTATTGGTATCTCATATTTTACATCCATAGTTTTGTTGTGCATAATCTGTTTACTGTGAGTGGCAGTGGTAGAGCTAGAACTTAACTTAGGTGAGACAGTCATCCTTGCAAATACTGATGGGAAGCCAACACTATGAGTGCTGTATTCATATTATTCATGATGTTAAGAAAGTTAGAATATTTTTCAGAATTGTTTAGTATGTCTCATCTTGGGTTTGTCTAATATTCTCATTATGGTAAGAAAAATCAGGGGAGGAATATCACAGAAATAAGGACATATCTCTGATACTACTACCTTTGGGAAAGGTCAACTTACATATTTTTGACTTTGGTTACTACAGAGATAATTTGTATCTGTATTCTGTACTCTCTTGCCCCCTGGGCTTCTCTTTTCCATGAATATGTTTAGAAGGAAGTCACTAAGAAAAAGTCATTTGCAAAAAGAGTGAGTTCATGATAAAGTCACATATTATTTATTATTATTTTCTATTTGAGAGGTGAATTTTTACTTTTGAGTATATCATTACTCATTTTTTTCTTATGTAGTGAACAAATGATACTCATTTAATTGGCCATTTTATCATGACAATACCAGCCTGTCCATTTGTGCTGTTGTTAGAATTTTTTAACATAATACAAAGTAGGGTAATCAGGGAACAAGGAACCTCAGCTGGAAAATATGCCTCCATCATATTGGTCTGCACACAAGACTATGAGAGCTATTTTCTTGATTAATGACTGATATGGGAGGGCCCATTCTGATGTTGGAGATGCCATCCAATAGAAGGTGTTCCTGGTTTGTATAAGAAATCAGGCTGAACTACCATGGAGAGCAAGCTAGCAAACTGTTGATGGATTCTGATTCAGTTCCTACCTACAAGTTCCTACCTTGATTTAATGTTCTGATTTTCCTTATGATGGATTATGAGAGTTAGGATGACAGAAACAGTTTCATTCACATGTTGGTTTTGTTCATAGTGTTGATAACATTAATAGATCAAAAGGCAGGACAACTGAAAACTCTTCACATGAAAGTAGGGATGTAGGGAACATGACAGGCTTCACAACTGCAACCTCAGCCATATACAGATAGAGACACACACACAGAGAATGAGAGCCGCACTTCCTGATACAGTTCCGTACCCATCCAACACATCTACAACCCAAAACACTCTCACATTCTTAGGCAGAGGGGATGACTTTCTTTTATTGACTAGGGAATCTGTGTTGCTTCAACTTTTTATATAGACCCAAGCTATAAGAGATTTTATTGCTTTTGTCTCCCTAGTGAATGTATTCAGAATATGTTTTACCATGCCCAACCATCAAATGCCGTGTTGTTGATAATTAATGAATTAATTTTCGTAAAAGTTTCAACACAATATATTCTGATAATTGTTACCTTTCCCTCTTCTTTTGCAGATCCTGCCTATCTTCACAATTCCAGAGTTCCAAAATAGTCAGAGTTTTAACGGTCATTTATGAAGACATATATATATTTGGGCTTAAGGCATTCATTTTCACATAGCAAGTTAATGGTTTAAAAATCCATAATTGCCAATATATTTTTCCTTTAAAAATGATTATATAGCCCACATATTTGCTTTTACAGATTATAATTCTTTTATCAATATATAACGATAATATCCAGAGCTCAAGTGTTGGCTCAATGGTAAGATGCCTGCCTCCCCGTATTAGTATCTTAGCTTGATTCACAACACTTAGCTTAAAATCTGTGTGGCATGGTTTAATCTATATTTTCAACCCTGAGGGATTGTGACTGGAGATGCTCTAAGGCTTGCCATCCAGTGGTTGTATCTGAACCCGTGTGTCCCAGGTTCACAGTGTGATTCTGTCTCAAAAATAAGATAGAAATCAACTGATAAACATGCTCAAACTCAACTCTAGCCTTCAGACACATGTGCAAAACATACACTGTGCAAACACAGTCTAGTCAATTAGAATTTCCACTCATTCAAAAATTGTTCTCACCCTGCGTTTGATGCACAGTTTGTAGATATTTAAAACTCTGTCATGGATGCTGCATACTGGATGAACTGGTTCCTGTGGAAACCAAGAGATCAACTCCTGTAGACTTGTTCCTTCTCCACAACTTTCCTACTCTGGGAAATGCCATTCCTGTTCCTACCATGAGATTGTCTCATTTAAGTATATAAAAGTGAGAAATTATATTTGTCTAAATGCTTAATATCTATTTTTTAATTGAAAAAAAATTTCAGTCTCCTCCCAGCCTCCCATTTCCCTCCCCCTCCCCCCACTCCTCTCCCCCTCCCTCTCCAGTCTGAAGAGCAGTCAGGTTTCCCTGCCCTATCTAAAGTCCAAAGTCCTCCCTACTTCATCCTGGTCTAGGAAGGTGAACATCCAAACTGGTTAGGCTCCCACAAAGCCAGAACATAAAGTAGGATCAGAACACAGTGCCATTGTCCTTGGCTTCTCATCAGCCCACTTTGTTCGCCATATTCAGAGAGTCCAGTTTTATCCCATGCTTTTTCAGTCACAGTCCAGCTGGCCTTGGTGAGCTCCCAATAGATCAGCCCACTGTCTCCGTGGGTGGGTGCACCCCTTGTGGTCCTGACTTCTTTGCTCATGTTCTCCCTCCTTCTGCTCCTCATTAGGATATTGGGAGCTCAGTCTGGTGCTCCAGTGTGGGTCTCTGTCTCTATCTCCATCCATCGCCAGATGAAGGTTCTATGGTGATATGCAAGATATTCATCAGTATGTCTATAGGATAGGGTCATTTCAGGTTCCCTATCCTCAGCTGCCCCAGGAACTAACTGGGGACATCTCCCTAGGCACCTGGGAGCCACTCTAGGTCCAAGTCTCTTGCCAACCCTAAGACGGCTCCCTTAATTAAGAAATGTGCATCCCTGATCCCCTATCCAACCTTCCTTTATTCCAATCATCCCGTTTCCGCAAGTTTCCCTCATCCTCCCCTTCTCACTTTTCTCTCCCCATCTCCTCTTACCCCCCTCACACCCCACCCCAAGATCCCAATTTTTTGCCCGGCATTCTTGTCTACTTCCCATAACCAGGAGGATAGCTATATGTTTTTCTTTGGGTTCACCTTCTTATTTAGCTTCTTTAGGATACAAAATTATAGACTCAATGACCTTTATTTATGGCTAGAAACCAATTATGAGTGAGTACATCCCATGTTCATCTTTTTGGGTCTGGGTTACCTCACTCGGGATAGTGTTTTCTATTTCCATCCATTTACATGCAAAATTCGAGAAGTCATTGTTTTTTACTGCTGAGTAGTACTCTAATGTGTATATATTCCACACTTTCTTCATCTATTCTTCCACTGAAGGACATCTAGGTTGTTTCCAGGTTGTGGATATTACAAATCATGCTGCTATGAACATAGTTGAACAAATGCCCTTGTCATATGATCGGGCATCTCTTGGGTATATTCCCAAGAGTGGCATTGCTGGATCCAGGGGTAGGTTGATCCCGAATTTCCTGAGAAACCGCCACACTGCTTTCCAAAGTGGTTGCACAAGTTTGCATTCCAACCAGCAATGGATGAGGGTACCCCTTCCTCCACAATCTCTCCAGCAAAGGCTATCATTGGTGTTCTTGATTTTAGCCATTCTGATGGGTGTGAGATGATATCTCAAAGTTCTTTTGATTTGCATTTCTCTGATCGCTAAGGAAGTTGAGCATGACCTTAAGTGTCTTTTGGCCATTTGAACTTCTTCTGTTGAGAATTCTCTGTTCAGTTCAGTGCCCCATTTTTAATTGGGTTAATTAGCATTTTAAAGTCTAGTTTCTTGAGTTCTTTATATATTTTTGAGATCAGACCTTTGTCTGTGGCAGGGTTGGTGAAGATCTTCTCCCAGTCAGTGGGTTGCCTTTTTGTCTTAGTGACAGTGTCCTATGCTTTACAGAAGCTTCTCAGTTTTAGTAGGTCCCATTTATTCAATGTTGCCCTTAATGTCTGTGCTGCTGGGGTTATACCTAGGAAGTGATCGCCTGTGCCCACATGTTGTAGGGTACTTCCCACTTTTTCTTCTATCAGGTTCAGTGTGTTCAGATTGATATTGAGGTCTTTGATCCATTTGGACTTGAGTTTTGTGCATGGTGATAGATATGGGTCTATTTTCATTCTTCTACAGGTTGACATCCAGTTTTGCCAGCACCATTTGTTGAAGAGGCTTTCTTTCTTCCATTGTATACTTTTAGCTCCTTTATCAAAAATGAGGTGTTCGTAGGTTTGTGGGTTAAAATCCGGGTCTTCTATATGATTCCATTGATCAACTTCTCTGTTTTTATGCCAATACCACACTGTTTTCATTACTGTAGCTCTGTAATAGAGTTTGAAGTCAGGGATGGGAATGCCTCCAGAAATTCCTTTATTGTATAAGATTGTTTTGACTATCCTGGGTTTTTTGTTTTTCCATATAAAGTTGATTATTGTCCTCTCAAGATCTGTGAAGAATTTTGATGGGACCTTGATGGGGATTGCATTAAATCTATAAATTGCCTTTGGTAGGATTGCCATTTTTACTATGCTGATCCTCCCAAAAGAGCAATGGAGATCCTTCCATTTTCTGGTATCCTCTTCAATTTCTTTTTTCAATGCCTTAAAGTTCTTGTCAAATAGATCTTTCACTTCCTTGGTTAGAGTTACCCCAAGATATTTTATACTATTTGTGGCTATCGTGAAACTTGATGCTTCTCTGATTTCCCTCTCTGCTTCCATATCCTTTGTATATAGGAGGGCCACTGATTTTTTGGAGTTGATCTTGTATCCTGCCACTTACTAAAGGTGTTTATCAGCTGTAGTAGTTCTCTGGTGAAGTTTTTGGGGTCGCTTATGTACACTATCATATTATCTGCAAACAACGAAAGTTTAACTTCTTCTTTTCCAATTCGAATCCCCTTGATTCCCTTATGTTGTTTTATTGCAATTGCTAAAACTTCAAGCACTATATTGAAGAGGTATGGAGAGAGTGGACAGCCATGTCTTGTTCCTGATTTTAGGGGATGACTTTGAGTTTCTCTCCGTTTAGTTTGATGTTAGCTGTCGGTTTGCTGTAAATAGCTTTTATTATATTGAGGTACGAACCTTGTATCTGTAATCTCTCCAAGACTTTTATCATAAAGGAATGTTGAATTTTGTCAAAAGCTTTTTCAGCATCTAATGAAATGATCATATGGTTTTTTCTTTTAGTTTATTTATATGATGGATTACATTGATAGATTTTCGTATGTTGAACCAGCCCTGCATCTCTGGGATGAAGCCTACTTGATCATAATGGATAATTTTTCTAATGTGTTCTTGGATTTGGTTTGCCAGTATTTTGTTGAGGATTTTGCATCGATGTTCATGAGTGAGATTGGCCTGTAATTCTCTTTCTTGTTTGAGTCTTTGTGTGGTTTTGGTATCAGAGTGACTATAGCTTCATAAAAGGAATTTGGCAATGACTCTTCTGTTTCTATATTGTGAAATACATTAAGGAGTATAGGTATTAGGTCTTCTTGGAAGTTCTGGTAGAATTCTGCAATGAAACCATGTGGTCCTGGGCTTTTTTTGGTAGGGAGGTTTTTGATAACAGCTTCTAATTCTTCGCGACTGACAGGTCTATTTAGATTGTTCACCTGGTCCTGGTTTAACTTTGGTATAACTTCGGTATATGGTATTTATCTAAAAAAATATCCATTTCTTTTGCATTTTCCAGTTTTGTGGCATACAGGCTTTTGTAGTAGGATCTAATGATTCTCTGAATTTCCTCTGTGTCTGTGGTTATGTCCCCCTTTTCATTTCTGATCTTATTAATTTGCATATTCTCTCTCTGCCGTTTGATTAGTTTGGATAGGGGTTTATCAATCTTGTTGATTTTCTCCAGGAACCAGCTTTTTGTTTCATTGATTCTTTGGATTGTTTTCTGTGTTTTGAATTGAGTTTGGTTCTTAAACTTATGACCTTTCACATGCTCACACAACACTCTTTCACAGAGCTACCAGCCTAGCTCAATCTTTCAAAACATCACATTTTCCTAGAGAAAATAATTTTTGATGACTGCATTTATGCACTACTAAAATAAACATCAGAAACCACAGATTCTTCTTTCTTGTTGTCCAACATTCGTAACTTATTATGTAAGGGATCAATTTGCTGAGCATGGATCTTGAGAATGTTGAAGTAGGGAGGATAAGTCAAACCAAACAAAGAAAACAGAAGGTTGAGGACAAAGAGTACTAGAGGGAACCTTCACCCTCAGCTGGTGACTCCTATTCTCATTCTGGACTTTATAACCTTTTCAAGACTACTTTGTAGTTGAACCACAGCATGTCCTGCAATCTCATTATTCATGTTCAACACCACACACCTGAATGAAAAGGAAAAATGAGCAAAGACTGCACATATGAGTAGCAGTGTGCCACACATTGAAAACAGGCAGACATGGGCTACTGAGCTATGTTCTCTGCCTCTGGTGCTTTGAAAGTCACTGGGATCATAAAGATGAATGGGATCTGGAATGTCTTCAGAGGCTTGCTCCATGTAAGAAAGTTCCTGACCTGGAAGTCAAACCCTGAATCCCAGCCTTGGTGCTCACTTGACCTCAGAGCAGGTTTCTGCTGTTAGATGATGCTGTGTTAACCTCTTTAATGTAAACTATTTATATAGGATGAGAAAATATGTATCTCTGAAGCAAGAACACCCAGACATATATACAATAACAAAGGCAATCAGTTACAAAGATACACTTACAAGAGCAGACAGGTATATGTATATTAACATTGCATTCTATTTGAAAATATTCTTTTTCCACCTATAGCATTCATTCTACTTATAAACAAATCACCAAGCTCATTTATAGTGTAATGTGACTACATTGATTCATTCCACTATCCTCTGTTCTCTTTATCTCACTCCTTTGACCCTTCTGGCCTCTCCTACTCACATGACTCTTCTGTATATCCTGCCTCTTTTCCTGATTTTATGCACTATCTCTGCTTCTTTTTCTTCTGATTGGGAAGTGAGATTGCAGGATCACATTGTAATGTGTAATTCTATAAAGGACCCCACAGTTTTCAAAATGTCTCAGTAGAACCGCATTCCCATTTCCACAGCACAGGCATCCCTTCTCCTCCATTCTCATAACACTTGGTCTCATTCTTTCCTTGGGTAAATGGCACTCACATCATTGATTAAAGGCAACTAATTCTTTTGGGTTTAAAATCCATTTCTGTGGTTATTAGAAATGCTAGCTTTATGCTACATTTTCTGCTCTCTTGCACTGGTCAAGGTGAAACATCCCAAACAGAGCATGGAAGGCAGAATAATGTGTGCTCATGAGGACATTGTTCACATCTTAACTCTGGGTTCCCTGAGCTATCTGTTAACCTCCTGACTCAGAACGTAGAGAACTGAGAGAAATGAGTTTTTCTTGGAAAGAAAAATTAAATTGTTCTCTTGGATGACAAAAATCATTTTATATCTTTTTATAGAGAGTAGTGATATTTCAAATACAATATTTATTATTCAATATGAGGAATATAATTTTGAATTATTACCATTTGAATAAATGTCTCATATAAACTACACAAGAACTAGAACATTGGTCTAAATCACAGCACTGGATGTGAACTTTTTAAACAATACAATTTATATTAGAGGTATATGTTTCTGTGTGTGTAGTGTCGTGATCATAGAAACAAACAGATGGCACAGGGTCCTCTAGACTCATATGTGTTTCTGAGCTTCTGGTGTCTTCTAGGAATTATAATCTTCTTTGGCTTCTTCAAGAACTGATGCTGGTCATTGCATAGGATTGCATTTGCCCTGTTTGGTGATCTGCATTTTGTTCTGGTAAAAGCACATCCTAAATTTAAAAAGCAAGTATAACAGGGCTGTGAAAATCAAGTTTTTGTCACACGGGAACACTTCAGTGGGTTCTAAACATGGAACTCAGCATCCATAACTAAAAAAAGAAATGGGTGTGGCAGTCAACCAGATATACCATATAGGGAATGTGGAGACAGAACAAACACTCAGAGTCACTGGAAAACCAGACTATCCAGTCATTGAGATTCAGGCCCAGTGACAGAATTTTTCTCAATACAGGTGATGCAGATTGTTAGAGAATTGCATCATATGTCAGCACAGACACACACACACACAAACACAAACACTTATACACACACATACATACATGGAGAGGAGTCAGAGAGTAAGAGGGAGAGAGAGAAAGAAGGAGAGTGAGAAAGACTGAGATAGACAGAGACAGGGAGACAGAGAGAGGTAAAGAGAAACAGGGAGAAACACTATAATAAATAAACACATACAACATAATAGGAAACAGAAATTCGAATAAGTTCTTGGCATTGTCTTTGGAGATGGTGAACCAGCCTTACATGGCATGGGCATTAGACGTGCTACCACCACCACTATTATATGCATCCCATTTTAGGCCTTTTCCTGGAACCTGGCAGACCCAGCTCATTTCATAACTACTGAAAGTGAATCCAAAGGCTGCACAGGAGAGTTTCTGGGACTTTCTAGGCTGCACTAGACTCCAGCAACTGCACCTCACACTGGAAACTTCTAAACACATAGAATTCTGGTTAGAAAACTGACACAGAAGACATTTTTCTCAGTCTCATATCTGTACAACACACAGAATCTCATCTTTATGGATTACCTTTTAAAATAAAGACCAAGAAATCCAATATAAGCCATAAGATTAGGGTGAGTGGCCTGTGTTCTGTGCTGCACCCTAACTTGGGAATCCAGGGCTTGTCTCCTCTGCCAGAGCTGCATGGTCAGGGCAGGATTGGATTTTATGGGCACAAAGAAGCCTTATTTGCATATTTCCTGCCATACCAGACTCTGTAATTGGACCTGGTCCTGAGTCAGCACTCACAGCAGATAAGACATCATATACACTGATGACAGTTATAGAAATTGAAGCATCAATGTAACCCTGTGTTTACATTTTCTTTGTTAGGGATTCACAACAGTTTTTAGTTCCATTTTCGTGATATACATAGAAAATGTTATGTTTCCACACTGTCATGTCTCCTTAGGATCCATGCGAAATTGAAAAGCTCCACACACAGCTGTGTTTCTAGATATTAGCTCTGTTCTTCTGCTGGAATGACTTCTTCTTGAGGTGGATTTTGGGTAGGGTGATACATGCCTGTAAATAGAACTCCTTCCCTATGACAGGACCACTTGAAACTTATCTGAATTTTACTCAATTCTGAGAGATGCTGTTCTATGGCCCCAGGAAGTATGCAAATTATACGTTCCTTGTTACTGTCAGTCTTCATCTCAGTGGTTGCTATGGAGACATATTTATATTTGCAGCACCTACTTGTTTGCATCCTGAAATTCTTCCTATGATCACTTTTTACTCCCCACTCTGACTTTCCCTTTCCCATCTCAATACCAGATAACACATGTCTGTCTTCATGCTGTCTTAGGTCCGTTTTTATTTCTGCATATTTATATAGTCAGAATAATGGGAACATTTAATAAATTAATATAACAAAACACTAATTTTGGCATCAATATTTTATTTTCAGAAGACTTCATTTTTAATTTTCCCAATTCTCATGCTTTCTACCCACTCAGCTCCCTTCTGTCACTACACCCAAATTTTCCTTTCTAAACTTCTGTATTACCCTGTATTATTTCCTGCTTGCCTGTCACTTAAGATGTCTACTTTTGTCTTGACTTCCATTCTAGTTCCAATCCTACAAAACAAAAGTCAGAACACCACATACACAGAGCCTCAAACACAGTCTAGATTCTCTATATGGCAGAAACTGTCCTTCACAATCTTCAATATGTTGTGTGATATAAGATTTCCAGTATCATTCCAGTTCCTCCAAGGCTCAGAAAACACTGATGAAAAGGAGGTGGGAAGAATGTAACGAGTAGAGCACAGGGAGGGTTGCTGTGAAGTGCTGTCTTCTGGACATGACATGCATATCACAATCATGGTCTCATAATGACTGCTGTTGTCTGTATAATCCTAACTAGGGCAAAGCCAGCTAAAGCCCTGGTATAGATAGGGCTGATAATACCTTGGCCATACTCCTTACTGAGGAGCAGTTGGAATTGTATTTTTCTGGACAAGGTATAGAGTCACTCATTTTTGAGGGTATGGTCACTGGTATGTTTCCTATGTTGCAGTGCTTGGGTTCACATGCATGCTGATATGGGCAGCAATAGCTGTGCTTAAATAAGTGTAAGGTTGATAGGGTCCCATGTTTGGAAGATGTGGGAGGAGTTGGATGGAAAAATATCACATGTCGATATCCTAAAGAGAAAGAATAAAGAAAATCAGTAAAAACTGTATAGCTGAGGCTTAAAAAATAATTCAGAAAGCAAATGATCAAGGAACACTGGTAAATATCAAATAACTTGGTAGGCAACTTTATCTGCAACCATGTTCCCATCCAACTAAGATTGGTGGGGTCCTTTAAGTATTTCTAGAAACAAAATCCATTTGCAGATAATCATATACTTGATTTGTAAGATATCTTTTCACATTTGCTTAGCTGTTACTTTACTCTAAGATGAAAATATCCCATTATCAAAGAGAATTAGGGGAAAACATATCATTCTTGCCCTACCCTTTAAGGGTTGATGCTGCAATAAAAGTTATTCTGGTGTTATATTAGACATATGTGTCATCTAGTGATGGAGCAGGGTCATCTGTCTACTGGTTAAAGTCATTTGTCTATCTGTTGCTTTCATTGGTTAATTAATAAAGAAACTGCTTGGCCTTTGATAGGACAGAAAATTAGGTAGGTGGAGTAGACAGAACAGAATGCCGGGAGAAACAAGCCGAGTCAGGCAGTAGCCATGATTCTCCCGCAGGACACGGATGCAGGTTAAGATCTTTTCTGGTAAGACAGCTTGTGGAGCTACACAGAATATTAGAAATGGTTTAGATCAATATGTAAGAGCTAGCCAATAAGAGGCTGGAATTAATGGCCAGGCAGTGTTCAAAAGAATATAGTTTCCGTGTAAATATTTTGGGTGTAAAGCTAGCCGGGTGGCAGAATGCAGCTCACTGCTGCTCCTCACAACAATCTAGGTGTCCCCTTTACTTCAAAATTATCTATAACAAATCAGAGGACACACTGAAGTGAAGAGAATGTCAAGGTCATCTCTATAAACAATTGTTACTTCTTTTCATATTCAGAGTGAAGACATTGCCTGTGCCTATTTGTTCAATAATTTATTTACCTTAATGTACACATGTGAAGTCCTATAATTCATATTGTTAGGCTCTTCTTTAAATGTTCTGGATTCTCTTGGTCAAAAGCAAAATTCTTGGAATTAGAATAGAGGAATTGGTTCTAATATAGTTTAGGTCCAACAAACTCATTAAAAAAATTTACCCTTAAACTTCACCTTTCACTATAGCCACAAACAGCATAAAATATCTTGGGGTAACTCTAACCAAGGAAGTGAAAGATCTATTTGACAAGAACTTTAAGGCATTGAAGAAAGAAATTGAAGAGGATATCAGAAAATGGAAGGACGTCCCTTGCTCTTGGATTGGGAGGATCAACATAGTAAAAATGGCAATCCTACCAAAGGCAATTTATAGATTCAATGCAATCCCCATTAAGATCCCAGCAAAATTCTTCACAGATCTTGAGAAGACAATAATCAACTTTATATGGAAAAACAAAAAACCCAGGATAGCCAAAACAATCCTATACAATAAAGGATCTTCTGGAGGCATTACCATCCCCGACTTCAAACTCTATTACAGAGCTACAGTAATGAAAACAGTGTGGTATGGCATAAAAACAGAGAAGTCAATCAATGGAATCGCATAGAAGACCCAAATTTTATTTTTTTATTTTTTTTTCCTTTTTTTATTTTATTTTATTTTATTTTTTATTGAGAAAAAGAAAAGAAAAAAAAAGTTTCCGCCTCCTCCCGGCCTCCCATTTCCCTCCCCCTCGTCCCACCCTTAATCCCCTCCCCCCGCTCCTCTCCCGCTCCCTCTCCAGTCCAAAGCGTAGTCAGGGTTCCCTGTCCTGTGGAAAGTCCAAGGCCCTCCCCCCTCTGTCCATGTCTAGGAAGGTGAACATCCAAGGTGGCTAGGCTCCCACAAAGCCCGAGCTTGAAGTAGGATCAAAACCCAGGGCCATTGTCCTTGGCTTCTCATCAGTCCCCATTGTTCGCCATGTTCAGAGAGTCTGGTTTTATCCCATGCTTCTTCCGTCACAGTCCAGCTGGCCTTGGTGAGCTCCCAATAAATCAGTCACACTGTCTCAGTGGTTGGGAGCACCCCTCGTGGTCCTGACTTCCTTGCTCATGTTCTCCCTCCTTCCGCTCCTCATTGGGAACTTGGGAGCTCAGTCCAGTGCTTCAGTGTGGGTCTCTGTGACTATCTCCATCCATCGCCAGCTGAAGGTTCTATGGTGATATGCAAGATATTCGTCAGCATTGCTATAGGATAGGGTCATTTCAGGTTCCCTATCCTCAGCTGCCCCAGGAACTAACTGGGGACCTCGCCTTGGGCTCCTGGGAGCCACTCTAGGTTCAAGTCTCTTGCCAACCCTAAGGTGGCTCCCTTAACTAAGAATTGAGCTTCCGTGCTCCCCTATCCAACCTTCCTTTATCCCACTCATCCTGTTTCCCCAAGTTTCCCTCATCCTCCCCTTCTCACTTTTCTCTCCCCATCCCCCGATACCCCCATCCCACCCCACCCCCAAGGTCCCAAATTTTCTCCCCTCAATTTTGTCTACTTCCCGTATCCAAGAGGATAATTATATGTTTTTCTTTGGGTTCACCTTCTTATTTAGCTTCTTTGGGTTCACCACTATATACTCCGTGACCGTTATTTATGGCTAAAAACCAATTTTGAGTGAGTACATCCCATGTTCCTCTTTTTGGGTCTGGGATACCTCACTCAGCATAGTGTTTTCTATTTCCATCCATTTGCATGCAAAATTCGAGAAGTCATTGTTTTTTACCGCAGCGTAGTACTCTAATGTGTATATATTCCACAATTTCTTCATCCATTCTTCCATTGAAGGGCATCTAGGTTGTTTCCAGGTTCTGGCTATTACAAATAATACTGCTCTGAACATAGTTGAACAAATGCTTTTGTCATGTGATAGGGCATCTCTTGGGTATATACCCAAGAGTGGTATTGCTGGGTCCAGGGGTAGGTTGATCCCGAATTTCCTGAGAAACCGAAACACTGATTTCCAAAGTGGTTGCACGTGATTGCATTCCCACCAGCAATGGATGAGGGTACCCCTTCCTCCACAGCCTCTCCAGCAAAGGCTATCATTGGTGTTTTTGATTTTAGCCATTCTAACAGGTGTAAGATGATATCTCAAAGTTGTTTTGATTTGCATCTCCTTAATCGCTAAGGAGGTTGAGCATGACCTTAAGTGTCTTTTGGCCATTTGAACTTCTTCTGTTGAGAATTCTCTGTTCAGTTCAGTGCCCCATTTTTTAATTGGGTTAATTAGCATTTTGAAGTCTAGTTTCTTGAGTTCTCTATAAATTTTGGAGATCAGACCTTTGTCTGTTGCGGGGTTGGTGAAGATCTTCTCCCAGTCAGTGGGTTGCCTTTTTGTCTTTTATGTAGATGCTGAAAAAGCATTTGACAAAATTCAACATCCCTTTATGATAAAGGTCTTGGAGAGATTAGGGATACAAGGGTCATACCTAAATATAATAAAAGCTATTTACAGCAAGCCGACAGCCAACATCAAATTAAACGGAGAGAAACTCAAAGTCATCCCACTAAACTCAGGAACATGACAAGGCTGTCCACTCTCGCCATATCTCTTCAATATAGTGCTTGAAGTTCTAGCAATAGCAATAAGACAACATAAGGGGATCAAGGGGATTCGAATTGGAAAAGAAGAAGTTAAACTTTCGCTATTTGCAGACGATATGATAGTGTACATAAGCGACCCCCAAAACTCCACCAAAGAACTCCTACAGCTGATAAACACCTTTAGTAATGTGTCAGGATACAAGATCAACTCCAAAAAATCAGTCGCCTTCTTATACACAAAGGATATGGAAGCAGAGAGGGAAATCAGAGAAACTTCACCTTTCACGATAGCCACAAACAGCATAAAATATCTTGGGGTAACTCTAACCAAGGAAGTAAAAGACCTATTTGACAAGAACTTTAAGGCATCGAAGAAAGAAATTGAAGAGAATACCAGAAAATGGAAGGACGTCCCTTGCTCTTGGATTGGGAGGATCAACATAGTAAAAATGGCAATTCTACTAAAGGCAATTTATAGATTCAATGCAATCCCCATCAAGATCCCAGCAAAATTCTTCACAGATCTTGAAAGGACAATAATCAACTTTATATGAAAAAAAAAAAAACCCAGGATAGCCAAAACAATCCTATACAATAAAGGATCTTCTGGTGGCATTACCATCCCCGACTTCAAACTTTATTACAGAGCTACAGTAATGAAAACAGTGTGGTACTGGCATAAAAACAGAGAAGTCGATCAATGGAATCGCATAGAAGATCCAAATTTAACCCACAAACCTATGATCACCTCATTTTCGATAAAGGAGCTAAAAGTATACAATGGAGGAAAGAAAGCATCTTCAACAAATGGTGCTGGCACAACTGGATATCAACCTGTAGAAGAATGAAAATAGACCCATATCTATCACCTTGCACAAAACTCAAGTCCAAATGGATCAAGGACCTCAATATTAGTCCGATCACACTGAACCTGATAGAAGAGAAAGTGGGAACCACCCTACAACAAATGGGCACAGGAGATCGCTTTCTATGCATAACCCCAGCAGCACAGACATTAAGGGCAGCATTGAATAAATGGGACCTACTAAAACTGAGAAGCTTCTGTAAAGCAAAGGACACTGTCACGAAGACCCAAATTTTAACCCACAAACCTATGATCACCTCATTTTCGATAAAGGAGCTAAAAGTATACAATGGAGGAAAGAAAGCATCTTCAACAAATGGTGCTTTCACAACTGGATATCAACCTGTAGAAGAATGAAAATAGACCCATATCTATCACCTTGCACAAAACTCAAGTCCAAATGGATCAAAGACCTCAATATCAATCTGAACACACTGAATCTTATAGAAGAGAAAGTGGGAAGTACCCTACAACAGATGGGCACAGGAGATCTCTTCCTATGTATAAACCCAGCAGAACAGACATTAAGGGCAACATTGGATAAATGGGACCTACTAATACTGAGAAGCTTCTGTAAAGCAAAGGACACTGTCACTAAGACAAAAAGGCAACCTATTGACTGGGAGAAGATCTTCACCAACCCTGCAACAGACAAAGGTCTGATCTCCAAAATTTATAGAGAACTCAAGAAACTAGACTTTAAAATGCTAATTAACCCAGTTAAAAAATGGGGCACTGAACTGAACAGAGAATTCTCAACAGAAGAAGTTCAAATGGCCAAAAGACACTTAAGGTCATGCTCAACCTCCTTAGCGATCAGGGAAATGCAAATCAAAACAACTTTGAGATATCATCTTACACCTGTCAGAATGGCTAAAAATAAAAAACACCAATAATAGCCTTTGCTGGAGAGGCTATGGTGGAAGGAGTACCCTCATCCATTGCTGGTGGGAATGCAATCTTGTGCAACCACTTTGGAAATCAGTGTTTCAGTTTCTCAGGAAATTTGGGATCAACCTACCCCTGGACCCAGCAATACCACTCTTGGGAATATACCCAAGAGATGCCCTATCAAATGACAAAAGCATTTGTTCAACTATGTTCATAGCAGTATTATATGTAATAGCCTGAACCTGGAAACAACCTAGATGCCCTTCAATGGAAGAATGGATGAAGAAAGTGTGGAATATATACACATTAGAGTACTACTCCGTGGTAAAAAACAATGACTTCTCGAATTTTGCATGCGAATGGATGGAAATAGAAAACACTATCCTGAGTGAGGTAACCCAGACCCAAAAAGATGAACATGGGATGTACTCACTCATAATTGGTTTCTAGCCATAAATAATGGTAACGGGGTATATAATTGGTGAACCTAAAGAAGCTAAATAAGGTGATCCTAAGGAAAAACATATAATTATCCTCTTGGCTATGGGACGTAGACAAAATTGCCGGGGAGAAAATTGGGATCTTGGGGGTGGGGTGGGATGGGGATAAGGGGAGATGGGGAGAGAAAAGTGAGAAGGGGAGGATGGAGAAAACTTGGGGAAATAGGATGATTGGGATAAAGGAAGGTTGGATAGGGGAGCACGGAAGCACAATTCTTAGTTAAGGGAGCCACCTTAGGGTTGGCAAGAGACTTGAACCTAGAGTGGCTCCCAGGAGCCCAAGGTTATCCCCAGTTAGTTCCTTGGGCAGCTGGGGATAGGGAACCTGAAATGACCCTATCCTATAGCAATACTGACGAATATCTTGCATATCACCATAGAACCTTCATCTGGTGATGGATGGAGATGGGGACGGAGACCCACACTGGAGCATCGGACTAAGCTCCCAAAGTCCCAATGAGGAGCAGAAAAGAGGGAGAACATGAGCATGGAAGTCAGGACCACGAGAGGTGCGCCCATCCACCGAGACAGTGGGGCTGATCTATTGGGAGCTCACCGAGGCCAGCTGGACGGTGACTGAAAAAGCATCGGATAAAACCGGACTCTCTGAACATGGCGAACAATGAGTGCTGATGAGAAGCCAAGGACAATGGCACGGGGTTTTGATCCTACTTCATGTTCTGGCTTTGTGGGAGCCTAGCCAGTTTGGATGTTCACCTTCCTTGACCAGGATGGAGGGGGGAGGACCTTGGACTTTCCACAGGGCAGGCAACCCTGACTGCTCTTTGGACTGGAGAGGGAGGGGGAGAGGAGTGGGGGGAAGGGGAAAGGGTGGGAGGATGGGGAGGGAAATGGGAGGCTGGGAGGAGGCGGAAACTTTTTTTTCATTTTCTCAATAAAAAAAATTACCCTTTTCATCCATTTCATGAGGAAACATGTAAGTTGATCCTCACATGACTCTGGAAAATATGACAGTGGAACCTTTGGGTTCAACATACTGTGGAGTTGTTCAATTCATGGTTATGCGTTCCTCTGTCAGGATTCTAAGAATGTAGTCAATGTGTTCTTCAAAGCTTCGTCACACACTATTGGTGTCAATGCATAAATTTCCAGAGAAGCCTCAGACTCAGATGAAAAGATTCTTGTTTCCTTTTTAAACCTGCTGCAAGTCTATGTTCCATTAACATGGAGCCCACACCCAACTTGCCTTCTCTGAGGACACAACTCTAGCTAGCAGATAAGAAACTAGGCTCTTCCAGTCAGCAAACAGAGAGTGTGGATAAAAATTCTGGGAGCCTTTGTAGGAGACACAAGCACCAACAAAAACACAAACTGTGAAAATCATAGAACTCAGTGGCTTTTGGGAAACACTGAAGAGAGACGAGCCAGGGATTGGATCTGATGTCTGCTGCGATGTGTATATTTGTGGCTGAGAATTTTGAGTTCTGAGTTGCACAATATGCACGTAGAGGAATTATTAGCTTGGACTCCAATGTTCAAGATAATATTGACCAAAATGTAAATATTCAAAAATAGAATCTAGCAACAATTATAACAACTATAGGCTTTCATAATGTCTTATTAGTTTAGAAGTAGGAGACTGTGAATGATTCATTTTCTAAGCTAACTTTGGAAGTTAACATCAATTCAGAAAAGTTGTGGTTTCTCTATCACAAGAATAAAAACAAAGATGATGAATTAAAGATTGTTAAAAATTCCTAAACTGTCTTACAAAATTTACAGTCAACAAGTTTTATAATTTTAGACTCATATATATATATATATATACAAAAATAAAATAATTATATATATAATTAATTGCTGAATTGTCTGACAAGAAGCAATTAGACATCTTAGAGGATTTTGGGGAAACACAGATGATTAGTGTGTAATTTAAAAGCAAGATTAATAGGCTATGACAAGTAAAGTGTACTCTAGAGGATTTCCTTGTGTAAGAGAAAAAAAATCAAAGGATATGGCATCAAACAGGTATAAATGCAGCATATTCCAGAACTTCCTAATTTCAGAAGTGGCCACCTCTTCTTTTTGGAGTGCCTGTTGGTCCTCCACATCCCATGCTGGTTCAGAATATATATGTATCTGTCCAAGCTCACATTGGAGTTCTCTCACTGTGCCTCTGGCACAGTAATACATGGCTGTGTTCAAAATTTGCAGATTGTTCAGTTTTATGAAAACATAGCTCTTGGATTTGTAGTCATATTTTGTTTGTGATCTAACAAATAAAGCTTCCTGAATAACAGAGTGCAGACCTAAGTCACTAGTTAGTCATAGAGGCCAGACAATTGTGGCACAAACCTTTAATCCCAACAATAGGAAGACACGGGTGGACGGATCTTTGTGAGTAAAACTCTTACCTGGGTTACAAGAGGTTGAATCTGTGTAAAACAAAAACAGAGCTCACAAAAAGGTGTTCTCAAGACCTAGGAGCATATTCCGTTAATCCCAGCACTAGGGAAGCAGAGACAGAAATGACATTGAAAGACCCTCAAAATCAGGGGTCTGTGCAGATAGATTCCCCAAACCCAACACACACACGCCACTGGATGCAAACAGCAAGAGGATTCTTTATTGACAAAGGTGCCAACAGGTGACTCAGGCCTCCAAGGAGACTGAGCACCCCGAATAGCAATTTCAGTAACCTTTTATAGGCAAAACCCACAGCATCAGTATAATGGGTCTGGGGTACAGCATGATTGGATACAGCATTAGAATATTGGGTCAAACTAGACCACAGTTGTTTGTTTCATCAAATTTCCCAGAAACATCATAAGAGATGTTGACATTGACCATGAACTCTGTCTGTCCTAGTTTTGGCACCAGGTGTTTCCTGACTGGTGGGTGGCACAAGGTTCTGTGGTCAAGATGCAAGCAACAACCGGGGATGTTTTGTGAGTTTTGCACTTTTCCGATGCTCATTGCCATCTATCTAGGGCATATGCTAAAAGCCCCTGCACACAGGCCTTGCAGGTCTCCTGACTGCTTCTGCTACCCACAGACATCCTGTTTTGCCCTGACTCAGTTTTAACATAAAAACACCTAAGTTGGAAACTGGGGTAGCGGTCTTTTTGAGTTGGGGATCTCACAACATGACTGGGCAGAAAGCGAGGAATATAAGACAGGAGGAGACAAGAGCTCAGATACAGTCTTAGGATTCAATCTGAGAGGCACTCTGAGGTTTTAGAGAGATGGTATTCATTCACAAGATTTGTAGAGACAGGATCTTGCCCATTTGGTCTAAGTATTGGTAGAGGAAAGAACTCTCTACTCACTGATCCTTTAGCTTTTGCCTCTCATAGCTAACTCAGACTTTTTATAATTTAGAGCAATTAGAATTCGTGCAGTAGGAGGTGTTCCTGCTACTGATGACTTGGGATTTGAAAGATGAATTTTAATTTGTGGTTCCACAACTACATATTCTTCACATCCACGTCAGATACTTTCCTGGAGGCTGGTAGAGCCAGCTTACACCATGGCTGGTTAATGGTGACCCAGAGAACGTTCAGATGGAAGAAAGATCTATGAGGGCTGTACTAGACCAGGTCATTACTCCTTCAGCTGCACCAGGGGCAGGACACCTCAGGAAAAGTATAGTCATCATTATTTATACATTCCATAGATGACATGCACGGGTCTCTTTTCTGAAACACATCTTGAAAAAGTCATCGGGCAGAGGAGCAGTACCAGTACAACCATGCCCTACTGGAGGCCTTAATGAGAAAAAATGGGGCCTCTCAGCTAGTCCTGGGCTTTTAGCTTTAGCATTAGGGCTGCTTTGCATTGAAGGAGGTTCCTGAAAGGATAAAAGAAGGTTTATGGTGGGCAAGGTTGGCGGTTTTCCCTCAGGTTTCTGAGAATTGCCCTTGTCCTTTTTAGAAGACCTGGTGATAAAAAATAAGTAACATTTTACTGACACTGTCTGGATTTCCACTTGCATATAAATAGGAAATTGCATATTTCATACCATGCAGACCTTGGATGCAAAACATTAGGTAACTCCACATTCATTCTGTACAGATAACAGAGGATACCACATCCTCTGTGCATATCCCTGTAAATCCCAGCAGAGTGTTTAGATGGAATTTAGTTGTAAGATGCACTACAGCCTCTTTCTGATGTGAAATCAGGATCAAGGATCTACTTAAAATCCTTTCTTTTGTCATTGAAGTTAATTTTATTCTTGTCACTCACCTAGAAAGTCCAACTTCTGAGGATGTAACTC
Organism: Neodon shergylaensis; assembly: GCA_025134845.1. Classification (NCBI taxonomy): domain Eukaryota; kingdom Metazoa; phylum Chordata; class Mammalia; order Rodentia; family Cricetidae; genus Neodon; species Neodon shergylaensis. The sequence continues at coordinate 305,809 of JABTXL010019263.1, forward strand.
CCAAACATTTAGTGCATGTGATTTTAATTTTTTATCTGAGAGGAGATTTAAGGGATTGGTTTTCATACATATAAATGGTCTCAGAGTATTCACCTTCCCACTCAGGGACACCATGCCTGGATATTTTCTAATTCCTGTTTTCTATTTTTCTTCATTTTATTCATTCATTTCTAACAAGACAAGCAGAATCATTTTTTCCTCCACGAATTAGCTAGCTCATTCCAGACAATAGGTCTTGACCTCATTCAGTGAGTGTATAAATAGAAGAATGAAATTCAATGGTGTTTGTGATTTTCGAACTTGCTTAAAAGTTTCTGTGTTACCATCATTTTCTATCTCTATAGACTTTTTTTTTAAAACTATATCAACTCCTGCCAATCCATGACCTACTCTGCATAGTTAAAATATTCTGTGTAAGACAATGCAAAGAAATACAACAATATTTGTGTATTATAAACATTTAAACTATAACATGGGTCTGAGAAATCCAAAGCAAAGATTGTTGAAATTCCAGTATAGTCACTGAAGTTTTTCTTTCATCATGAAGTTCCTGTGTTGTCATATGATGAGAGGGACAACAGACTTCTAGGGACTCATAAGAGGACACTAATCATAAAGCTCCTCACTGTACAATATCTTAGGTGGTGGATTTTCAACATGTGACTATTGAACAGACAGAACAGATAGAACATGGAAGAACTTCTACCACTTCTTCCCAAAACTTCAGTCTTCTGATAAAAATACAGGCAAAGATTGTCACACATTTCTAAAAACCTGCTTTGTTTCCAATAAGTTTTAAACATATGCTTAACATAACAAGTTACAAAGCAAATTAAAACAAACCTTCAACAATTTACAGTGGCTATGTTAGGCATAAATATGGCATAAGTTTTCCTTCTATCAAATATTAATAGTATATAATTTTCATTTTATCTGAAATTGCATTCTTTATATATGTTCAAAATAATGAAATCAGAGAGTTTCTCAGGGATCTGTAAGTTCATGTTTATGGCAGAAATACTCACAATACTTCCCACAGGACAGGGAACCCTGTTTGCTCTTTGTGCTGACGAGGGAGGGGAACTTGATTGGGGGAGGGGGAGGGAAAGGGGAGGCGGCGGTGGGGAAGAGACAGAAGTCTTTAATAAATAAATAAAAAATAAAAAAAATAAATAAATAAATAATAAAGCTTCCAGAAGGAAAAATACTCACAATAGGCAACACATATGTGTGGTGATATTTCAATTGTATTTTAATAAATATTGACTGAAGATGAGAGATCAAAACATCCCCACTTGTCAGCCTTACAAACCAGGTCATGGTAACACACACCTTTAACACAAGTAGCCACACTAGTTGCCAAAGCAACTGGGTGGTGCATGCCTTTGATCCCAGTGGTGCACGCCTTTAATCTCGCCCTATAAAGCATTATAAAATGGGAGGAGACAACTCACAGTCACAGTTTACCTAAGGCTTTTTAGCCACTAGCCCGAGCCAGTACATCATTGGGTGCCCATCTTTGGGGGACATAAATTTATGAAAAGTTCATTTGCCTAAGGCTTTTTAGCCACTATCTGAGGCCAGAGCTGGGATTGGAATTCCAGCTCTAGGAATTGGAACCTAAGATAATCCACCTGGATTTGGGTGAAAAACTAGTGCTCCCATCTCCCATCTACCCTGTCTTAACTTTCAAATAAAGATGGAAAATACACAGTATATACGGATTGTATATTTTACTTTGTTGTTTTTGAATTGTTTGAATACTGATGAAGGAGCATTAGCTACTAAAAGATATTTGATTATAAATGCTGCTGGATCAATCCAATCTATATATTTTGAAAATGACTTGACTTCTAACTTTAAGTCTAAAGATATGTTACTTCAGAGAAGTGGTTTTGCTTTTGTTTCTATAGGAAATGGAAGTGTGTGTATTCATTCTTGGTTAGAAAAAAATATATTTGATTGGCTTTGGATTCAATTTTAGTTAAGAAAGTGAAGGATAGGTCAAAGAAAACCCCTTGAAAAATCTCCAGTGGAAGGATGGCCCAGATGATTCAATGTGTCAGAATACCTCTTTTGCAGTTTCTTTTGAATTCTAAATTCATCATAAGACTGCTGACTGAGAAATTTCAGGCTCATAAAAATACTCAATTCAGGACTTGACCATAATCCTAAATTTTCTTTAGGTTCCCATAAGATTATTAGCAACCCCAGTCAGCAGGAAGTAGCCTAGAAAATCATGCCCACATCCTCAAAAAATGAATTATGGATGTTCATCCTTGTTGAGTGTGCTGGTTACGAGTTGGTATGGATAATGGTCAAGAAGAAAACTAAACAAAGGCCGGGCGGTGGTGGCGCACGCCTTTAATCCCAGCACTCGGGAGGCAGAGGCAGGTGGATCTCTGTGAGTTCGAGACCAGCCTGGTCTACAGAGCTAGTTCCAGGACAGGCTCCAAAGCCACAGAGAAACCCTGTCTCAAAAAAGAAAAAAAAAAAAACTAAACAAAGAACATTTGTTCTTGTTTTGAAAAGAAACAAAAAGGGAAATGTAGATATTAAATGATAAATGGCTACATTATTGAATCTACTTTGAGAAAAAAGGAAGGATACAGATATGGTCTTGTTTTGGAAGAAAACGGATATGGGTATGATAGGATGGAAGAATATATTATCAAATCTACTCTGAAGAGTTATAATTTTCCTTGTTTACTTGAGGCAGAAAGCAAGTTATGATAGAAAGTAAATTAGGTAGAAGACTTTGAACTCACCAAGATAGAAGGAATATAGAGTATTTTATCTGAAATTGTCGATTGCAAATTTACTAGACATATTTAATGTATAAATTGCCTGTATATATTGCATAGATATATTGTATTTATTGTATATAGTTTTTCTTACATTAGTTATAGCCTTTTTATTTTAGGCTTAAAGGGGAAATACATCAGCATTTCAATTGTTTTTTTAATAAATAAAGCTTATATATATAGAGTAAAACAGCCCCACTTGCCAGCTTTACAGACAATGCAGTGGTGACACACACCTTTAAACCCAGTAGCCAAATTAGTTGCCATAGAAACAGGTTAGTGTATGCCTTTAATCCCAGTGATACATGCCTTTAATTCCAATCCTAGAAAGAATTATAATATGGGAGGAGATAGCTCACAGTCATAGTCTCATTATGAGATTCCTGAAGGCAGGATCTCTGTTTTCCAACTGAGGTGGAGGTAAGAAATAGTGACTGGCTGCTTTGCTTTTCAGATCTTCAGCAAGAACCCCAATATCATTCTCTAAGCTTTTATTAATTATGCATCACATAGTAATGACTTTGTTTAGCCCAGAAAAAGTACTGAAAAATACCAGTTAATACACTGTATGTATAAAATATGTAAATAGTGCACATAGTCCACTTTGCAGAGAAAAATATTCAAATGTTTTCAACACACTAGAGACATTTTGCCAAGAGCAGAAGTGACTTAAGGCACCACTTACATGTGCAGTTAGCATAAACAGAAAGTAATAGGACAATGGTATTTGCAGTCTGACAGATGTTGATTATATGATTCAAAGAATCAGCCATGCAGATGGGAAAATCGTAGAGGGCAACAAATTCTCAAAAGCAATTGTTCCACTAATAATGCTCTGTAGATAGAAGTTATATATTTTTCTGATAATTTTATTACTTTATAAATAATACCAATCAAAATTTCCACTTCCTCCCTCTTCCCTCTTCTCTCCCACTCTGTCATTCACCCCCCCCATATATTTTCACTGTGTGAATTAGATATTCAAAAGGTTGTGGCTCCGATGATACAACTGAGTAATATAGGTCACTTGGTTGGTCTTTTATTATATTGTAGTGGGATGCTCCAAGAAGTTTAAGCTATGTTTCTGACCAAGAAATTACACTTGTCTCTCACAGTAAAACAATGGCCCTGACTTCACCCATCTCAGAGATCAGCTGCAGAGAGAATTGTGTTGTGGAAGTGTCATGAAATTCAGTGGTCCATGAGAGGGTTTAGCCTTATTTTGTGGCTGGGGAAATCCTACATTCTCATACAATTTTCCAATTCTAGAGAATTTGAGAACTTGACTTCAAAAAGAAACACTGATTTCCTTGGTGAATTCGGTTAGTGAAGATAACAGAGAGTGTGTGTGCTCCTCAGTCTTGGACAGTCTCCTGAAGCTCCCCACCTGTGACAATCCTCAGAATGAAATGGTCATGATCCTGTTCCATTTCTGAAATCCCCCAACAATCATTGATGTAGCCTTTTGAAGGTATATTGCTGTTGTTGTAGCTGCCATTACTGTCACTCCAGAGCCATTGTATTATTGTTAAATGTCCTTTTGCAATTAAGAGTGAAGAGATATTAAGGGTGTCCTCCCAATAATCACAAATTACACCTGTCTTTGCTGTCTGTTGTGGGGACAAAAATTCCTAAGAAAAGTAATGAAATGGAGAAAATATTTATTTTGTGTCAAATTTACAGCACATAATTCAACATGAAAAAATATAATATATATTACAGGGATTATTGAATTTCCCTACAGAATATGGTCTGTATAATACAACAGTGCAATGGTAGTGTCTCACACTGGGGAGACTGGAAATCTGGTGGCTTTTCAGATCACAGTTCTGGATACCTAAGCAGTTCAAATCTCACCCCCAAGTCCTGTAAGATTCCTGGAGAGCTAATCATCTTCACTCTGTGTTAGAAGCCTGAAGAAACTCATTCTTTTGTGTGTGCATGAATGCTCCAGCAATAAATAGATGAACTTGCCAGAAAGAGTGAAAACAAAAAGACAAAAAAGTAAGTTTTCTTTCCTGTTCTTTTATCTAGTCTATCATCTGACAGTATTGCCCACATTCACTTAAGCATGGCTTTTCTCAAAAACTACAATCAAGAAGATGTAAGGAATCATAGAGGGATTATGGGGAGTTTGGAGTTCTATTTGGGAGAGGGAGGCATAGATATGATGTAAATAATAGTCTCTATTTAAAGTTTTCAAAAATTAATGAAAAAGATAGAAAAATTCATCACAGGTATGCCTAGTGGTTGATGTTTTAGTTAATCACAGATCCAATCAATTTGACAAGCCAGATTAGTCATCAAAATTTTATGAAGTTTCTGTAGTTTCTGTGTACAATCAAAGTTCAGCAGCAGTAGCATGCATAATGTACTGAAAACGTTTCAAGTGGTACATTTAAGTTTCATACAAAGAAAAAAAAGTGCAGGAGAAAATGTTGAAGTGTAAGGATAAAATTTTGACACTACAGTAACAATAGTTTGATATATCGATTTGTACATAGTAAACTTAGTTTTGTTTCTACTTCATTAAATTATTTAATAAAGAGACATGAATTTCACATCAGATGGTAAATAGATAAGAGATAACTATATGGGAGATGGTGGGTGGATTAATATATTGCTAAATATATATGAAAGATAGATACATACTTGGATCCCAGATGTCAATGATATATGATGAATGTGTCAAGAGTTGATATTTGTATAAATCAGGACACAGGCATAGAGTCAGGGATCATTTCTCTTTGATCATGGTGTGTTTTGTGGAATCATGCTCAGGCTTCTTTCCACATTTCTCTTAAGCATGGTTGCACAGATATATTTCTTAGTGAAACATTTGCTTGAAAATAAAGAGAACTCACCATGTCAGTAAGTTACTACATCTCAAGCATTAATAGCATAAATTATTACACACTCACAGTCATCTATGTGTCCACGCATACTGTTAAACACTCCCTAGCTCAAACAGCATACACACAGCCATTAAGCACAATTGATCTTTGTGATTAGATACATCAGAAGAAAGAGCAGAGAAAATTCCCTATACTTTTCTTTGTGTCTGTTCTGAAGTTGAATCCCTGGGTTTGCTGATTGTGCCTTGATGGTCATGATAATGTAGTTGAGAGAGAATGACTTGATGGTCATAACAATGTAGTTGAGAGAGAATGACTGATAGCTTAATCAGGCTAGGACTCCAGAACTTTTACAAGGGGCAGGACAACTGAGTTCAAGAAAAAATAGTCACTGTCAGTTACCGGCTGTTAAAACCTGTATATTTACATATGTATAAAATGGTGACACTCTCTTTGGGTGTTGTCACCAGACACAAGAGTAAATCCAATGCTCTCATCTTCAAGACCATACTCCTTCTTGCCTAAGTTTAGGACTGTGTGAAAGAGCTATGAGGTCCTACAGCCCAGAAAATGATATTGTAGAACTATAAGATAATTTTTCATGCAGGAAGCCAGACTTTTCTTTTTCAATCAGGGCGTGTAGTGGTATTTCAATTGCATTTTAATAAATAAAGACTGCCTGTGGATCTGAGAATAAGACGGTACCATTGGTCAGCCTTACAGACCAACTTATGGTAAAAGATATCTTTAATTCCTGTAACTAAAATGATGTGCACTTTTAATCCCGATAGCCATAGAAATTGTGTAGTTCATGCCTTTAATCATGGTGGTACATGATTTTAAACCCAGCTTTAGAGATTTTATAAAAATGTGAGGAAACATAGTCTTCTGAGATTCCTGGAGGCAGGATTGCCATTTTCAGAACTAGGTCTAGGTAAGAGCCAATGGCTGGCTGCTTTGCTTTTCAGATATATAATAGTTTGGTTTGCTTTATTTATTTATTTTTCCTTCTATTAATTTTCCCACAGGAATTCTTATGTAAAGAGAACATATTATCTTCAAATGGATATTATTGTTACACAGGCAGAGTTAAAAATTAAAGACCTATGTAGAAAATGTTTCTTACTTGATTCTGTAAGGAAAGATGAGACTTCATTGATTAGCAAGAATAGACCCATCAGAAATTGTGACACCTTTTACTAACACAGAAATTGCCTCATTTTGGGAAGTAAATGAATATTGACACAAAACTTGTAATTATTTTTTGGAGATATTAACAGTGAATGTTTCCAAAAGGAAGATCCTAGAGTTTATAAAAGAACTAATTGGAGTCTTTCTCATATAGTTGAAGCAACACCAATTTCTGGCACTACAACATTCTATACAGATGTAAATACATAAGGAATGGTAGGTTATGAGCCACAGATAATAAGTAAAGTGGCTCAAAGCCCATATGATTCAGATAAAAGAATGAGAGATGGGGACTGGAGAGATGTCTCAACAGTAAGAGCACTGTTTGCTTTTCCAAAGGTCTTGAGTTCAATTCCAAACAACCAAAAGTGGCTCACAACCATCTGTAATGAGATCTAGTGCTGTCTTCTGGCCCTCAGGCATACATGCATGCAGAGCATGTATACATAATGAATAAATAATTTTTTATTTTTTAATTTGATTTTTGAGACAGGGTTTTGAATTTATTTTTTAAAAAAAAGAAGTTCAGAGTTGTATTTTATTCTTATGATATTAGTAGATTTTCTTTAATCACTTAATATAGATATTGATTTTCAATATGTAGAAAGCTGTTTTGCATTTTAAGATTCCTGACCTCATTCAAATTCATTCAGTATTAAGTACTCTATTTAATTATAGCAAGTAATCAGAAATAGAAATAATCTATTGTATATAACACACATCAGATCCTATATAGGATATTTGACAAAGGGATTTCAGAATTTGAAAAATTGAATTATATCCAATGTTTCCATAGATCCATATGCTTTTTATGAGAAACTGCTATAAATTCTGAAAAAAGTTGATTTTGAAATCTTACAATGAATAGTAGCTATGGTTATTATCAAAATACCTGTGAAAATTAAGGCTGATAATCCTCTACATTATGTCTTTATAAAGTGAAACATTTTTTTCATATTACAACCCAAAGTATTTTGCAGGTATACCACATACTTTTATAAGACAGACAGATACTGAAAGATTTAATCACACTTTAAAATATATGCTTAATAGAAAAATGGGGTAATAAAGACCCCAGAAACAGATTGCAGAATGCTTTATTAATTTTAAAGTTTTAAGTGTTAATGAGAAATGAATAACAGCTGTGGAGAAACATTATATAGTAGAGAATTAAATCAGCCTGTTTATTTTTAACATTTATTAACATCAGAATTGAAATAAGAAAATATATTTTGCCTTTGTTTCCATAGGAAAAGAAAAGCAGAGTATACCACTGAGATTCATAAAGACTACATGTGAACAGGAGAGATTTTCTGGATAAGCAGAGGCGATAGTTCATCAGCCATCTTGGTTATTCAGTCCAAACTAAATTAAAATATCTAAAAAAAAGCCTTTTGAAGAGAAATCCAAATGTTCTAGTCTGTGAAGGAATAGGAAACGTCATATAGTATGACCATGAGGAGAGTCTTTAGAGGATTTTACTGAGAAGAAAGGAAACATGGGACCGAGCAATAAAACACACTCTCATACAGCAGAGGTCAATACTTCCTAAATTCTGAAGTGACTCTAACTGGTTGTGAAGAGTTTCTGTTGGTTCTCTGTGCCACCTGCTGGTCACAATTTTCTCTGCAGAGAGGTTTTTGTACAGGCTCATATTGGAGTTATATGATTGTGTCCCTGGCACAGTAATACATGGCTGTGTCCTCAGTTTGCAGACTGTTCAGTTTTAAAAAAATCTTGGCTCTTGGAGGTGTCCCTGGTGATGGTGACTCTGGACTTGAGAGCTGAATTATAATCTGTGTTACCATTATTCCATATTACTCCCATCCACTCTAGACCCTTTCCTGGAGGCTGGTGAACCCGTAGCTTACACCATAAATGGTTATAGAGAACCCCGATACAGTGCAGGTGAGCGACAGGGTTTGTGAGGGCTGCACCAGGCCTGGTCCTGATTCCTTCAGCTGATTCTGGGACAGGGCGCCTGTGGACAAACAACATCACTGTCAATCATATATCTGGTAAACGGCATACTTGGATCCCTCTTCTAAATCCCTGAAACACTTACAGCTTGGAAATGTCACCAGACAGAGAAACAGCACCAGGACAGCCATGTTCTGCTAAAGGCTCCAGTGAGAGGGAGATGGGGTTTCTCAGAGAGACCTGAGCTTTCATCCTGAACATGAGTACTAATTTGCATTGGGGGAGGTTCCTGAGAGGATAAAAGCAAGCACAGGGCAAGGTTTGGGAGATCTGAGAGCAGTCAGTTGGAAAATATCGGTGTCATATTTCATTGTATACATATAAAAATCCTCAAGAATAAATAAAATAGTAGAAACAGCATGATTGAGATTTAAAACAATAAATTCAGAAGGCAAATGATTTAGGGATACTGTTAAATATCAAATAATTCGGTAGGCCACTTTGTCAGGGACAATCTTTCAATCTAGCTAAAAACTGGTGCGGCTGTTCACTTTTTTCCAATAAACCCACTTACAGATAAACCTATGTGTGATTTGTAAAATACCTATACACATTGTTTAGCTGTAACTTTACTCTAAGGTGACAATATCTCATCATTATACAGAATTAGGGGGAAAACATCACTTTTGTCCTACCCTTTTGGGGTTTATCCTTTAAGAATACTTATTCTGTGTAGGATTAAACATGAGTGTCATGTAGGTACTCGTTTTCTTTATAATTCTCTAGAATAAATCACAGAACAAATTTAAGAGAAGAAAATTTAAAGACATCTCCATATACTATTGGTACTAAAGTTCTACATCATTTTCTGTTTTTATTGGTTTAATAATTTATTTACTTTAATGTGGATATGTAAAGTCTTTTAATTCATATTGTATGACTCTCCATAATATGTTCTTAGTCAAAAGTGAAATCCACAGGATGAAAATAGAGGAATTGGTCTGATATATTTTAGGTCCATCAAACACATTAAAAAGTTTTACCCTGTTCATCTGATTTTAGGTGCTCCCAGGTAGGCTGATCCTTACACTGGTGCTGGAAAACATCACAGTGATTTCTTTATATTCCACATTGTGTAGTTATTTTATTCACTGTTTTGTGTGCTCTTAGGATTCTAAATATTCAGTCGATTTGGTCTCCAAAGCTTCATCTCCCTCTCTTAGTGTCATTTCTTGAATTTCCAGAGAAGGCACAGCCTCAGATTAAGAGATTATTTTTTCATTTATAATGCTGCCTCCAGCTTATGATCCAGTAATATGGAGCCCACAGCCTACACTGTTTATAATGGCACTTCTCTAGCTCACATGTGAGACACTATGCTCTTACACTCAGCAGAAAATGAGAGTGCCAGGGCAGTAATTCTGGGAGCCTTTTCAGGCAGCAAAATAATCAACAAAAGCACAGACTAAAAATCAGAGAACTCTTCTGACTTTAAAGGACTGAAGAGAGATGGAAATGGACTGGAGCAGTTATTTAGCTGGAAAGTGCACACTGGTGGCTGAGAATTTGTGTTCTGAAGGTGCACAATATACCTATAGAGGAATCATTAGCTTGGACTTTGAGGTGCAAGCTATTTTTTGGATATTTACCATGCAAATGTTTAAAAAGATGATCTTGCAGCAATGATAGTACTGTATACTTCTATGAGTCCTATTAGATTAGGGCTAGAAAAATGTGGATGATTCATTATCCAACCTAGCTTTGGATAATAACTAATTAGGGAAGTTTTGGTTTCTCTATCACAAGTCTAAAAATAATTACAATGAATTACAGATCATTCAAAATTTCCAAGCTGTCTTACAGAATCTACAATCAATAAATGTCATAATTTTAGACTCTTGTTAAAGTACATGTATATATTGAAATATAAGTATGGAATACGTAAAATTAATGTGCTGTTTTGTCAGACAACAAGAAGGTATTAGATATTTTTTGAGGATTATAAGGGATACAGATGTTCAGTGTGTAAGTAAAAATAACATTAATGGACTATGACAAGTATAGAGTACTCTAAGGAATTTCCTTGTGTAGAAGAATAAAACAAAGTTTATAATACCAAAACAGGTGCAAATGCAGCATATTCATAAATTTCTTAGATCTAAAGTGACTCCTACTGTTCCTGGGAGTCCCTGTTGGTTCTTAGTATCCCCTGCTGTTCTGAGTAAGGGGTTTTTCTATGCAGGTTCATGCTGGCATTCCCTTACTGTGTCTATGGCCCAGTAATACATGGTTGTGTCCTCAGTTTGAAGACTGTTAAGTTCTAATAAAAATTGACTCCTGGTGTTCTAGTGATACTTCTTTTTTGATCTAATGAATACAACATGCCTGAAGATTAGAGTGCAGAGCTAACCTACTTGTTAACCATAGATGCCAGACAGTGATGGCACACACCTTTAATCCCAGTACTTGGGAGACAGAATCAGGTGATTTTCTATGAGTTTAAGGCTACCCTATGCTACATGAGATTGAATTTGTCATAAAGAGAATCTAGCACTTGGGATCACATGGCTTTAATCCAAGGACTGGGGAGGTGGAGACGGAGGAGATATGAGTAGACAGAGAAAGGAATATAAGGTGGGAGGAGACAGGAGATCAGATGCTGTCTTAGAATTTAGTTTGGGAGGCCGTCTGAGGTTTGGGAGAGACAGAATTGAAAGAAAGGATTTGTAGAGACAAGATCTCCCCCATTTGTTCTGAGTAATGGTAGCGGTAAGAACTCTCTAGTGGCTGACTGCTCTGCTTCTCTGATATGTGACTCTGGGCTTTTATTATTAAGAACAATTAACATTCATGCAACAGGAAGTGTCTCTGCTGATGCTGAATTGGAGTTTGAGAGATGAATTATAATTTGTGCTCTACAAAACCATAACCTTTCTATACACTTTAGACCGTTTCCCGGAGAATGGCAGACTCACGTAAACCAGAGAGGGTTAATGAGAGCCCTGGGCCAATGCAGGTGAGAGATAAGGTCTAGGATGACTGTACCAGACTAGATCTTGACTCCTTCAATTTCACCAAAGATGGGGCACCTGAGGACAAGCAAGGTCTCTATCGGTCATTAATCCCAAAGATGACATGCGTGGGTCCCTCTCCTGAAACCTTGAAACACTAATTTTGGAAAAGTCATGAGACTGAGTAGTGACAGGATAGTCATGCTCTTCTGAAGGCTCCTATTAGAGGGAGCTGGGGCTTGTCAACTAGGCCTGGGCCTTTCAGGCTGAGGTCTGCTTCCCATTGTGGGAGGCTCCTGAGAAAAAAAAGTAAGCACAGGGCAATGTTTTCAATTTTCCCTCAGTGTTCTGTGATTTGCCTTGCACTTTTTAGAGTAACTGGTGATAAAAAAGCAATAGTAACATGTTACTGGTACTCTGCATTCCCAATTGCATATAAATAGGAAACTGTATAATTTACAATGTGCAGACATTGGATACAAAACATTAAGTGACTCCATATTCATGCTGTGTGGGAAAAAGAGAATATCACATGCTCAAATTTTTCCTGAAGATTCCATCCAAGTGTTTAAGATTCAATTTAGTTATATGATACACTTCAGGCTCTTATTGTGAAATCGAGATTAAGGATCTACTTAAAATTCTTTCTCTTGTCATTGAAGATAATCTTATTCTTATCACCAATCTAGAAAATGCAACTTGTGAGGAAGTAACTCACAAACATTTGGTAAATTTTGATTTTAAATTTTTATCTCAGAGAAGATCCACGGGATTGATTTTTGCTGCTACATCAGTGTTTTTGCCTACCTACTCTGGAACACCTTATATGCATAGGAGTCTTATTAACTCCTATTTTTCGTTTGTCTCTCTCCATATCTGTATCTTTTTACTTTTTCATTTCTCTTCTTGTCTCTTTATCACTTGAAGTACATTCCAATAGCAGGTTCCTATGTACGATTGTTGCATTGGTGAGGGATGGATGGTCAGCTGTTCATAATACCTCATAAAAACAGAATCATTAATTCAGTTTGAGGATTATGTTAATTGAAGTAATAAAATGACAGAGAACCCTAAGTGATGACAAGAAGTAGAGCACAGACACACTTGAACATTGGGGATTCATTGCCTTCTGGTGAGGATCACCATAGAGAACAAGAGATTGCAGGGATCTTCACAATGCCCTGGTAATATAAATCACTAGGGATTGGAAGAGAGTAGCTCAAAATAACCTGTTTAGTAAGTCCCAGAGAACATCCACAACTTCTTTAACATTGGACACCATATAAGTTGTGTCCCTTATTTCTCTGTGTATACACTTTTCTGTGAGTGGCAGTGGTTGTCACAGGTTGTAACACTGGGGAGTACACTATCCTGTGCAAGCTCTGACTGACAGCCAGTGCTATGAGTGTTATGCTCTCCTTGTTCACTATGCGCTGGTTGTAAGAAGAATATTTTTTCAGACATTATGCTGAGTGTGTATCCTCTTGAGTTTGTCTGATATTTCATTGTGCTTATAAGATCCTGTAAAGAAAGATCACAAAAATAATTGCATATTTTACATACCATACTGGAGAACAGGTATGATTCCCCTTATTCAAGATTTTTTTCCTTGGTTACATTAAACATAGTTTGTTTCCACATTGTGAGTTCTCATGCTTGAAGGCATTCCCTTCTCCATGAAACTCTGGAGAGGAAGTCACAAATGAATGTACTCAAAGCAAATGCCTTTAGGATAAAGCTGCATACTATTTAAATAACCTTCTATTTGATAATTGGATCATTTTACTTGTGATTGTTTAGTCTCTTATTTATTTATGTTTAGTGGACACATGGGCACTCATTTAATGGTCCATGTTACAATGATATAACAAGATTACATATTTGTATAGTGGTTATAATTTTGTCAATGTAATTATATCTATAATCACATGGGAACTGGAAATCTTAGTTGGGAAAAATTTGCCTCAATCAGATTGGCATGTAGGCAGGACTCTGCTGGCATTTTAGAAACATTGGAATGGAACAATTTTTCTTCTATTTTTGAGGAAGAAACTGGAGAATATTTCTTTTAAACAGGAAAAGAAAATTTATTGAGGAAGACATTATATGAAGATTGAGACAAAATGAAACTTATTCAAATGAATCTAAGGATCATTTATTCTGACTACCTTCACTCCTCTTCTGATGACCCTTTCTGGACTCTTCTACTCTGATATCTTTTCTTTTCTCTCCTATCTTCCCTCTTTTCCTACTTCCCTGACAACCTTCTCACTTCCTTATTTCCTCTCTCCTCTTCCCTCTCACTCTCTCCCACTTATTTTCTTCCACCACTTCCTTCAATTCCCTTGTTTCTGGCTACATGTAGCAAATTGTTATCACTATATGTGCGTGATTGTAATGGCTACACTGTAATGTAAGAAGTCCTTCTGTATATGTGTTGTTTTTATTGGTTAATGGATAAAGAAGATGCATTGGCTTGTGATGGGGAAGATTAGATCTGGTCAGGAAATGTAAACTGAATGCTGTGAGGAAAAAAAGCAGTGTCAGTGAGAAGCCATGTAGCCACCACAGGAGACAGATGCCCCTGCCAGTGTCTGCCAGAAACTTGATAGGCCACGATCTCATGGTGATAGCCAGATTAATAGAGATGTGTTAATTTAAAATGTAGGTGTTAAATAGAAATATGCATAAGCTAATAGGCCAAGCAGTAGCTTAATTAATAGAGTTTTTGTGTGATTATTTCAGGTCTGGGTGACCAGGCAATGAAAGACAAGTCTCTGTCTATAGAATGATGTGCCAACATGGTCTGAAACATTTGGTGTCTGGATTCTTGTGTGTCCACTCAAGGTCAGGAGGAAAGTAGCTGAGACAATGCTGGGCTGGCAGCTCAGTTGCCCCCACCTGGGCAAGTGGTGGAATTGAATCTGCAAGCAATGCACAAGCAAGAAAGCATGATAGATTCCCACTGCCATATACAGAGATATTTCCAGGCTGATCAGGGCCTTGCATGGCATATTTAGCTTTTACTCAGATAAAAAGGATTTATATGCTGCATTGTGCTACCCAAAGTTGAGGTGGTAGGGTGGCTGCCATGAGACAGTCCCAGAGCTGGCTACAAACTACCTCTGCATTATTGAAAGGCAGAGAAAGGAGGAGCCAGTATTGATAGCCATTGCAACCAAACCTCTTACCATTATAAATGTGTTCCTGGTGAAAAGATAATTGCAGATATACAATAACTATGGATTAAGACAGAAATAAACCTCTGAAGAGGTCACAGTATGTTTTAAAGATATATGTAGTCTAAAGAGAAAGAAAAAAAGAGAGAAAGAGAGAGAAAGGAAAAATAATATAGACAGCTATATAAGAAAGTAAATGGTATTGAAAAATGAAGCAAAGTCTTTAAAGAGACAGTATGGTCACAGATTAAAGAATTAAAGAAAAATAAGCCAGATAAAAATGGAAAATACACAGAGAGTCTGGATTATGTGCATTTTCTTTAAATTTTTGACTGTGAAGGAGCTAGTACAGAGAGACATTTCATTGTATGGACTACTAAACTAAACCAGCATATATGCTTTATAGGTGTATTGACTTCAAAATTAATGTCTACGGATATGTTGCTTTGGAAAAGAGTTTTTTTTTCTTTTGTTTCCACAGAAGATGAGAACCTATGAATTTTTTCCAGACTAATGCAGTTTGATGGACCAAGACCACTTACAAGGTCTCAGTGAAAATTCCACAAAACAATTCATCCAATAAAAAGCAGGAACAGTTTGGAGAGAACTATGGCCAAATTCTCAAGTACTGTTTATAAACATTTATTTACATTTAAAAGGGGATATGCTAAAGAGATGAATACTTTGCAAGCGTATGGATCTTGGTCTGTTTAAACAAATTCAAGGTCAATTTTGTTATATTTATATTTCTTCTCTTGAATAAAGTATTGTGTTTCTGCAGTTCATTTAAAAAATTAATATAAGTTTAGAAATACAGATTAATGGATAGTCATTTATAATAGTCAAACTTGTAGACATTAGTTATATTTTCTAGATGTACAGAGATGTATTTCAGATGAATAGATATTCTTCAAATCTTTCAAAGAATAACAAAATTGGCATTTGAAATGTTTTAAGAACATAGGATTTTTCATGACAATGAGACACATCCGTTCCTGGCAGCACCAGTCTACTTCAAGAAGATTATGGGCATTAAAGAAGTTCCTTTTGGAGCTGGTTAGTCATTTGCGCAAGAAACTGCTCTTGCCTGGACTGCTTGATGTTATTCTGTATTAACTAGACATGCAGTATCCACAGAAAAGTGAGAGCTGAAGTTACCTAAAGAAGGTGAGACAGTCCTTTGGTGTTCCTGCTTCATGGAACAGTCTGCTAGACATTCTTCAGAACACAGAACTGTCTTTGAAATTTTCTGCTTCATGGAAAAGTCTGCCAGATACTATGGACCAGTAGGCTGGAGATGGGTGCCCGCAAAATTACAGAAGAACTTTGGGTGACTTTCCAGGCAGCAAGATATCTCTGTCAATTCTAGAGTTTTGAAAGTTGCTTACAATGCACTTCATGTTTACTTAGGTAATATTATATCCTTCTAGACTCTTTGATGGAGTTGAAGAATCAATAGTTACAGTTTTCTGCTGTAAAGAGAGGGTCCTTTGTTTATCCCAGCCGCCTGACTAGCTTACACCAGAAATATCCACATAGAAACTGTATTCATTAAAACACTGATTGGCCCATTAGCTCTAGCTTCTTACTGGCTAATTCTTACATCTTAATTTAACCCATTTCAATTTATCTGTGTATCGCCACATGATTGTGGCTTACCAGAAAGATTCTAACTAGTGTCCATCTCAGGCAGAAGATCCATGGCATCTTTCTGACTCTGCTCTCTTCCTCCCAGCATTCAGTTCTGCTTTCTCTGCCTACCTAAGTTTTGCCCTATCAACAGGCCAAAGCAGTTACTTTATTTATTAACCTATGAAAACAACACCAAACAGAAGGAACTCCCACACCATTTTTCCCTTTCTGTTTAAACAAAAAGGAAGGCTTTAACTTTTACATAGTAAAATTAATATAACAAAACAGGTATCAATCAAGAATTACAGTTATAATATTTATATCTACTTTATCTTTTATCATAGCTAAGGAGAACTATAACTATAACCTTTTCAACTCCATCAAAGACTCCAGAATGATATAATATTACCTAAGTAAACAGAAAGTGTATCATAAGCAACTTCCAAAATTCTATAAATGACAAAGACATCTCTCTTCCTGGACAGTCACCCAAAGTTTTGTACCACTGGGGCATCTAATCTTCAGTCTACAGGCCCATACTACCCAGAAGACTTTTTCATGAAGCAGGAGATTTCAAAGACAATTCAGTCACTTTCTTCTGTACCCTGTAGAATGTCTCACAGATTCTTTCGTGAATCAGAAACCCCGAAGGATCATCTCACCTTATGGCAAGTTTAGCAGTCATTTTTCTATGGGTTATTCATGTCCAGTTTATGCAACAGTCCAGGCAAGCGCAGTTTCTTGCCAAAATGGCTAACCAACTCCATAAGGATCCTCTTTGAAATCCATCTTCCTCAGGAAGTAGCTTGGTGCTGCCAGAAGCAGATGTATCTCACTGTCATGAAAAGTCCTAAGTTATTAAAACATTTTAAATACCATATTCTGTAGTCTTTGAAAGATATGAAGAATGCCTATTTATCTGAAATATATCTATCTACATGTAGAAAATCTAACTAACACGACTTCAAACATGACTATTATAGAGGATTATCTATTAACCTATATTTCTTAATTATACATTACATTTTTTAAATGAACTACACAATCACAACACCTCAATAAAGAGCAGAAATATGCATATAACAAGATTGACCTTAAATCTATATCAATAAACCAATATCCATACCAATACAAATTATTCATATATATATATATATCATATCCCTTTTTAAATATAAAAGAACATTTATAAACAATATTTGGGTATATTTGTGCAATTATTTCTCTCCATACTTCTTCCTGCTATATGGGGACACTATTAATCAGGTCTTTCATGGTGTATACTATGTACTGGGTTCATCTCAGTCAGCAGTTGAGCAAAGTAATTTTTCGAGTGTGTTCATGGCATCCTTTCTAGAGTCCTAGGTCCATGAAACCATATTGATGTAGAAGCAATCTTCAGGTTCTCATCTTCTATGAAAACAAATAAGAGCCTCTTTTCCAAAGCACCATATCCTTAGGCCCAAATTTGAAAGTCAAGATATCTTTATAATATATATGCTGGTTTATCTTAGCAGCCCATACAATTAAATGTCTCTCTGTACTTAGCTCCTTTACAGTCAGAAAATTCAAAGAAAGCACAATAATATACAGAATCCAGACTCTGTATATTTTACATCTTTACGTGGCTTATTTTTCTTTACTCCTTTTAATTTAGGACTGTCTGTACTTTATATCTTTAAAGGCTTTTTAAAATGGGTTACTTCTGTTTTAACTCTCTGTACTCCTTTTCTTCTCTCTCCCAAGCCTACATACATTGATCTAACACTGTGACCCATTTGGAGGTCTTTTTTATTTGGATTTGTCTTTATTACATATCTCTAATTATTTTCTGACCAGAAGCACTTCTTAAAATGTTAAGTAATTACTAAAACTTAAGCTGCAGCATTAGTAGGTGGAGCCACTTGCATCTTCAGGCCATGAACACAGTCCCAATTCCAGACACACAGCTAATTCAAGTTGCAGCCAAACATGCCTCAGCATGTTGCTCACAATCCCCATCCAAATACTTGGTCTTCCAAAACAGCACTGGCAACATGTCTCAGAAAGTCTGCATTTCTAAATGTTCCAGTTTCTTTCCTGCTACAGCTGAATCAGGAAACTTCACTTAAAGGAGTTGTAGCACACTGCCAGTAAACAGCAAGAAGTTGTATTAAAGTCTATATTTTTGCATCTAGAATTTCTTTCTAAGCCCTCTCAGGTTTTACACTGATTAGCTATCACCATGTTTGGCACAAATCTGTAGGAAGGAACTGCTTATTCATCCTGGCCACCCATAACCAAAATAACCACACAGAAACTGTATTAATTAAAACACTGCTTGGCCCATTAGCTTTAGTTTCTTATTGGATAATACTTACATCTTAATTTAACCCATTTCTATATTGCTTACTGGCTAAATTTCAGCATGTCTGTATGGCATCTCTCAACGTCACCCTTCTTTCTCCAGCATTCAGTCCAGTCCTCTCTGCCTACATAAGTTCTCCCCTAACCCCTATCAACAGGCCAAGGTGGCTTCTTTATTCATTAATGGTAATCACAGCGCACAGAGGGGACTCCCACATCAGAGATAGGCCAGCTATATGGAGTGCAGACCTTCATGTCTCTTTGGTTTTGCTCAGGGTGACCTTGACTTTCCTGACTTCTTACTGCCCCCTTATGTTTACAAGGACACCTTGCAAGAAGTCTTCTGTCTAGGATTATACTTAATTCTCATCAATGTGCATTTTTTACACAGTAGTACTTGATTGTATCATATATTTTCAGACTATCCATTATAATGTACCAAGTTTTCTTGCAACTGTCTCTGGAAATGATCAATTGTTCCTTGACAGAATTTGCATATTTTATTGAGACACCAGACTTACATGTATGAGATCCACTCCAGCCTCTTTCCTGAATCATGGCAGAATCAGTTCATGCAGTAATTACTGAAAGTGAATTCAAATGTAACACAAGAGACTTAAAGGGTTGGCTCAGTCAGCAAAAATCTTCTTCCAGACTCCATCTTTCACTTTACACCTATAAATATGTAGGTTCTTTTCAGGAAACTGCCGCACATATCCACCTTCCCTTTAACTCAGGACCACTCACATACCCAGCATCTCTTCTGTGTCATGACTTGTCATGTAAAAAAGCAACAAAGAAAACCCAATTCAGTTACAATTCTACAGTGAATGGTTTTTAAAGTGTTTATCACTGAATGGACATGCCTGGGAATCACAGGGTTGGATCCTCTGCCATAGCTTCAAGGTCAGAACTGTGCTGGTGTTTGTGAACAGAATGAGGTCCTTGGCATATGCAGATTGCATGTTTTCTGTTATACATGTTTTCTTGACCTGGACTCAAAAAGGAGACAATGCTTATGGAAGATCTCTTAAACATGGTTAGCACTGTAGTAGTGACAGAGTTCATGAAAACCTAC